>CM039620.1:42588938-43188938 GCA_022457165.1 Juglans mandshurica | reverse complement strand
TCAGCTTTAGATATATTGCATTTCTATTGAATTTTGCCCCTTTTTTCCTGCCCATGTTATATCACAAGCTCTGCCCATGTATGGCAGGAAGATGGTATTGATTTGGTTACTATCATTAAGGGTGCTGGTTTCTACCGCCGTGGAAAATACATCAACTATGTTTCAGATTACATGCCACCAACTCCTACTGAGTTTGGAAAAATATATGATGAAAACAGGTGGGTCATATTTTGTTAGAAACATACAGATACTTTCTTTAATTATAACATGTCCAAAATCTGAGGTAGCTGACCAATCCATCACTTGCTTACATGTGGAATGGGGCGAAGTTGTCAACCAAGTAAAAGAGTCGATTAATAACAGTAGAGCTTATTATAAGATTATATTCACACAACACTAGATAAAAGGTAGCTAATGGGCCACATGCATTTGGTCGTTTCAACTATTTTGTTTCATCTGAGGTGTCAGGTTGGAGAATGTCTTTGTAGATTGACTCTATATCCTGTTGCTTACCACATTGATCAGTATGTATTCTGTAAAGAATGCTTGCAGCTGATCTGGCAGTTACTCGAGACAATTTTTTATGCACTTTTATGATTGACTCTATATGATATTCCATGCCACATTGATTAAGTTTAGGATGCTTCCAGATGGATTAATGCTGCCACTAGTCCTGTGATGCTGTCAACTTTAGAGGATGGGAAGATTGTGAGGGGCCTTGCCGGAATACCTTCAGCAGGTCCTGTCTTGCTTGTAGGATATCACATGTTACTCGGACTTGAATTGGTTCCCTTGATAACCAATATTTATCGAGAAAGAAATATTCTTGTGCGGGGGATTGCACATCCAATGACGTTTGTGAAGAATAAACAAGGAAGGTTACCTGATTTATCACTGTATGACACATTCAGAATAATGGGTGCAGTTCCTGTCTCAGGGACTAACTTCTACAAGCTTTTGTCTTCAAAGTCTCATGTCCTGCTGTATCCAGGGGGCATGCGTGAGGCTCTCCATCGGAAGGTAACTTCTTACCTCCATCTACTTCTACTCCCTTTATGTAAACATTTGCACTATAGTTAAATCGATTTTATTTTTTTCCTTCCTTTTTGGTTGAATAAAAATTCAATATTTTGGTTTCAAAAGTAACAAGAATCTAAGCCTCGTTTGGTTACGCAGTTCAAATGAGATGAGATGAGATATTTTGTTGAAAGTTGAATAAAATATTGTTATAATATAAATTTTTAATATTATTTTTATTTTAGAATTTGAAAATTTTGAATTGTTTATTATATTTTGTGTGGGAGTTTGGGAAAGTTGTAATGATTATATGAGATGAGATGGTTTGGTTTTGTGTAACCAAACCAAATCTTTCCTTGTGTTGCGACTCAGGCATATTGCACTGGGGTAGAGGTTAAACCTTGCTCAGCTGCTGGAATATCACCTGTTAGCCTATAATATAGCCTAGCCCCACCATGACCCTGGTCAATGCTGCCTGGGCCTTCTTGCATTAGAACCAGTTGAGGTCGTACCACGTTGACTAAAGACAATATCAATATTCTAAAACAAGAATTAAAATGTGATTTTTTTCACTTTAAGATGGAAAGTAAAAGCTTTCATAATGATAAGAATAAGGAGTTATCCTTAAAACTCCACATATCAATTCCCTACATCTAGGATTACTTGTACACGGTTGATCAGCACCATAACTACACAAAACATTATGTGTTAAAACATGACATATATCCCGAGCTCAGCCCCCTATGACTTCTTGGCTAGTGTTCCCAATCAAGGCTCAATCCAAGCTAGGAAAAGCTTAACTTTCCAATTTATTATTTGGATCCACTTGGTTTGCTTTTTATCTGCTCAAGCTGCAGTCGTATTAATGTGCAATTTTGTCCTCTATACCTTCAGCATGCTTTACATGCTTATTCGCTTTGGTGTTACAGACGTGACCACAAAAATCAGATATAATTATTAGAACATACCAATTTTAATACTTTTGAAATCCTTGACTCTTTCTACTTTATAGGGTGAAGAATACAAGCTAATCTGGCCGGAACAATCTGAGTTTGTCAGGATGGCAATAAGATTTGGAGCCAAAATCATACCTTTTGGTACTGTTGGAGAAGATGATATTGGCAAAGTAAGCTAAAAAAATTCTCTGTTTTTATCAATTATTAGCTCCAACATATAGCTATATTGATATTTGCATTCAGCACAAAAGTGTGATTTCTAGTCTGCCAGCTAAATACACGTATAGCATGGGTCATCACTTGGTGCCTTCATCCTTTTAATTAGTCCAGATTTGGACATTGAAACCTGGATCTATATGCATACGCATTTTAATTTATCATAATTTCCATATCTATCGTTGCTGGAAAATATTAGTTTGTCAGTGGACACAACCATACGCTGAAGTGTTGTAACAAAACAGTTCCTTGCCATAACTTATTCAATGTAAATTAAGGTGAGCTTTGTTAGAAATTTTCCAACTGGTGCTGAACACATGCTGATGCGAATATTGTTTTGAGAAGAGTATGACATTCTAGTTTCTTTGAAGGAAAGTTTGTAATTGGAAAAAATCTATATATTTGCAAGCCCCATTTTTTACACACCCAACATACTGCTAATGTGGAAGTGTTCCACATCATCTATTTTAAAAAATTTGGTATTTTTTTTTCAAAGTTGAATGGGTACCACAACAAGTGGTGTGTTAACACACCGGCTTGTGTGGAGCAAAGCTCTTCTACTTGACATATGTACCTTACAGATACTTGTTTTTTGAGGCTAGCTTATGTTTAGATTCACATTTTTGTCACTGGACTTGATTGGTCTCTGCTCTCTAATGAATAATCAATTTCATATTAATTGATAGGTGGTTTTTGATTATGATGACCTAATGAAGATTCCTTACTTTAAGGGTGAGATAGAAGAATTAACGAATGAGGCAGTAAAGTTAAGGTATGTTAAGCTCCTCTTGTCATGTTGACTTGCATTATATATTTTCTTCCCAATTATACATGGTCTCAAATTGATTTTTCCCTTACCTTTCTTTGCCTGTTTTTTCTTTAATATTACCATTATCTTGTATTGTAGAACTGATGCTATTGGGGACGTGGCAAACCAAGATGTTCACCTCCCTGGAGTTTTACCAAAATTTCCTGGTCGGTTTTATTTCTACTTCGGGAAACCAATTGAAACGGAAGGTATGGCCCTTCAAAATTGAGGGGTATTGGTTAAAAAATATTAAAATACAATTGGCTACTTTGAAAAAAATGGTTTTTATAAAAAAAATAAAATAAATTGTGGTGCATCTATTCGTCACAGGTAGCCATCACTGCATTTCATTCATCTTAGAGATATATTTCCTAGATTGGAGACTTTAAAGTCGGTGGATGTTTATCCAAAGTACTTAATTCACTGAGGTGGCTAGAAGAAGCTTAAGAAGAACAATTGCAAGTAACAATCATATCTGTCCATGCCATTCTGATCTTCTCTACACTTACGGAGTGTTTGTCAACCCTCCAGGCTGCACTATTATGACTTTCCTGTGCCATTTATGTCATTATAGTCTATTATCCCAATTCCAAAATATATTGTTTTAGAAACCACTAGATCATCATGATACACCTACCTTGAAAGTGTAAATTAGCAACATTTATGGAATAGCGGTTTGCAGATGCAATGGGCTGCTTGGGGTATTTTTAAGTATTGTAGTCAACCCCCTTCAAGTCCACCATATCTTAGCTAAT
Organism: Juglans mandshurica; assembly: GCA_022457165.1. Lineage (NCBI taxonomy): Eukaryota > Viridiplantae > Streptophyta > Magnoliopsida > Fagales > Juglandaceae > Juglans > Juglans mandshurica. Next base: position 43,185,186 of record CM039620.1, on the reverse strand, counting down.
CTAAAAACAGTTATAAACTGTGCCTGATCTACTTGAGCAACATTCATTGGAACTTGTTTTAAGTTGACTTCTGGATTCAAGTTTGTTTTTTCTTTTATTTTAAGTGTGAGGTGGAAGTTGATTAATATATATATATATATGATTTTGCTAATTTTCTGAAGGGAGGAAGCTGGAACTAAAAGACAGGGACAAATCGCATGAATTATATTTACAAGTCAAGTCTGAGGTCCAGAAATGCATTGCCTATTTGAAGGAAAGAAGAGAAAATGATCCTTATAGAAATCTGATTCCTCGCTTAATTTACCAGACCATACATGGCTTTACAGCTGAAGTCCCTACATTTGAACTCTGATTTTTTCGTGTATTGAAGATTATCGTGAATCCCACCATTTTATTCCATTCTCAAAGATTTCCTGCTGGAGTACTGTAGGATATAATCGCCAGGCATGGTGTGGTAATTTTGATTCACCCTCCTTACTCCTTAGGGGAGGAAGAGTTTAGGGTTGTTTTTAATTTTTAATTGGCTTGCAGATTAAGCAAGCTAGATCATATATATATATATATATATATAGAGAGAGAGAGAGAGAGAGAGAGGGGGTTACAGATATCAAACTAGTGGTCTATCTCATGGTCGTGCATCTGATCATAATTAATCTAAACTGATTATTTGGGACTATATATGATGAAATATAATAATATTGGAAAAAACATGGCATTAATTGTGAAGATTCTCTAATTGGTTTTTCATTTATTTTTCTATTACTTGAACTCTATAATTAATTCTGCTAATTGCTGGCTTTAACAAGTAGTTATAGTTAAAGGCTTGAGTTATGTGAGTGAGGAATATTGGTCTGTTCGTCAATGTGATCTCGCTGATCGGTCAATGATCAGGTTGTCATTCCAGTAAGAAAAATAAAAATGACGTATTGGCTCAAAAAGAATTTAGATAAAAAAGAAAAATGCTGTGTTGTGCAGTTCATATATATATATATATAAAAGATAAGCATTGCATTTCCAAAACAAAACTACGATTCACGAAAATTGATGCATGCATGGGCCACCTTTCATTTGGACCCTAATAATCGTACTATACGTACCCGTTTGGTGATATATATAAAATACCATTTGCGTGCAATATTGTGCATCGTCACAGCAAACTATATATATATATATATAAAGAAAAAATAGATTCTTAGACCAGCAAATTAAGCGATTTGGATAGTGAGTTGAGACAAGATAAAAATTAAAAGTTAAATAAAATATTGTTAGAATATTATTTTTTAATATTAATATTATTGTTTTGAGATTTGAAAAAATTGAATTATTTATTATATTTTATGTAGGAATTTGAAAAAATTGTAATGATGAGATCAGATGAGATAAAACACTTCTTATATCCAAACCGGGCGAAAACTGAATTGAAGGCTGATCAAGAGATCAAAGGTCAACATGATGATAATTATTGGAGATGAATTTCCCGGAAACTTTCTTTATCCTCTCTTCACCATGCATGTTTATAAGTTTTCCTTTGATTTTTCCGTATCATAAATTGATTTTATTTATATTTTATATCTCCCTGGTTTGCAAATGCAACGAGATGGACAGTCATTAAGATTCTACTTTCCTTTTTGTTGCTTCGTACTCTGGTGAGCAATATCCGCATATATACATTGTCAATGCATGATAATAAGAATCAATCTTTTTCTTGTAATGATTTAGAGGATTTTATGTAAACAAGCAACGGAATGTTAGATATTTTAACATGAACATTAATAAATGGATCTTTGATTTTCTATGATCCACAATATTAAACAACAGCAGTAAAAGACGTACCTTTCTCCATCTGTTTGATGAAGAAATAAATCTGGCTATGAGAGAAGGATCACCCTAGCAACTTGGCCTCACTAGTGTCTCCCGATGGCTAGAGGCACTCTAATGTTGTAGGTGAGAACCCTTTAACCCCTCAGTGTTATTTATAGATTTCTGACCATCATGAAATCTAAGTCTTTGAGTTTAACTATGATTAGAGATCAAGAGTTAATCTTATCTCTTAGGAGTTTCAATCCCATTATAACTCTAACAACTATTTAAAACTCTATCAGATATGGGTGAGTGGGACATAGAGTTGAAATAGAACTCTTACACGGAAGTCATCCCATCTTCCCAATTCGGGAAACTATTTAATTTCCTTTATCGCCTTCGTCGTCTTGCCTTCCTTCCTTCCTGAGCTTTCTCTGTAAATCTCTCTCCAAGACCAATGAAAGGCTCAGCCAACGAACGCCTCGATTTCGGGATGATGGGCTACGGGTACATTGCCTCACATTTCTCGTTGCTTACACATTGATTATTGGCTTGACTTTTTGTTATAAGAATTTATATATGTGGGGAGTCGATGTTTTTGATAGTTTTTCCGGGTGTGGTTTTCTTGGGTTAGATGCAAGTATTACAGAAGGAGATGCAATATTCGAGCTCCCTGCTGCAACGAGATCTATATATACGTGTCGCCATTGTTACAACGAGCTAGGCCACCGTATATATGCATTTACTATTTCTATATAATATTACACGATATATAATGTTCACATTATAATCACATTAATTTTTGGTTTTTCATCTTGTTTCCACGTCAGACATTTTGCTCTTGTGATTCTCTTGATCTGGGTGTTGGTTAATTTTTATGTATTTGATTTACTAGAGCATGTTGAGCAACCCGGCCCTTTGATCGGCATGAGCTCGTTCGATACGATGTTAAACAAGTACGACTTTCCGGGTCTATGCTAGCTTGTTAGTCTTTTCTTTTGTAATTTCATGATTTATAAACATTTCCTTAAATCTACGAGGAGTACTTTGTGTTGTTGTTTTATTAGGACGTTGTTTGTTCAGTTTGTGACACAGAGCAGTAGTACTCGGTATGTGTTTCTCTGTAATGTAGTGTAAAGCTTAATTTCTGATTGATCTTTTTCGTTTGAAATAATATCTTAACTGCATGGTTTCATTAATCATACTTCTCTTATATATATCCTGTTCTAGGTTGCTCGAGTTTGAACCAACTGTGGCGTCAATATGGGAGAATATTTCTACCAAGTTTGCAAATTCTATGATGACGATATAATTATATATATATGCTATCTCAGATTCAACTACGTACCTGCTGAATGGAGAAATTAATAAAGAAATTTATTTATTTTATTTGTATTCATATATGCATAGCAAGTAGATCGAATATTAGATCTGGCACTTGGGTTTATGTCCCTTGAATCGGTTGTTATTTCTTGCGTTTGATCGATCTTTTTATTGATGCAAAGTACTAATGTCAGACTAAGAAAATGCAGTTTCATTCCGATCGATCGATCTCCAGGTTAAATATTAGTAACCTGAGTACGTACTAGGATTGATCATAATTTTTTCTACAGAGTTGGTGATCGTACGTGATAAGTTGTTTCATTGCAAAAATAAATAAAAGTGTGGTATATATGTGGTTCCAGCTCCTCCGTGGCCGGGGCTCAAAGATGATCCATCTCTCACAAAATGGAATGAATGTACGTAAAAACGTAGATAAGATGATATATATTGGTGTATGTATGTAAGAAACGGGTGTGTAATTGGCAATTGCATCATCAGCTGCGCGCATAAAGACAAATTCTCCCGCGCGCCTTAAAGTATATATGTAGACTCGATCGACAGATTAATATATAATTCAATCACCTATCTATCTATCTATCTATACTATCTAATATATTCATGTTATGCGTGCCATGCAGGGCCAGGCGACCATTTCATGTTATCAAATCAACATCACACCCGTACGTACGTCCATGCATCCATTTTATCGTGGTCATGAATCAATATACTTGGATATCATGTTAGCCGTCCACTCCTTCATTAATGATCATACACATACATACATATATATTTTAAAGAATCTTTCCACCTTATTCTTTTTTCCAAGTCTTTTTCAATTGAAAACCTTAACCCTCAATATGTAATTAGCCTAAAAACATAAAATAAAAGCTTAAAAACTCGAAGAAAAAGGAGAAAAATACAAATCTAACTAGCTTCTAATTTTTAATCAAACCATTTCGAACCTGCATTAATTGCAAAGGGTAAGATTTACTATTAATTTTTTTTTTTACGTTAATTTAATACTTGCCTATTTTTTAAAAAAGAGTAAACGGGAGTTGCAAATTCTTATTAAGACTAAAAATATATTTGTCATATATTGCTATATATAGATGACTTTTTTTTGTGGCCGGACAATACATATAATTACATGAATATATCTAGATATTGAACGAAAATAACATTTGTAAAAAAGAAAAATAATAACAATAAAATGAAATGAAAAGCTGGATGAACGTGTTTTTTTTTTTTTTTTTTGGAATTGAAACGATCGATCGATTGTCCAGGAGCAACAAGAACTTTGGCCACAGTTACTTTTCTCATGTTGGCCGTGGTCACGAATTTTGATGGGTTTTCCCTCAGAACAACAAGATGACGTACGGCCACGCCCACAGCTAGCACACTGTACGTGTCTGTCTCCGTCTCTCTCTCTCTCTCTGTGTATATATATATATATATAGAGAGAGAGAGAGAGAGAGAGAGAGCGCATGGCCTTCTAATTATACTCATGAACTTATTCATTACGTACGATCCCGTCGATCGGCATAATATATATTAAAAGGGAAATTATTTTATAAAAAAAAAAAAAGGGGAACATTATTGGAATAATAGGTAAAAAAAAGAGTATATATATATATATATATATATATATATATATGGTATGAAAACATATTTGATATGCATGCATGGCCATGATCACAATCAACAGATCAGAATCTGCATCTTTCAAAACTAACCAGATCGAACAAAGAGAAAGAAGAGATGAGAGCTTAAGATGCATCAACTTCAATACTTAAACCCAAATAAACATGTCAATATTCCAGAGTTCCAAAACCCAAACAAACACATCATAAATAAATATGTAAAACTACCAATTCTGAATCAACTTTAAAACTAATCCCCGAAACGAAAATGTACGTCTTAAAACCCCTTAAACTGATCATCAGTCCCTCCATCAACTTCTTATACGCAAAGCAAAAGCCTCCCCTCCCCTCCAACTCTTTCTCCCACTAGCTAAAAGCCTCTCTATTCAACTTACTCTCACTTCTTAATTACTCACTTCAAGGGTTCAAAACCCACCATACCAGAACTACTTCCAAAAGGTTAGCAACAGGGAAAAAAAAAAAAGAAAAAAAAGAGCAAAGCAAAAAAACGAAGAAAACACTTCATTAATTTTGTTTTGGTTTGTCTTAGAAGCTAGAGACATTTATAAGCGAAGGGTGAGGTCAAGGTTTACGTGGTGATCATGAGTAGCATCAGAGGAGGCTGGAGAGAGAGCTTCTGGAGTTGCATTTCCATGAAGGCCACCAAGATGAACTGAGGTTGAGGCGCGGTTATTAAAGTGGTGGGTGGAGTGAATGGGGTCGAGCCAAAACTGTTCCACAAACGGTGCGACCGGGTTTGCAGGCGGTTCGGTCTGGAGGAGAGAGCTAGCCAAGCGGTCAGTGGGGTAGCTTCTGCGAAGGGCGGCTCGCTCGCGCTTGTGGGCATTTTGGTGACCACCGAGAGCTTGGGAGGTGTAGAACTTGCGAGGGCAGTAGAGGCAAGGGAATAAGCGAGACGAGGAAGCTATCATGGGCTGTCTCTGTGTTGGCTTTCTGGTGGGTTTTGAGGAAGCATTAGTGGGATGGTTAAGGAAGTCGTAGATAGCTGGGTCTGCCATTGAAAGTTGAGAGAATCGCAGAGCAGAGCAGAGAGAGAGAGAGAAAGAGAGAGTGAGGACTTGGATGTGGGGATTGGGAGAGAGGTTTATAAGAGGTTTTGGGTTTTGTTTTTATCTGTGCAGAAAGTTAAAGGAATATGATTGGTTGCGAGTGAAATGACGGGAATGCCCCTAATGCTTGGTTTTGGTTTGTATCTCCCCATCTCCCATCTACGTACATCTATTATGTCTATAAAAAAATCTTCCCAACCTCTTAACACTTCTATATTATTTTTAATTATTATTTTTTTTTATTAAATATTTATTAAATAAATAATGAATAAAAAATTTGAAATAATTTAAAAAGAATAAACTCAAAATATATATATATATATATATTAAAAATTTTAAAAAAATGTGAAGTGGGGTGGAAATTGTGTAAGAAAGCTCTTATAACTAATGCCAATTTAAGCACGCATTCGATAAATCAATGGCCAAGTTAAGAAAGTGAATTTTTTTGGGGGGGGTGGAATTAATTAGTACTGCCAGACTGAAGTGTGTGCATGTTAGTTATTTCCGATGGATGTGATCTCTAACTCAACTAATTAATGAATAGTATAGCCCATCCATCTTCATTTTAACTCTCATATATATATATATATATATATGCTCAATGAAACAGATTCCATTCCAACTAACTTTTATGTAAAAAAAAATTATTCTCATCAGTTACTATTCACTATCCTACATCTAAAAAAATCTATAAATATGTGGTGTAAAAGTAAATAATAACTTATGCATAGAATTCATCTTTATATATATATATATATATAGTTATAGGTAGCTAGCTTAATTGGTTCACTGGTATTATAACTCAATATTGCATGTCAAATGTCAATAATTGGAACATTTGGGCCCTACCTAGTACACGAGGCAGCAGGTAGCAAAACAAGTGCACAAAATAAAGCAATTATTCTTTTCATTTTTTATTTTTTTTTAAATATCTTTAAGAGGAAATTGGACAAGAAGTCCTGATGGCTGATCATATATGTAGTGGTGGTGGTTCCCGTACTAATGGTCATGATCTTTTAGTTTTGGTAGAAGGCTCATATATATATATATATATAATTACATTGTGAACGGAAGAGGGAAAGGTGGCTCCTTGAGGATGGTAGGCTAAAACATCTACAGGCATATGAGAAGAGAGTGAGAGAGGCCATGAGCTCATCCTGATGGAAGTGGACGAGACGCATGTACAGCCTAGAATTTGATACACAAAGGAAAGGTCCTCATTGTCCAATCACCTACAACAACTGATGGATGATGCAAGGACCAATAGATAGAGAGGAGGTTGATACGTAAAGGACAGGAAGTGGAAACACTATCCCTCCTTCTGAGCGTAGATACTAGCTAACGGCTGTTGGTTCTGTGCTCAGAATCATCAATCAGCTCCTCTCTCTCTCTCTCTCCCTCCCTCTCTCTCTCTCTCTCATCCCCGGGTGACTAAAAGGGCTCGTCCGTTTGGGTGGGGCCAGCAAATGCGAGGAGACACGTCATGTGGTGCAAGGATAGGTGGGGAACCCACAGAAAGGAGGTAATCATGGGGAAGGAATGGGGAGTAGTGGGAGAGAGATCAGGTGATTGGTAGGAAGGAATTTGATTGAAAATAATAATAATAATCCTTAATCCGAAGGAAGAGAATGGAAGCAAAATGTGAGATTCATAATCATATAAAATAATCTTGGGAGAAGTCACTGTTTGGAAGCAGCCACTTTGTATATTCTATATGGCATCATCCCAATGATTAGTAGAATATAATGTATACATTATTTACACCACTACAGTGAATGTTATATAGCATTACTCTAATCATATATATATATATATATAATCATATATATAGACGATGCATGGGACATAAGATGCGAGACGTTGGCCGGTTGGATTGGCGATTGGGGTTGGGGAGAGAATATTATGAAAGGGGCAAGTCAGAGTAGACATCTTGATAGAGAGAGAGGTGATGGAAGTGAATGACAGAGTGATATTTGTTTTTCAGAAGAAGAAAGAGTGTTGGGGAGTTGCAGTCAGTCAGGACTCAGGACCTAGTTAATACTAAATAGCAACAGGAGAGGACTCGACTCAGAGCCCCCACTCCACCTAATTATAGTAACAGATCCCAAGTGGGTGTGTCCGAAACTTTGGAGTCATGTTATTTTGTAATCTCTTATCTATCGGTTAGGCTACTCCCTTGACTCTTATATACATACATACATACATATATATATATATATATCTTCCATGCGGGGCGGGGCAAGATAAAGATAGTATTTAAATATCAAATTATATGGAATCTAATTCTTTACAAGCAAATAAGTTTGGGTTAGTGTGTTTTTCAGATGAGATTGACTATGGACACAGCAAATAGGCTTTGCTTGCTTTTGGCGAGGTTTATTTAATATATAGACGTTCAGTTGATGTCGAAGTATCTCGGATCTTCGGGGAAATGATACTCCACGTTCAGCTGCCATTAAAAAAAAAAAAAAATTTGTCAGACATACAGACGAGCTAAATTAATGACCAAGATATCAAAAGCTTCCTTATAATATGTCATGTGACAAATAGGCTCCACAAAGAAATGCAAAACCTTTCTTCTTAAAAAGCCTCTTGGTGAGGCTCAACCCCATCTAGATAACCGAGGGAGAGCATTCTAATACCATTGCTATTTGCTGATCTTTCAGCCAACATCACCCTACTAAACTGCTGGGCTCACATTGTTCCAGCAAACTACTCAAGCTAGACAAAGTCCCGTTGATCTTAAAAATCAAATGCAAAGAGACTGGTTCTCCATACAGGTTCAATTTAGGATAGAAGTTGGACGCTTTAGGCTTTGCCACGGAATTCTTACGTTGAGCAACAATTATGTAATGTCATAAGATAAGAACATTTCATACCACTGTTTTACATATTTAGATATAAAATGGAAATTAATAACGATTACCACTTCACAATCTTTCAGGACACATCTGTTCCTTCTATATTAGAAAATATTAGAAAGATGAGAACATTTAATACTACTCTTTTACTTGATTAAAGAAGAATAAGAAAGCAGGTCAGCAACTCGACAATGTCTGAACTATTGAGGCAGGAAACAGCTTATAACCCATTAAGGTTTTGAAGCAACAAAAATCAAATGACCATTGAGATCTACCAAACATGGTAAACTTATTACATATAACAAAAAGACAAACATGGTGATGGTAAAACAACCAATTAAATAGAGCTTAAGCCCTCCCCATAGTATGCAAGAAAGATGAGTTTAAGCAATCAACCAATGCACTCCTAGCTAGCATTCACACCATGAATCAAAAGAGGATTTTTAGAATGCATTAGGGAAAAAAACGCACTCTAAAGCCATACTATATGTGAATTCATAAGCACATACCTTGCCCTCATCAGTATCTGAATGGCGTTGAGGGAACACAGCCTTTAGGTCATTGTATAGGTAGAATCTACGCACCCCTTTCACATCCTTATTTTCTTGTACAGATAGAAGATCAGATTTGGATCTATGAACTGGCCTTGCACAATTTTTTAGGAAAGGGCAAATAAAACGGAGGTGAAGAGCATAGCGAAGAGCACCGGCACCAGCAGCATTATCATTGGCCTTTGAACAACCATGTGATTTCCTGAGAGTCTCATGGCATTTACCCCCACAGCCGCTGTCCTTCCCCTCAATCTTTTGGCATTGATCAGGGTCGCAACCATGCTCAAACAAGAAGGATGGGTCACTTAGCCCTCCTAAATTAAGGGATTGCTCACACAGCTCCCCTTTATCCAATGAATCAACCAATTTAGAGTCTTCACTTCCACTAATTTCATTTTTTTTATCTATGGATCTCACTGCATGTACAGTGTCAACTCCTGTATTCCTTACTTCCTTGCTAAACTGTATGGGATGGCTTTTCTGCGAGGCTGGAGCCCCCTTGTCTATAACTGTACTGTCTATATCTAGATTCCCTCGCTTCAACTGTGCAGAATTTGGGCTTGACGAAGCTAGGGTGAGCTTCTGGCGCAAGAATGTCTACTTACATTTAAAGAAAGGGAACTCAGAAGATTCACAGTATATTACCACATACAAAAAATAGATGCACCATTAAATATTCCCCACCCCCACCTCCTTAAAAAAAGGGGGGGGGGGGGGGGGGGTGGAGAGAGAGAGAGAGAGATGCACATATAATCAAAAATGATATTTGCATGTATGGTCATAAAATGTAAGTGAAATCTTAAAGGACATACTATCCACCAATTGCAAATTAGAACACACAACTTCAAATTTAGAATCTCAAAACCATGAAAATATTATTAATTTAATAAATTTAGGTCAACATGAAAATCTGTAAGCCAAAATTATTTGCTACAGGAAAGGAAGTATAGCCACACTGGAATTTATTTCTTGTATAACAGCAATTTTATAATCAATAGTCTGAAAGTGCATCTGAGACTGCAACTATAACAGCAATTTTATAACCAATAGTCTAGAGTAACAGTTTTATATGACCCCCGCTGATCCTACAAGCTAACTCAACAGTTTCATTAACACCACCCCGGCCCCAATTGATAGAATGTCCATATTGATAACTCAACAATATGGATGTAGCATGTCCAATCTATGTAATAAAACTGGTGATGTCTTGATATACAAAAGAAACGCCTCTTCTTTCGGTATGTTTGGGAGCCAAAAAGATAAATAAGAGAAAAAATCTGCTTAAGTTGATGAAATTGGCAATCATAGATACAAGGATAAATTATTTCAAACTTTTTTTTTTATAAGTATAAATTATTTCAAATTTAATATGGTCTTAAGCAATAAAGCACCTGTAATACAAAAGCACTAAAGACAGTTTCATGATAACCATGCTTTTTAGTGGGGTTACACAAGCACTAGCGACTGTAGTTCTGGGCTTATCTATTGTGCCAGAGTAAGCCGCAGAGAAAACTAGAAGACACAACAACAAAAGGGAAAAAAATAACAGAAAATATATGTTTAAAGGTAAGAAGAAGGGCAGTCTGCGAAGCCATCAGGTTGCTAACCTCAGATGTCAAATTAGAAAAGACTGCATGAAACATTCTAATAATGTTATATTTAAGTAAATTATTGTCATGCAAATGGTGGAAGTTTTCAGGCCACTGCTAAAATTTGATATCATATCTTTGAAATGAGAAATAATAAATCCAAAATCTCAAATGAGTCACAGCACTCATTCAATCCATACTTGGGATGAGAGCTCATCTTACTTTGGTACCAGCTGGCATGTCGCTCAAATCATAGTTGCAAAGGAAAGTGTGAAGAGGTGTCTTCTCTGGATTGCTGAGAACCTGTGGAGAGCAATTCAATTTAATAGTAAACATCTTCAAACATCATCCGGTGTTACTTATAAAAAAAAAAAACATCCTCGGATGTTACAACCATCATAAATAAGACTTCTAGAAATCTTCTACAAAACTGAGAGAAAAAAAAAAAGACGCAATCATGTCATGCAATATCAATCATGAAGAAATATTCCAATAAAAAAAAAGAAAAGAAAAAGCAAACAATTACTCATCAACTAATTATAAAGTACTACATGATTGTTTTACCCATGAAAATAGATTGTGTCAACAAAAAAGATTGACCAATGCAAACATACCACTTAAAAATTCGCTCAAAACCCCTAGGGGGTGGCTCAAGTGGTAAAGGCCTTGGGCTTGGGGTTATGCTCCCCCCAGGTCTAAGGTTCAAATCCCCTTGGGTGCAAACAATCTCTAGGGGCCATTGGACTGAGGGATTTTTCCCTTGAATTACTTGAGGTGCACTTGTGGGAAACTCCATGCAGAGGGCCTGTGCGCCCCCGGGATTAGTTGAGACACTGTTCCCAGACACCCGATGTCAATCAAAAAAATAAATCGCACAAAATTGATTGCTCTATGATAGAAACCGGCATGTTCTTGGAAGCATGAAAGCAACAAAAAAATAACACAATATTCCCATATACTTCCATGAATTGCCAACAACTCCATATTAGGGTTACTTTTTTTCCTAAAAGTTTATGGCAATGCAATCACTTGTAACTAAAAGATCGATATCTGTTTGAATACGCAGTACTACATTCTATCAATTGGTTCACTGAAGTATTCCTAACAAATATGCAGAAATGTTAGATTACTTTGTAACTACCAGTTAAATAAATAAGAATAATATGTCATAAGCCATGAGAATAGACAAATCTTCAAAGGATGCAAATTATGCAATGAAATTAAGAAAGACAATCTCATCAACTTGGCTATTCAAGGCTCTATGACTTAAATTTGACTAGGTGAAAGACGGTTGTACTGCAATACCTTGTCTATAAACCAGACAATCATTAGAAGGTGCAGCAATACTTCAAACAGAAACTACAATTGTTGGCATGTTTAATACAACGGTCATATTGGTGATACAAGAGTTCATTAATCAGTTTCAAGACACAAGTGAAGTACCAGTTGTATGCGCCCTTTCATAGGAATGCGCAGGCGTCTCTTCACAGTTTGTGAATCATCATTGTTAAGTCCTTGTTTCAGTTTTTGGCCTCTGCTCTTGTTCAATGATGAATTCCCCCCGAGATCTATGGATGCATAATACAGCAGGTAGCAGTCTCCATCTACACTGGTTACCGAAAATGGAAGCTTCCTTGATTGTGGTGAAAAATTCCCTCCAGTAATGCTTAGTACAGCTAGAAAACCATCAATTCTCTACATGAATAAGATGCCAACAATAAGCAGCGGACTCTGATGTCGGTGAAGAATAAATTCCAAAAACTCAATATAGGATATAAACAAAATCACTTGCGCAATATTTAATCATTGCTAACCTGACAGAGTTTTCCAGATAAGAACCGACCAGACAATAGAGATTCCTCAAATGAACCAACCAGGGACCTCCTAACAGGAAGTCCACTTAGACTTCTAATGAGTCTCACGCATTGGGAGGTTGGAGCTGACTCTTGGGGAAAAGGCCAACTTACATCGGTATTACTTTCCAAGGAAGATGGACGTAACTCTTTTTGCAAAATGTAAATCTCTTCAAATGATTTACTGCCAAACCTATAATCCTCTTCTTCACGGGCAAGGATAATACCTTTGTCAGATCTCCCAAATGATTGTTCTATATTTTTTAAGGTTAAATGACTGTTCTCGGTAGTCCTGCATCCTCCTGCAGTTTTCATTCTTTCAGAAAACTTAGGACCAAGAGGTGACAAAGAAAGTGATGGTGAGACGATCATTTTGGGAGATATCGATATTGCCCCACTTTGAGACCTTATCTTACTTGATTCTTTGAAGTGATCAAGAGTAGGTGAAGGAAAAAAACTACTACAATCAGGTGGTTCTTTGTTTTCCAGCAAGGGGCCATCAGTGAATAACGTGGACTCCTTTCTGCCGTTATCATTCAGCGTGTTCTTCTGTTCCAAGAAACTTGTCAAGGTGAGATGGTTTTGGCTACCCACATTTGCTTTCTTATTATCTTTTGCAAAAGAAATGCTAAAATTATCATTCAAGGCAGGTGAGTTTGCCCGAATGTTTCTGCACCCAATGTCTAAAGAATCGCCATTAAATTGATCTGGAGAAAGCATGCTACTCAATGGAGACAACAATCGCTTCCTGACTTGCGATCCACTAGACTCGGTTTCATTAAGTGTGACATTATTCTTCACGGAAGAATGAACATGGGCATTAGTCAGAGATGTTCCGCCTGATCTAAAACCCACGACCCTAGAAACAGGGTTCTGAATATTCCGTCCACTTTTAGGAGTGAACCAACCACCTTTATCCACAGAACCAATCCTCATACCATGAATATTGGAAGTAACTTCCATTGCCCCTCTAAACTTAGCCGAGTCTTCATGAACTTTTACAAGCTCCAAGCAGGTATTACTGCAGAAATCTATCTTAGAAGAGAATGGTGGATTCCCAGTGGATGGGCTCATGCTTTCACTGTGCATTCCATCCATATCAGAGGTGCTCACATCGGTAAATCGAGGTGGGTTCTTCAAAAATGTACCTGAGGATGCTGCTTCAACTTCCTCACCAGTTTCACTTGCGGGAACTTGAGGCAAGCCCATGAGTAGTATTTGCAAAAACTAATGCGTATCCTTTCTAAAAGAAGAGCTTAATGACTTGCTTTTTCTCTTTTTCCCTTCTTAGGTGCAGTTTCAGTTTTCATTCACCCCGCACCACTTGTATGAATTCACCATTCTCCAGTGAGTTTTCTAATCAACAAAAACGCGTTAATATAATTTAATGAACAAATGAAGCTGTCGATCCAAATGCCATCATTGTCACAGTTACTTGATAAAAAGATAAGCTCCACCAATTCTGCTACATTCACGCCAACAGCATTGATCCAAAAATCTAGAGAGAAGCAAAATACTATGTATCTACCACTGGCATCCACATTCCCAACATTTCTACTCCCATTCCCTTAAAAGGATGCAAAGAGAGACTCAAGCACATAATAACTATCCAAAAATGGCGAGTGGCACAGATCTTCCGACCACCACACCAGTATATTGAGCTCATGGCTGCTGAAAGAATCAATGCATACGCCTGAAACACATCGGAATCAAGATTTTGGCTTAGTGCCACATGCGTATCTGAATTTCCATCCTTTCTGTATTGACACAGCCAGAGCAAAAAATTGATCCGTTTCAGCTCCTTTTTCATTGATCAAATGCAAATAAATCATAAAATTCTAAAAGTGATCAACATAGGCAATCACAAAAAAGTTGCTACACATGTTTTCGATTCACACCAGAATTTTAAAAATAATAAAATCGAAGCAAGGAAATTAAAGGACAAAAGCAGACTCTCAATGGAAGACGAAAACAACCCATAAAAGGGAGGGGGGAGTCACATATGAGATGCTTCCAATGTAGCCTATTCATGCCTCTATAACTGATTTGAAATTTGTGGCATTCTCTTGCAATTAGATGCAAGGAAAAGAAAAGGACAGAGCAACACATCAGAAACCAAAACAAGCTGCATATCATTTGAATCGATCAAAGCAGAATTCTCAAGCGAACCGCTGAATATTGAATAGCCCAGAAAACGTTCCCTCTAAACAATCAGCCAATGACTACGTCAAGAACTCACGAGGGGTTACTCATACTATTCACCATGAAACTACCAACCTTAAGCTCCTGATTCATCATCTACTAAAACTACAAGCAGTTGTTTCTTCCTTTTCTTTTGTTTATTTTGAATTTTATTAAAAAGTAATAATATATTCCAGTTTTCACAGACCTATATAATCACAATTCCTCCAAAAACGATCAAATCAAGGCAGAATCAAACTAACCACAGCATTACCCCAGCTTGATCACCAAAATCACCAACGAAGACAAACAAAAATAACAGAAGAAAATGGGTTGGTTTCACATATTTAATTCAATTAAGAAACCCACCAACGAATGCCCGTGATCAAAGACAAACCCAGTAACCAAATCATTTCAATGATCTCCCATGGCAAATTAAATCCAATCCTCAGATCAGATACCCATTTAAAATAATATAAAATCAGATCAGAGATAGGTTAGAAAAATGGGAAAGAGTAAAAATGAAAGGGGTGTTGAATGTTCCGATGAAATTTTCTTCTTTCTGGGTCTAGAAGGAGGAGACGGAAGATAAAGAGGTAGCAAGGGAAGAAGAGGTGAAGATGAGGGTTTGGTATGGTTTTGTAAGACTGATAGGCAGACCCATCTCTCTTCCCCATGTTTATAATCCCAAAACAAAACACCATCGTCATCATGTTCGTAATTCCCCGGACCTATTCCCACAAACTATTTATTTTCTGTGAAGTTTTACAAATACACGCTTATACTTTGGAAAATTCTTTTGCTTACTGACCAAATCGTTTGATAAAACAGTGTGAATTGAAAATAAAAATTATTTTTATAAGACATATCAGAATGGTATGTAGTTTGATTTGTCAAACTACTTGTACTTAAGAAGGCTAAAAAATATCACATTTATATAATTAAATGAAAATAAAATAGGAATTTAGTCTATAACATTAGTTATTTTCTTTTAACAAATATGTTTTCTCAAATTGTAATTTAGACATAAATCGAACCTGAAAATATTTTTTATAATTTAGGTAGAGATCTATTGAACTTTACAATATTAAATACTACTGTAAATAGTGAAGATCTCAATATTAATACATTAAAGTCTACGTGTTGTTTTTAATTATATTCAAATTATAAAAATAAAAAATAAAAATCTCAAAAATTATAAGGATATCAAGTCGCATTTGCACAAAATATTGTTAGTAATCCACACTAATATAAATAGACTTATAATACACATCAAGAAATCTGTCGTATGAAAGAATTTTATGTAGAGAGATGTGACTTATTTTTAGTATTTTTTATCAATTATATTGTCAGAAAATAACATGAAATATTTACTTATTTTTTTCATTGTGATCAATTGTATCTATTTATTTCTTTATAAGACGCATTCAATTCAATAAAAAATGATATTGTGTGCCTCTGTATTCATACAAGTTGTTTTTTTAGTCAAGTGAATCTCATGGAAATGAGGACGGAAAAAAAACTTTTTGAACTAAAAATAAATAAATAAACTAACATAGTCTAAATGCTAAGATGATTTTAAATGATCTAAATTAATATGTAAAGAGCTTTGCCATTCATAAGTCCCACGCACCACAATTTTTGTTATTTTTTTATTTTTTTAAAACTATTTTTGGTTTTAATCTTCTTAAAACAATTGAATTATTCTACTCGTCATCCATATACCATACATCTAGTAAGAGAAAAAAATTAAAAAAATAACAAAAATGATAGTGTGTGGTGTGTGAGGCTTATGAATAGAATTTTTCATATGTAAATAGTAGTATTTTGTGAATCCCATTGAGATGTGCTTGAATGTTTGAATTGGGATGAGACATGTATTTGAATGTATGAAGAAGGTTTAGACATATTTAACATTTTATGAAAAGTTTAAAATGTAGTTGATCTTTATCAATAACTGCTTTGAGATATATTGAGATAGGTTCGACACTCAAACATAGCCGTAGTATTAGACTATTAGTAGTAGTAGTACTTTGATTTTAATATTTGCCAATACGACCCTTCCCAAACCCCAGTTGCTTAATGATTTGAAGAGTGGCATTAATGACAGTTTGAGAAAAGAGGGGTTGAATGTTGAATATTATTAATAGGTTCAGATTGGAGGATGTGGAGTCTAATTAGCGTGCTTTACAGCCTTACAAACCGAGCAATAAATGTATCACAAGACATCTTATATTGACGGATTTGAATATATCTGTTACAAGTAAAAGGGCTTGTTTTCTGTACATAACATCTGGTTGAAATGTTGATAGTCACCACAAGTGATTTACATACAGGAGCAGAGCCGTGGCTGCCTAAAAGGGTCTCGCTGCTGATTCCATCATTTTCTTAACTCTTGTCAGTTTTTCAATCTCCTTGAGAACCTGAAATTTTTGCAAATACGGTGCAAGAAAGGACACGGCTTAGTCCTAATAATCTAGTTCGCAAACCGAAGCATGTTCTCATTGTAACGATCTCTCTTCACCTCTAAAGTCATGTTTTCCGTGGTTACAGCATCAAGATCATCATAACCTAATTGGCAAGCAACCTCTGCAAAGAATCAGAAGCTCTTAGAACCAACAAGAACATATAGTTGAATGCGTGATGGCATGAGTATGATTATGCATGGGGATATACTTTGTAGTGAAACAGTTGCATCTGCTGTAGCATATCCACCTCTCGTTTCCTCATATAAAGTTGTTAACTGAGTCAAGACCTGGCTATCATGTGTCAAATTTGTGAAAGATTGAGAGGGCCAAGAGCATCAAAACTACTGCCTTAATTTTTAAAGATTAACAAGTGTGATAAATAATAGGCCAGATATATGACTAAAAATAATATAGGAAGTCAAGACCTCTGTATAAGCTTCAGAAGCAAATAATTCCGAATCAGAAAGTTGAGACTGGTTTTCAAACACCCCTCTGGCCACCATGTCTAAGGGTACATCAATCCATATTGAAATTCCATGTCTCAGAAACGCCCTATATATGTCAAAAAGAAGTCAGAATAAGTAGGAAACTAACATTAATAATGGTGACAGGTTCCCATGCAAAAGACTACATGTGGGGAATTCAGAACTGGTGGGAGCGGAACTCTTACAGATTAGTAGAACTCTGAACTGCGCCATCTCCAGCACAAACCACCAATCGTCCCATGGATGACAGCTGCTTCAATACTTCAGTCTGCAGAAACATGGAAGTTCAATTATAAGCCAGCTTATTACTGTGCAATTTGTATGTTAGATATTTTGAAAAATCTAGTAAATGTACTTTTAAAGCCTCAGCCAGCCTTAATAAGTAGATTGATCATATGTGTTCTTTCTATTGTTGAACTCCACTTCTATGTGGAATTGTCCTAGAACACAACTAACTTTACAGGCCTTAGAGGTTCATTACAAAGACAACAGAAAGCAACTACAAGTACATTTGAAAGTTCAAATAAATACCTCAGACTCGTGAAATCCCTTTTTGTCGCTCTCCTTAAAAGATTTAACAGCAGATGCACCTCCAGCAGCTTCCTCAACCAAACTGTCACTGGGTATAGAACAACCCAAAACACAAGTTTAGCTGGTATGAGTTACTTGATTTCCTGCCTTTTCAATTTAAAATGAATGATACCTGTCGAAATAATAATATCGTAATGCATCCGCTAGAAGCTTCCCCAAACTTGTTTTTATTGAGCTTTTCATTCCTTAACACCATTGCAATCACCACACCAAAAGTACATATACCAGAATGAGCATGAGATTTAAGAATCAAAAAGAATTGCTATGTCTCCAGTAATTCTTACCCACTAGAAATATTGAAGTTCCTTTCAGTTCTGTAGACATATCCATTGCTTTGTTCTGAATTAAAACTGAACAGTTAAAATGAGAACTTCAAACCACAAGAAGTTAACAGGAGTAAATTCTTCTCGCCCCGTGGTTGTCACAGAAACAATTAAAAAATAAATTTCCCAGCTTTCCCCCTTGCTTGCGAAGCATTTTATTTTCTTAGATTGGGTCATTTTTGTTTTCCTTTTTCCAAAAGAACAAAAGCATGGTAAGATTGGGCAGAAGGGAATGACATCTCACCTTCACTGCAAAAGAGGGATCAATCACAGCATCCTTTGTCGTTGAAACTTTAATTTGGGCAAAAATGAAGAGAAGAGAAAAGGTATAACAAAAGTAAGGGAGTTAGAACTTGATAATATGTTACTTGACAACAATTGAATAGTGAAAACACAAAATCAAGTTGACTAAAATTTCACCATCCATTCCAATTATATGCAAACGGGTACTCATGTCGCTACTTCTTTTTTGCTGTAAATTGCCATAATGGAGACAACGTGATTATGGTAACTTACTTTGGCACACATAAGGCTGACAAACGCTATGGCTCACCAACGAGAAAACCAATATCAAACAAGTGAGATGCATTTCAGAGAAGATACAAATATTGATTACGTATACCTAGGTAAATTACTGAGAAACAAAACCCATTCCACCAAAATCCAAACAACACTTCAATCAGTAAAACGAGCTTATATGTATAGAATAAAGAATTACAATCGTCTTGAACAATTCAAGTAGTTCTGTAAATAAAAAACAACGGTTGATAAAGCAAAAACAACTCAACACAATTAAAAAAATAAATAAATCAATCTTTTGTTTCTATCTATCACTCTCCCCGCCAAAAAAGAAACGCAACCTCAATGCAACGGAAAATTAACAATATTATTCAAAGGAATCGGGAAAAAAGAGGAGAGAGAGAGAGAGAACCGGGGGAGGGGGGAGGAAAAAAGAACTTATTGGGTGTAGAAAGCGACTCACGGAGAGTGCCATCGTTGGCCACAGAGCAAATCGAGGAGAGAGAATTTGGGAAGGGAGCGCGAGACGGAAGGGATGCAGAAAGAGGTGGGTGGAAGCGGAAGAGGCTGGGATTGTGACGAGTGGATAAGGAATGTGGGAAGCTGGGGAGGCCGAAACTCCGAGGTACCGCTTGAAAATGGAGCGACGTAGTACGAAATTGGAGGCCACTGCAGGAGGAGTGCAAGGTTAAGAGCTCCATCTAGGGTTCTAGATGTTATCGGTTTCCCACTTTTGCTCGCTCAGCTTTTGCAAACTACCACTAGACTGATGATTGACACCAGTTCTTAACCGTATAAACTGTATCAAAATTTTTTTTTTTTTTTTCTCTCTCTTTGTACAAAAACGAATCTAAATATATATTTACAAATAAAATTGGCTGACATTGTTAATTAAAGATTTCTTTTACTCAATTCCAGATAAGTTTCAAAATTTCAAATAAAAACTTTTTCTGAATGGTTTTGTTGCACTTAAATTTAAGAATCAACTTTTTCCAGCCCTAGGTTGCAAGCCTGGGCCTGTATGTGAACTCAAAAGTGATGGGCCGATCTGAAATTACTCCTGGAGGGAGATTCCAAAACAGTAGTGATGGCAGTGCAGACTACTAAGATGCTGGACCTCAGTTATTTTGGTTTGTTAATTTCAGACATTAGAGCTAAAATGCAGTGCTTTGAAGATTGCTCTATCAGACATATCAAAAGAGAAGTTCTGGAGGAAGACTTCTCCATGTGTAATGTCTCTTTTATAGAGAACTTCATCAATGGAAAGTATGTTTAAAAAAAAAAAAAAGTGATGGGCCGATTGATTCAATTATAAACGACTGGGCGTATCATCCAAAGTAGAAGGGTGGCTAAACGCCTATACAAATATAGAGCGGTGTTACTCTGCCGTTAAAGTATCACCGCTCCATTTGACCATTAGGTCATTTTAGCCTTCTTTTTTTTCATTTTTTTAATATTTTTAAATATTTTTAAAAAATAAAAATAAATCAATCAATACATTAAAAATTATTTTTTTGTCATTAAGTAAAAAAAAAATTAAATACACAAGCGATCAAAGTAAGTGGACAAACGAACATTTTCCTACGAGTACAAGGATGACGGCAAACACAATCGATTTTAGATTCTCTTTTTTTTTTAAATCATTAATTATCTCAAGATTTAAATTGATTAAAAAATTTAAATTTAATCAATTAAATTATATTCTCTAATACTCTCCTCAATAAAAAAATTTTGGCAAGTATATCTCAAATAATTTAAGGAAAAGTTCTTCGGCTCCTATAAATTGTTTGCACTCAGGAGAAGATTTATGAGTAATTCTACATACAACCGTGAAGTGCGTAATCGCCGCGTAATCGTTTTGAAAAAGAGTGGAGTCTACTATTAAAAAATAAATTTTTTTCATCTGGATCACATATTTTATTCATTTTTTTCAAAGCGATTATGCAATTCACGGTTGTAAATATCTTTTCTCAAGATTTAAACCTTAAACTTGGAAGAAACATATCACCAAGACCAATGTCTTTACCATTTGAGCCAAAACCTAAGGTTTTAAGAACGCAAGTGTAACTCGGATAAGAATTACCATTCTGATATCACGTTGAATCATCAATTATTAAAAAAATGTAAGTTGGTTGGAGAAGGCTCAATAAGTTTATACTTTCTAAAAAAAAAGAATTTGCAGCTGTTTCCAATTTGTTCGGTAAACGACAAATTAACAATGTTGAGACAGATGTTTATGAATGCAGAAGGTGAGAAACCTCAAATAGTCGTTGATCTGCTCCCTCTATTTGGAAGTTGGAACTCCTTGGTATGGTATAAATGAACAAAAATTCTTCATTTGAAGATACTCGTGAGATGTTACAATGTAACTGACTAGAGTTTAGTTCTCATCCTTTAAAATAAAACAAGCAATGGACAAAAGACTGAGATGAGAAACTAAACCATACATAAAACGTCATATTTACAGACCTGTTCCCACTTCCCAACATGAAGTCAATGACCCAAAAACAATCTTCCGCCAGGCCGACCCACGGGGAAAAATATTAGCTCTCACCTGCATGTACAGCAGATATTAAGAAATAATAACGATGTGCCAAATTACTAAGGCAAGAAAATAAATTCTTATTATTATGCATGAATTTGAAATATAACATCAATATAAAAGATCAAAATGTTACCACACCAAGCTTGGGTTTGACCAGAGTGAGAGGCCACTTCATTAACAATTTGATGCTGGCTTAACGTTTTGACAGGGAAATGGGTGTTAATGGAGGTGAAGCAACTTCTTCAGCCTGGCCTGAAACTCGGGAAGAATCCAAAAGCTTTGCGGCTTGCATTGCCATCGCTCTCTGACCACTTGAGGGTATAGAGAAACTCCGAGGGACAATTGGGATTGGAAGTGGAGAAGCCGCAATTGATGCCTCCAAAGGAATTTTATTTATTCCAAATGGCTCCTGATTTCTGAAGGACAATGGAGCAGAGTGCCCCAGTAAGCCATGAGATTTTGCTGGCTTGGAGGCTGGATTACCTGGGGGTCTAGGAAGCTCGTGAAGTTCACTTATCTTGGGTGAAGACACAAGGGGAGGTGAAGCACTTGGGGATACTTTTGGAGATGAAGGCTGAGGGATTGGCAACCGAGAAGGCATTCCAGAAACTAGTTGGGGCAATTCAGCAGATGCAATGGGACCACTAGAAGATAAAACAGGCTTTGTTGACCCCGGCTTACCAATTAATGGACCAGAAAAAGCTTGTCGCTTGATTTTGCTAGTGTCAGAAGCATTAAATGTCTCGAGCTGAGAAAGTGAAATTCCCTGCGCCAAAGGAGGGGGTAGCGCAATGGTGGTATTATTGATGTTGCTCTCTTTGAGTACCGACAAACCATCACCAGAATCCTTCTCATGCTTCTTATCTTCCAATGGGGAAGAATGCCACAAATTGTGGGTGCGTCCACTTGGCATCAACTGGGGAACTGAACTACTTGTTCTTGATGAACTTGAAGCCTTTGCATCAACTGGTGTGGGCAACACATATGTGTTAGGCTTCCGAGTAGATAAAGGTTGTTGCATATTTATTACTTTTTCTGCTGGATCAAACTTTTCTGTAGATATTGGGGCCGAATGGCTACCCACTCTAGGTTCTCTACTTGAGATTCTGAGATCGTCTTGGCTTTTGTCAAGATTCATCTACACAAGGAAAGTCTACGACGTAAATTTAAAATTTGTGGTTTTGGTTGTGATTTATATTTGTTACTTTTGTCTTTTGCAAGCTCAAAGTTAAATGACAGTATTTTTACACCAGAAATATATACAAAGTAAAGGCATGTAGGGTACTACCTCTGCATTTTCGATAGTCAAAGCTTGGGGAAACGTAAGGCCCGCTTCATCTACCTGTGTAATGAGCCACCAAATCATAGGCACACGAAAAAGGCATAATGAAAGTGAAAACAAGTCCAGACTGATGTATGATTATTTTTGGCATCACACCAATGGTGAATCTACCTACAGGGAGGAAGGTGCCATACAGCCATGGTGCCCATGACTTTTAAAACTTCCTGCATCCCTTGATATATTTTCTACATATACAGCCTGATTTTTACTACCAAACATTTAATTGTCATAAAAAATTAAAAAAAAAAAATTATATAGCCCCAATTTTGTTGGGATATCATGGGGCCACATGTAGTCTCCCACCCCCGCTCTCAAAAGATGAAAAGAAAAGAAAGAAACAAATCCTGAGTCTGTTTTGTTACAACCACATGTTGGGGTGGGCATTTTCTTAAATTGAACCACCAACCAATCTGACCAAACTTGTTGATATTTAGAGGATTTAAGCAGGGTTCCTAACAAGACTCTTTAAGGCTCCGTCTGGTTATTGAACTGAGCTGAGCTCAGCTGAGTTCAGTCTAATTTTAAGCTGAGTCTAACATCCAAACACTCAACTCTCAAATTACTAAACTCATCCCAACTCAAAACCTTCTTACACATGGGACCCACAACCTTTTTCAATTTCCCATAAAAGTATTAAATTCATCTTAACATCCAAACACACTTTAAACTCAGTTTAGGTCTCACATAACTCTCTTCACTATTCAACTCACTACTATTCATAAAGAATTCAGCTCAACTCAGCTCAGCTCAACATCTAAAGGCAGCCTAAGTATTTTCCCTATCAGTTTTGGGCTCTAAATAGTATCATGAACAAAAACAGATTATCGATTGCAATTGATACTCACCTCCATTGAACTCCTGGAAACACCATCAAACCCTTGCCTAGTTCGTCTATAGTCAAAACTCAATTCCCCAGCATCATCAGCACTATAGCTATTCTCGCCATCATCCTCACCATCTTCCACATCATCATCTTCAAGTCCACTGAACTGGTAATCAATATGTTGCTGTTCTGTAACCCGTCTAACATGTGGCTCAACAGCCTCAAGTGATTTGAGTCCCCTCCGAAAGAAATTCAACTAAACTCAAAGTAGAACAAAAGAGGGGAAAAAAGACACATCATCCTCAAACTCATAAAAACAGCTGTAAGTTATTGAAATTTGAGAATTTTAGAGATATAAAGACAACCTGAGCCGCATGGTGACGAGCTGCTTGTGTTAGAAGACTTCGAGATTGCCCTTGCTTAAGAGATTTCAACCGGAAAACACATAGAGTGGCCTCCTCATTATATTCCTCATGAGCTGCTTGCAGTTGCTGTACAGTAAAGTATTCACCTTTCCCACTCTTTGATCTTCCTTTTTCTCTCTGCTGTGCCATCATGTATTCATATACATCTCTGCACACAACGTATTACATTTAGAAGAAATTTTGCTTTCAAATCCAACAAAATAGATCATTTTAGAATCATCGTGACCTCTTTTCATCACACTGTATCTTCATCTCCTGCACCGGAAAACAAAAGGACAGTCAGTCTAGATAATACAAGGTGACGGGAAACTTCCTGGGCAAATGATGCAGAAGCATTTAATTGGTTTGACAGATAGTATCCTATTTGTAAACAAAAGATTACTGGGTTTTCAGACCAACTTAGTTGAAGGTAAAAGGCACCCTCGGGCACTATGTCTTAGAAAGCCTATGGCTGTTGCCCAACCCTCCCATAGATGTGCGATGTTACAATTATCATCACCATAATCATCATTTCAACTATAAATGCTTCATTTTGGACCTTTTTCTACAGCCAAGTAAGAAAATTATAGGCATCTCAAACGATAATTGAGAGAGAGAAAGAGAGAGAAATGCATACGAACAAACCTCAACAGTTCGAAGTTCATTAAGAAGAGACTCTGAAGGGTTTGTGATTGTTGAGAATATATGAGAGCGCTGAAGCACGGAAAGAAGGTCAATATGAGTCCAAAGGTGCTAACTAAAAGATAGGTCAATAAGCACTTACATAGCTATCGACAAGTTTTTGAAGTTCAAACTGCACTTTCCCCAACATTAGCAAAACTTCACCTGTTGGTAAATGTGCAGCAATTACAACACCAGCCATAAATGATTTATAACACCTCAAATTCAATCTGATGAATAAAATACTAAAAGAATTCTCCATCCACCCCACCCCTCACAAAAGAGAAGGAAAACAAAGTAACAAATTTTGGTTCCCTTACCACTTTCTTTGTTATCATGTAATACAGTCTTCTCCAGCAGACAAGCACCCATTTCCCGCAGTGATTCTGAGAATTCTGAAAGTATAGATGGAGTCAAATGAAA
The DNA here is from genome assembly GCA_022457165.1 of Juglans mandshurica. Lineage (NCBI taxonomy): Eukaryota > Viridiplantae > Streptophyta > Magnoliopsida > Fagales > Juglandaceae > Juglans > Juglans mandshurica. Next base: position 43,159,714 of record CM039620.1, on the reverse strand, counting down.
GAGTGGATGATGTTAAGTTAAACAATTAATATATGACAATGCGGTCTGCAGGTGTCAAGCATATCCAAAAATACATGATACCTTATTGATGTTCTTATCATGCTGCTACATTATAGCTCATACAGAACAAATTGGTTTATACCTCACATCCCGCTAGTTTGTCAGAAAAGCAACCAGAAAAATTGTTGGCAGAATAAGGTCATCAAGGGAGATACTGGATTTTACAAGATATGATAAGTAAGTTTTCATGGAAGATCGTAAAATGGTTACCATATGCACTATTTGCTGTAGCAGCTGCTGCAGAGAGTATGCTATCATAGCAATTTCTCATCTCTTGCATGTCCTGCAAAGTAAAAAATAGGAATAATATAAAACTGATGACAATAATAATTTCACAAAGGACCTAGATAGCACGTCAAAATTCATCCATATGAATTGGTGGGCATAATAGCTGGAGTACATAGAAATAAATGCCATCAATAAAGTTCCTTTCCTGACGAGAACCATGAATAGGGCTCATTTGGATAGTGAGATGAGATGAGATGGTTTTAGATGAGTTGAATAAAATATTATTGAAATATTATTTTTTAATATTATTATTGTTTTAAGATTTGAAAAAATTGAATTGTTTATTATATTTTATATGAGAATTTGGGAAAATTGTACTGATGAGATGAGACGAGTTTTATATGTTTCCCCCTGCAAGCTAAATAAATCCAAGAGGGAATCACAGTCGCAACACACTGCCGATAATACTAAGTTGTAAATGTCGAAGATATTACTCCGCAACAACAATTCACAATTTAGAGACGATAATGGAAAGCAAATATTATACACATTGAATGAAATATTCACACGCGAAGAGCACAAGGCAAGTAATTGTAAACTTATTTTGGAGCTCCGCTAAATGTTATCTCCTCAATTTACCATGACGAATGTATAGCCACTCCGAAACAAAATCTGACCATTCTATTACTAGAAAATACTTATTTTCACCGTTGGCTCCACCTAGATTTCTATTAATATAATTTTTACTTAATAAAAAACCTTAATTTCACCCAATGGATGTTTTTCAAAATAATATAAATTAAACTGAATCTTCATGTATAATTGTCCCAAAATTTTCACACAGCTGACAGAATTAATATTTTACCGAGATTTAGGCAAAGATGTTAAATTATTAACTGCCGTATCTATTTTCCCAGGTAAATCCGGAGCTATCTTCAAGAAGCCTTCGATTAGAATAAAGCATTGAATTGAAGAAATATGAAAATCGTAATCAATTAAAGTTAACCGAGTTTTATCAGAGAGGGAGAGCTTGAGAGGGCAGTTTGGGGGAGTACCTTCGCAGCCTGAGCGAGCTCATCCAAGTGTGCAGAAGGTAGAAACCCCGTCTTCTCCTTGGCATCGTTCTTGTGCAGTGCCAATCTGCGAAGCTTCCCCAACGAGGACTTCATTTCCCCCGAACCCTAAGAACAATGACCGCAAACAACAGATACGGAGAGAGCCACCGCAGACGCCCTTAGAAATTAAAAAATAATAATAACAATAATAAATACGCCTTCCCCTGTCCCTGGGAAATTCAAATCGAGAGAAACAAACACACAGATTTCACCTCCAAAAGCCACGGGAGGAGAGGTATGGGTCTTTTAAATTCGATAACTTCAACCACATTGAAGAAGAAGAAGAATAAGGAGGAAAGAAAGAAAGAAGAGGAAAAAAGCTCGCCCTTTGTGGGTCAAAACGACTCGTAACAGATCAGAGAGAGAGCGAGAGATAAATCCTAACGTCATTCACCGAAGTGAAAAAAAAAATATTCACTTCCAGGACGACACGTGTTCGAAAAGGCCAATTTAGGTAATCCGTAAAATGAGAGAGAGTATAGAGTGTGGGGTTGACAAGTGGACGTTGAAGAAAGTGAGTTGTGTGTTTTTAAGTAGATCAGAGAGTATGCGATTTCTAGAGGAAGAAATTGGTTCTTGTACGCATCGTCTCATCTAGTAACCTAGTTGTTTCATATGTTGTACTTGTTCCCCCGGGTCGCTCCTTTACTTTGAACAACCGTAACCGCTAGGCGCGCGTGAATCAATTCGTGTACACTCGCGGTGAATTAATTCAAATATGACTCGGCTCTAATATATATATATATTTTTTGTTTTTTTCATGATTTACGGGAATGAGAAATTATAGTTATAGTCCTAAGTCTTTTAAGTGTCGTATAATCATTTTAAAAAAATAATAAATACGGTACTTATATAAAAAAATATATATATAATTTTTTAATAATAAAACTTATTTTTTTAAAATAAATATATGATATTTATGTACTTTACGATTATATATAACATTACTCTTTATTGTAAGACATGCATTTTATTTTGCACCGTACGCACCATCACTAACGTATACTCAAAAAAATCCTCTTCATCCGATTATGAATCATCCATGATACCATCTTCATTAATCGTCGATACGGTTTTTAAAAAAAAAAAAAAAAAAAAAAAAGTGGTTAATTAAAATAAAAGACTTTAGTTAGTTATTTTTACATATAATATAGATTAGATCAATTAAAAATTATAATATTTAGAATTTGATTCGAAGAGGTGAAGAGAATAAAATCCACTGTAAAAATTGATTAATGAAATAATTTAATTTATTTAAATTAAATATTGTCGTATTAACAACCAAGTCGATAATAGTACAAGGAAATTAAGGTTGGATTCAGATGAGAAAAAGTTTGAGAAGAGATCACGAGAGTCTGACGTGGGAGACAGAATGGGTGGAGAGGGGGGACACGTGGGACGGGATGCTCTCTTTGACTGTCGAGGTCGGTTTAGATCTCGAAATGAGTTTTGAAATAATTTATAAATAATAATAAAATTTAAGAATTAAAATTTATGAATAATAATAAATAAATAATATCTCAATCAATCTCTAAAAACAAGAATGGCATTAGCGTGCGGCTTGCAATTTATCGCTGCAAGTGACGCTAGTGTAAAATTAATATTTTTTTTATTTAATTTTTTTATTCATACTTTTTTTATTATTTTTAAATATTTTTAAAAAATAAAAAAATATTTTAATATTATTTTTTTAATTATTAAATAATTAAAAAAAATTTAACAAGCGATCAAATAGAGCAGTATGGTAGAAGCTAGGGTTGTATAGAAACCGAAGCCACCAGCCGCCACCGACGCGAACCGACCGGCCTCGTCAGGAACTTGTGGAGAACCTGTTGGCGTGCGGTGGAAATTTAAAAAAACCGACGTTCAGCGGTTCGGCCCTGGTTTGAAGCTGGATCGGACTGCTGAACCAACTGATATAATTAAACTTTTATTTTTTTTAATATACCCTTATCGAAACGACGTCATTTCACTTAAACTGCGTCGTTTTAGTTAAATAGCATTACAACAAATAATGGAATCGACGCCGTTTGGCACTAAACCAAACGGTGTCGTTTCGAGACGAGTCTTCTTCTTCCCGAATCCCATCTCTGTAACTCTCTCTCTTTCTTATGTAACTCTCTCTCCTATGCAACTCTCTCTCCTATGCAACTCTCTCTCTCAGTCTCTTTCATTATTTTCTCAATAAAATTGTCAGAGAATCGATGCCGACTGAAAACTACTAAGAACCGTCTCGATCGGTGTCTTTCTACTCATCAACCAATTATAATCGGTACCTCTCTCATTTTTTCAGACGATCGGTGTCTTTCTACTCATCAACCAATTATAATCGGTACCTCTCTCATTTTTTCAGACGATCGGTGTCTTTCTACTCATCAACCAATTATAATCGGTACCTCTCTCATTTTTTCAGACGGCAGTCGGCGTTAATTTTACTCAAAAATCGTGCCGACCAGGTTGATTTTTACCCCTAATAAGCTTTATTGCTAAAAACCAAACCGGTTCTTAAAACTGTATAATTAGAAACAGTCAAAAAGTCAGAAGTTGCTGACAGAGGAAAGAGTAGATCGGTTCGATCTATCATTTCGAAAACTGCCATCTTTCCTACTTAATTTGACAGCCGGTAGGCGGTAGGCCATTTTCAACAGCCGCCTTTTGAAGTATATGCCAAGCTTACCAAATCATGTTGACATCGATCGATCGGTGGTCGCCTGGTCACTGAGCAAACTATATACTTTGTGTAAGATAACAGGAGAATGCAGAATTTGACGTGCTGACTGCAATATTCATGAAGATTAGCTAGCTAGATTGATAACAAAGCCCCTCCTTTAATTACTTTGTGTAAGATTTAAAAAAAAAAAAATTAAGAACCTTTGAATTATATATATATATATATTCCCTTCTAGATAACATATATATAACTATATATACAGACAGCAAGTTACGAATCACGATCATGTAGTACTCGTCATGCATGTAACTTCAACTTCCCAAAATCAGGTGCACGGATTATCCAAGCAATGTTGCAGCATACACATTACATATTCAGATCAGTACTGGCCGGTGTAAACCACATAGATGTGTAAGACAAGTCCCAATTAATCCTTTCACTTTTCGTTCTTTTCGGGCTTTGTAGCTTCTATTGGGACAATTTTATACCCAACCAGCCCAATAATTTTAAGATCAAAATATTAATAATTTTTATTTCGTCTAAATTATATTTAATAGGTCATATTGGATAAGCTCACGAGCAATAAATTATTGAAAATGATTAACAGTTTTAATTAGACTCAATAACTAGATTAAATCTCATTTATTATTTATTGAACGAGTTAAACTCCTTTTAGAATTTAAAAATCGATCATTAGAAATTTATTCAATTTAAAATTATCATTGATTGAAGTCTCTTAAGCAGTCTCAGTCACTGTCAATCCTATATTAAATGAACTACTAGATCATGTTTTTAAATTCAAATTTTTTCTTAGATGATCACGATTGAGTGTTCAGCAAATTAGTGTCACTACATGTATTCACCGAGTCCAACTCAAATTGATCGTCACTCTCTCCCAAATCTCCCTATAAATCTCCTTTCCGCGTGTTATTTAGAAAAAATCATAAACCTCTTAGTCCATCACCGTGATCGATTTTGTGTCAGAAATTTTAGGAAGCAACACTATAAGGTAAGTATATTGATCATAAATTAGGATTAGCATACATTAGCCAATAATATATATTATTATTGAAGTAAGTTATTTGGAAGCCAATGTTTATGTACTACGCATGTCATGATATCTACAAGCACGTTATTCATCATAATTCATGATCATGTTTCATTTCGCATATTATAGTTATGCATCTAACGTTGCATAAAACACGTAAGCTTTCATAAGATCAAGTGTAAGATAAGCTAAGAACAGTTAATCAGATGACCATTTAGATGTCTAATACCAATGCGAATTTATAGGTAGACATGCAAGCCAAGGACCTAAGCATGGTCCACCATAACATGCTAGAATACTAATAGCAGCTCCCTTTGTGGTCGCTGGATGTGGAGCCAGTGCACAATATTGCACACATGGTTAAGTGTGTGGGCCAATATGATAAGTAAGACAAGTCAAGATAATTCATGCATGTCAATGTATACGTATGAACAATCATGATTTTAAGTTCTAATATTTTATGAAAAACCTTATATTAAGTATGTTTACGTTATGATAGGTTTCTTACTGAGTTATCGACTCATTTTAATTTGTTTTTATGTTTTTAAACCATCCTAAGTCATAATATTTATGAAGGTAGAGCTGCAAGACGGGACTTAGTCCAGGGAGGCGTGACAGTGGCCTAGATCATGTACAGAGATTTTAAGTTATGATTTTTATGGCATGAACTTTGAGAAATTTTAATAAATGCTCATGCGTACTCTCTCATTTATGATTTCAGTATTTTAATACAAAACGACTTAATTTGTTATAAAGAATATTTGTACATGCCGCTTCTGTAAGAAAATTAAATCTTTTTTCAAGTTAGGTTCAATAGTAGCACTCCGACTCCCCCAAACATTTCTAAAAGTGACTTTATTATTAACCGTGGGGAGTGGGATGTTACAAAATTTTTCCCTCGAATTTGGTTTGGTAGCAAATAATTACTTTTTACTACTAAATTCACGTTGTTAGAAAAAGTTGGCCACAAATATTTATATTCGACCAATTTATTTGTTACGAGTTACAATTTGTGAGAACTAAAAACTTTTTCCCGCAAAACTCATATCATCAAAAAAAAGTTTACAAATAATATTATTTTATGGTGACATGCATTCATTCGTGATGAAATTGGTTGGTAACAACAAACTTACATTACGCATGACCAAAATTTGTGAAGGAAATGCAATTTTCAATTTTCATGTTATACCCAATATGATAAGGATAATGATAGGTGATGTATGAAATTCCACATTGTTTGGGTAGGAGAAGTTCTTGCTTTTTATAAGACTTCAATATGGCTCCAATTGTATCATTGACTATGACTTTTGGAGTATAGGCCATGTGATTTGGGTCTTCTATTGAGGCGTTACAAATGGTATCATAACTTATCCCAACAAAAAATGTGAGACTTAAGCCGTGCCACCTACAATGGACTGGCCCAACAATGACGTCAGTAATTTAAGGGAGAGAAATTGTGATACCCCATATGATAATGATAAAGGTAAGTGGTGTATGAGATCTCACATTGCTTGGGAATGAGAAATTCTTGCTCTTTATAAGGTTTCAATGTGGCTCAAATTGTATCATTGACTAGTACTTTTAGAGTATAGATCATGTGGTTTAGGTCTTCTATTGGAACGTTACATTTCATCTCAATGCAAATCACATTTACGACAGCCTATGCTCATTCAGAAAGTTTTCTTCTCCAAATACTCATGGATGGTGATCTGTCAGCCCTAAAGAATGATGCAGAGTGTTTGAAGAGCGAATTTGAGGCTTCCAAAAGAGACGTGGATGTTATGAGGGCCAATTTTTTAGATGTTAAGAAGCAGTTTTTTTCCCACGTGATAGAATTGGAGTCCCGCATAGGCATCACTATATGTGCAGGTACCAGGTTTTTGAACTTTTGAAGTTTTTTATTAGTGAGTAAAATCCTTCCAGCAAGTAGATATTCTTTTGTCAAGCATATTGGTTGATTTGGTGGTGTGGGGACTTGGTTTACCAAAGAAAAATAGCTATCATAGTTTACTAGTTAAGGCTAGCATGGTTTATACAGTTGTGTAGGTTGAGGCAAAACTTTTGATAACTTAAGACTAGGTGGGAAAAAGACAAGCTGCTTGGTACATGTATACTTTAGTTTTTCCTGCCCTCTCAACTTACAGTATATTTCTCATGTGTCACCAAGTGATAATATATCATAATATAGGAATGCATAGACTTTTGAAGGCATATATTTGTGTTTGCACCAAGATATATCGTAGTTATGTTTGAACAAAGAAATTGCAAATATGTGGCTAGTATATCATTAGGGTGCATATTGTTGTTCCCTAATGTCAATATACAACATTTGTTGTCTGTTGCAAGTTATGGGTCGATTATGAGTAAGATCAAGGTGATAATTTATGCAAGGGACAATTCTCTTATAAGATCAACCAGCAAAACATTAGCCCCTGACATGCGCTCATTCCATACATGTTCATTTCAATTTAGGAATGTACAGCTATAGCTTACTGTATATATGTTTCTTACCTTCTCTGTATTTATTTCCTTACTTGTAAGTCAACTATAATCGTATATATAATACAAGCTCTACTTTGTCATCAATGTGTGAGACAGTTTATTCTCAAAGTCTTTATGGTATCAAGAGTCTATACAGTGAAATTCAAATTTTTTTCTTCTTCTTCTTAAATGGCAAACTCATCTTCTTCATACACTAAATACCCCTACCCTATAACACAAAATGTCACCAACTTTGTCTCTCTATGACTCACGCCAACCAACTTTCTTCACTGGAAGACTCAAATGCTCAACATTTTGGAGAGCTATGATCTCCAGGGATTCATAAGTGGCGAAACACCCCAACCTCCTTCAACTGTTGAAGGTGCAGAAACTGGGGTGATTTCCAACCCGGCATTTCTAAAATGGCGGAAAACAGATCACCTCATTAAAGGATGGATCACTGCCACACTATCGGAAGAAGTCCTCGTTATCGTCGTTGGCCTCAACACTGCTGCTGAAGTATGGAATGCACTGCTGCATTCCTTTGCGCATGACTCATCTGATCGCAGCCTTGCTCTAAAGCAAAGGCTCACTTCCATTTCTCAGGGCACAGACAGTTTACCAGTGTACCTGCACCGTTTCAAAACTATTTGTGATGATCTTTTGGCCATTGGGAAGACAGTCTCTGATCATAAAAAAATCATGGTGGCTTCTTAATGGTCTCGGCAAGGAGTACCAGGTCTTCACCATTACAATGGTGCGTCTGCCAATGCCATCATATTCAGATCTTGTTACCTTACTCGAGAGCTACAATAAGCATAACAAACTGGATGCACCTCCTCCTCAAATGGCCTATTTCACTCAGAAAAATAATAAATACAAGAAAAACAACCATACGTTCAATTCAAAAGGACGTGGTTTCCATCAAAGTAACTCTTCTTTCTCAAAACCTCCAAATACAAACTCAAGACATCAGTCATCCTCTGCCTCCACTCTGAAAGATGGTCCCCCAGTATGCCAGATTTGCAACAAGCACAATCACACAGCCATCAAGTGCTTCGATCGGTTTAATCACTCCTTCCAAGCCAACGATATCCCACAAGCACTTGCTGTAATGAAACTTGCAAACTCTCAGGACTTGGATTGGTTCCTAGACTCTGCAGCCACTGATCATGTTACCAACAATCCAGGTAATCTCTATGCCATTAAGCCTTATACTGGCTCTGATGGTCTTATGGTTGAAAATGGAGTATCTCTTCCTATAACACATACTGGAAAAAACATCCATAGGTTCTCATCTCCAACTTAATGATGTTCTTGTTGTGCCTACTATCACCAAAGATTTATTGTCAGTTAGCAAACTCACAACAAATTACCCACTTATTGTTGTTTTTTATGGTGATGACTTTATGATCAAGGAGAAGGCAACTCAGAGAATTCTAGCGAAGGGGCATAGGCGTGGTCAACTATATGCATTTGATGGAGACCCAACTGCATGTTTTTCTTCACAATTTCAAAAGACAGATTCTGCAAGTTGGCATTCACGGCTTGGACATCCTCACCAACAAGTCTTGGATTACTTGCACTCAAATAAAATGATTTCATTTTCGAAATCTAGTAGTCATACCATCTGTGTTAGTTGTCAAAAAGGAAAATCATGTAAACTTCATTTTCTTCCAAGAGATAATAAAATATCATCTCCTTTTCACAAGATCCATTGTGATGTTTGGGGACCTACCCCAGTTTTGTCAAGAGAAAAGTTTCGGTTCTACACCATCTTTGTTGATGAGTTCACTAATTTTACATGGTTTTTTCCGATGCGACATAAATCTGATCTACTCGACTGCTTTGATGTTTTCTATAAGCATATTGAGTGTCAGTTTAATGGAAAAATTAGTATATTCCAAAGTGACGAAGGTGGTGAATTCTCATCCCATGCCTTTGCATCTTATTTACAATCAAAATGAATTGTTCACCAATCAGTTTGCCCACAGACACTTGAACAAAACGGCAAGGCAGAGAGAAAACACCGAAATATTATTGAACTTGGACTCACAATGATGTTCCATGCTCATCTACCTGCACGTTTCTGGATTGATTACTTCTCTACAGCTATTTTTCTCATCAACCGACTTCCCTCCAAATCCCTTAGCATGGAGTCACCATTCTATCGACTCCACAACAAACATCCAGATTATCGGAGTCTAAGGATATTGGGAACTCGTTGTTTTCCCTTTCTTGGCAACTATCCAGATACAAAGCTTGACCCAAAGTCTATTCCATGTGTTTTCATCGAGTACTCAAACAAGCATAAGGGGTATAAATGTTTTGCATCCTCCCACTGGCCGTATCTACATATCACGGCATGTTGTATTTCATGAGTCCGTCATTCTTTACTCATCACCAACAAACCTATACAGCCATGCCACTACTGATGGGGATTTATCATCTTTTTCAGATTGGGGCATAAGCTCTGCAACTCCTACAATAACTGTTTTGCCACTGTCTGCATATGCAACGCCACAACCATTGGCACCTTCTCTTTCAGAACCTGGTGCAGTAACCATTGGCCATCTTCTTGCCGAACCACCAACTGGATTTGCCACCTCTACTGTCATAAATGACACGCCTTCAACATCTGTGATGGAACAACCCTCCCCTAATCAAATGGTGACTCGTGCCAAGGCTGGGATTCGGAAACCAAATCCAAAATATGTCAATTTACATGTTGCATTATCTCCCTCCATTCCTTCAGCGCCTCGAACCGTTATTGCAGCTCAAAAGCATCCTGGTTGGCTGGCAGTGATGCATGAAGAACTTGCTGCACTACACAAAAATAAAACTTGGATACTAGTTCCCAAAGATGCTGCCATGAATGTCGTGGGTTGCAAATGGATTTACAAAGTTAAATTACAACTCGATGGCTCTGTTGAACGGCTAAAGGCATGGTTAGTTGCCAAAGGATTTCATCAGGTAGATGGAATTGATTTCCACGAAACATTTTCCCATGTGATTAAGCCTGCTAGTATTCGAATTGTTCTCACTCTCGCAGTGTTAAAAGGCTGGGAAATCCGCCAACTTGATGTAAGAAACGCGTTCCTACATGGGCACATTTCCACTCCAGTCTATATGCAGCAACCACTAGGTTTTGAAGATCCAAATATACCATCCCATGTTTGCAAATTGAGTCGAGCACTCTACGGCCTCAAACAAGTACTGTGTGCTTGGTTTGATCGCCTGAGCACATTTCCACTGCAACTCGATTTTTCTACAGTGTTTCGGATCCAAGTTTATTTATTTGCCACTCTGATCATGGCATACTTATCCTTCTACTGTACGTCGATGACATGGTCATCACTGGTAATGCAACAAATGGAATATAGTGGCTCATTTCTCAACTTAGAAGCGAGTTCTTCATCAAGGATATGGGTGCTCTTCACCATTTCCTTGGCATTGAAGTCACACGAGATAGCCAAGGTCTCACCCTCTCACAAGGACGTTATGCTCGTGAGAGCTCCTTGATCGTGCATCTATGGGAGAGTGCAAACCCATAGCCACTCCAATGCCCACTAAAGGTCGGACACATACCTCCACTACAGCTTACTGCGATCCCACCTATTATCGCAAACTTGTAGGAGGACTTCAATACCTGACCTTCACCAGACCGGATCTTTCATATAGTGTGAATTTTGTCTGTCAATTCATGCATGCACCAACTATGGAACACTTCTAGCTTGTCAAGCGAATTCTGAGTTATGTGCATGGCACTTTCAATCTCACTTTCCGTATCCTTGCTGCAAGCTCACTCGATCTGTATGCGTTTTCAGACGCCGACTGGGCATGATGCTCACTTACTCAAAGATCCACAATTGTCTTTTGCACTTTTCTTGGATCCAACTGCATCTCTTGGAGTGCCAAAAAGCAACAAACTGTTGCTTGTTCCAGTACCGAAGCAGAATACAGGTCCATGGCTTCCACTTGGCTCACCTTCATCTTACGGGACCTCCATGTACCACTTTCCAGATCACTAGTCTTGCACTGTGATAAATTGAGTGCACTTCATCTATCTGTTAACCCAGTGCTCCACGCCAAGACCAAACACATTGCACTGGACATTCATTACGTCCGCGAACAAGTGGCCCTTGGTGCTCTCGAAACTCGCTTTGTCACCTTTTCATTACAACTTGCGGACATCTTCACCAAGCCGCTTGCCAAATTGCCATTCCAAACCATTAGATCCAAACTCGGCCTTTGTCCTGACCTGCGGCTTCGTTTGAGGGGGGATGATAAGATCAATCAACAAAACATTAGCCCCTGACATGCACTCATTCCATACATGTTCATTTCAGTTTAGGAATGTACAGCTATAGCTTATCGTATATATGTTTCTTACCTTCTATATTTATTTCCTTACTTGTAAGTCAACTATAAGCGTATATATAATACAAGCTCTACTCTGTCATTATTGTGTGAGACAGTTTATTCTCAAAGTCTTTATTCTATTAGAAGTATATAAGATGTGTTATAAAGGTTCTGCTCCAATTGATTTTCAGATTAAGTTTTCTTTTTAAGAAGAAGAGAATTGGGGCCAATTGCAGTACTAATCACTAGTAAGGAAAATGGAGCAAAACTCCAAGTATTTTCCTGTGTAGGTGTAATATACATAGGCAAATATGCATAATTCCTTTTATTTTAGGCGTCATATTCTCTATTATCTTGAGAGTTTAATACAAGCCCAATAGCAGTAGGTGATGTTCCTCTGCTATGGGGGTAGTTTTCAAAAACATCTACTGATCTCCACTAGGTTGATAGGGATTGACCATAGAATAGTTTTATAAAAAGACAATTGGTGAAGACAGAGTGCCACTATACAGCTACAGTAATAAACCAAGCCTCCATGCATGCAACTTTAAGAAGAATACTTCATTGAGGATAGAGAAAGAACTACTAAATTAGATATATGAACTTACAAGTTGTTTTAATTAATTGAGAGAACTCTTGTTGTCCATGTAAATGCTCTACAGCCTGGAATATAAACTTTATGTAAGTATATACATGTTGGTGACTATAATGACTACCATTAATATCAATATATGCATGTTGGTTGTAGTAGACTTGGTCTGGACTTTGAGGATATGAAGTGATCGTAGTCGTAAGCGTTGGGAAGTTGTATAATCAGGCATTGGATTACACAGGGCATAATTATGAATTGGCATACAGATCTTTTAACCAGAACCATGATTATTAATACTTATCATTTGACCAAATAATAATTGAGAATTAGTTTGTGGCAAAGCATATATGGCTAATAATAAATTGAACATGAATACTCATTATTAGTGGGTCAAATTGGTTGCAGAAATGTTTTGGGTCTCGAATTTGGATTCTGAATAGTTTTTTGTTTTTTTTACTTAGTGATTAAAGAAGTGTTTTTAAATGATGTTGTGAATTTTTTATTTTTTTTTTTAAATATTTATGATGATTAAAAAAATACAAGAAAAAAAGAAAAGAAAAATAAAAAAGTAAAATACATTATTTGGGATACTTATTGGGGCCACTTTTTCAGTGGCTGTAGTATAGCTCAATTGGTTGATGTTCAGCCAAGAATTTTGCCCACTAAAATACAACTTGGGAAAAAGAAAGACAAATATTTTAGTTACAAAGAGATCATACAAAGTAAATTCATAAATTGAAATAGTTTGATGTGGTATGTTAGATTGTAAAACTACTTTTATTATAAAGTAGATCTAACGTATCATACAAAATTATGACAATTTGTGGATTTAATTTTATAGAATCTCTTTACAGCTGTAACGCTTCTCACGAGTATATTTTGTAAATAAGAACAAATGAATATTACCTATCAAATAGTTGGTAGGAAATTCTATTTTTCCTGTAATATTTGCACAAGAGTAATCACCATTCTTAACAACTTTGGGTGTTGCCAGAAATACTTTTTTCAGTAAGGTCAACATGTAGAAAAAAAAATATTTTGTATGTACCTGACAAAAAAAAAAAATTCCGCCATAATTATTGTAAGAAATATTATATTTTTAGCTGCAAATAAAGCATTTGCGGCCGAAAATCTGCAGGAAGTAATCAATTTCTATGAATTTAACCGAAAAAATCTATTATCCACGAAAATAGTTGAAAATAAAAGCTTTTTTACGGTAATGCAAGTACACAGAAAAAGAGAATTTCCCGCTAGGTTTACTGTTAGAACTAAGCATTTCTCGCAACAATTGTAGTAATAAAACTTTTCTGGCAATCGAAAGAGTACTGGTGTTCACTTTCTAACGATCAACTGGAAATAATAGTAATTCTGATAAACATTTTACTCGCGGATTTAAGTACTATATTTTGATACTTATTTTCGGAGAGACAGCTACGACTTGAGAGTTGAGGTGGCAGAAAAAACTTATTTTCGAAAAAAATAATGACTAATTACGACAAAATCACTTGCAGAATACGTAGTAATATTATTGCGTGCCCCAACCGCAAACACAGACAATTGGCAACTATTTATGAATTTTCCTTCTCGACATGATCAATTAATTTATGAGAAAATATATTTGCAACTGCCTGCGTAATCGCTTTGAAAAAAGTGAATAAAATATGAGACTCACATTAAAAAAATTAATTTTTTAATAATGGACCCCACTCTTTTTCAAAGCGGTTACGCGGCGTTTACGCACTTCACGGTTGTATGTAGAATTATTCATTAATTTATAGGCCTTCCTATATATCTTGTATTGAAAAAGTCCTTCTATACTTTTAGAACGATTAATTTCCTAATTAATATCCGTACTCCAAAGAAACACTGGAATTTATAGAACCTCTTTATCCATAAATTTAGCATACAATATTATTTCTTTAAAAATAAAAAAGTTACAGCATGGAAATTATTTATATGTTTATCGAGAAATAATATTTATAGTTACACAAGCATCGCCCAAACCTTTTAAACAACATCATTCATATTTGAGTAATTTTACATACAACCGTAAAGTGCGTAACCATCGCGTAATCACTTTGAAAAAGAGTGGGGTCCACTATTAAAAAATTAATTTTTTTTCATGTGGATCCCATGTTTTATTCATTTTTTTCAAAGCGATTACGCGATGGTTACACAATTCACGGTTGTAAGTATATTTTTTCTTCATATTTACCATTCCATTCCATTGATATTGCTGCTACCCGCAAGGCCAAGGTAGAGTAGTAATTACTGTGGCTAGCTGGGTGGCTGGACCGGTCCATAAATTGAGCAGAAAGAGTTGTCTCGTTTTTTAGTGGTACTAAAGAAAGGTTAAATAATGGGTTGGGCCGGGATGGTATAAGACATGATGAGCTAGCATTTAAGTGGAGAGACGTCCAAGGACCAGGTCCATAATATTATCTTAACCCATCCATTTTAAGTCATCCGTTTCTAACATTTTCTTAAACATTAATTATTATCAATAATTAATAAACGCGATTAAAAAAAAACTATATATATATATATTATAAATTACAATAAAAACAAAAAGGTCATATATGCAGACCAGTGATGCATGGTCCGGCGCCCATGCAAAAGATCATGCATTGATCTATATATATATATATATATATATATAACATGAGAAGCCCATATCTATCAAGTTAAAAACTACAACCAATAACGTTTTGTAAGTTAATAAAAGAAAGATCGGATCAGCAGCAATAAATAATTTAAGGGAAGACAGAATTATGAATGATTGAATTCCATGTATGGATGTCTGATGGACAAAAAGAATCTTATTCTCAACCCCCGGCCACGAGGGTCTAATATATATATATATATATATATATATATATATATATATATATATATATTTTAATGGAAAGGGGTTGAGAATCTCTTTTTATTTTTATGCTAGCTAGATAGCTGCTTATAAAACTGATTCACTAAGTGAAAAAGTCGTGGAGATTCGTTAAATGGAACTAAGAAATATTTATTAACTAATTATGATCAGATTAGATGCTCTATTTTTAAAATCAATATATATATAGTAATACTACATATAGTCGTGGAGTGCATAAGTACCGTGCAGTCATTTTAAAAAATAGTATGATTCATTATTAAAAAATTATTGAGATAGGTTGATGATCTAAACGAAGCCTTAAAATAGATGGGTTAAGATAATATTATGGACCTGGTCCTTGGACGTCTCTCCACTTAAATGCTAGCTCATCATGTCTTATACCATCCCGGCCCAACCCATTATTTAACCTTTCTTTAGTACCACTAAAAACGAGACAACTCTTTCTGCTCAATTTATGGACCGGTCCAGCCACCCAGCTAGCCACAGTAATTACTACTCTACCTTGGCCTTGCGGGTAGCAGCAATATCAATGGAATGGAATGGTAAATATGAAGAGAAAATAAACTTACAATCGTGAATTGTGTAACCATCGCGTAATCGCTTTAAAAAAATAAATAAAATATGGGATCCACATAAAAAAAAATTAATTTTTTAATAGTGGACCCCACTCTTTTTCAAAATGATTACGCGGTGGTTACGCACTTTACGGTTGTATGTAGAATTACTCAAATATGAATGATGTTGTTTAAAAGGTTTGGGCGATGCTCGTGTAACTATAAATATTATTTCTCGATAAACATATAAATAATTTCAATGCTATAACTTTTTTATTTTTAAAGAAATAATATTGTATGCTAAATTTATGGATAAAGAGGTTCTATAAATTCTAGTGTTTCTTCGGGATATTAATTAGGAAATTAATCGTTCTAAAAGTATAGAAGGACTTTTTCAATACAAGATATATAGGAAGGCCTATAAATTAATGAGTTTTGCTATGTACAAGTAAATTTACGTACTAATTTACGTATTAATATTCTTGTCTTTATATTTTAAATTTAAATTAACACTGTTTTCAATAAAGTCTACTTTCTGACGAATCATATTGAATAAGTACACGTATTAATACAGCTAGATTTTTTCAAAAAGAAAAAGGTCATATATACAGGCCAGTGATGCATGGTCCGGCGCCCATGCAAAAGATCATGCATTAATCTATATATATATATAAAACATGAGAAGCCCATATCTATTAAGTTAAAAACTACAACCAATAACGTTTTGTAAGTTAATAAAAGAATGATCAGATCAGCAGCAATAAATAATTCAAGGGAAGACAGAATTATGAATTGAGTAATGACATACCACAACATTTTGTACAATATATTATTGTACAATGTATTAAATTAGAAATATTTTTATAAAATCATCTTACTTTTATATATTATTTTATAAAAATATTCTTCATTCAACGTATTGTTGTATAAAATGTTATATATAAATCATTTTTCCTTGTGGATTCCATGCATGGATGTCTGATGGACAAAAAGAATCTTATTCTCAACCCCCACGAGGGTCGAGTTGTCCAAGCTGCTACCTGCTCTTTTGCTTCCAGCTTCCACCTTAGCTAGCTAGCTACACGTACCATATATATATATATATATAATTTTAATGGAAAGGGGTGAGAATCTCTTTTTATTTTTATGGTAGGTAGCTAGCTAGCTGCTTATAAAACTGATTCACTAAGTGAAAAAGTCGTGGAGATTCGTTAAATGGAACTAAGAAATATTTATTAACTAATTATGATCAGATTAGATGCTCTATTTGTAAAAACAATATATATATATTAATGCTATATACAGTCGTAGAGTGTATAACTACTGTGCAATCGTTTTGAAAAAAAATAGAGTCCATTATTAAAAAATTAATTTCTTTTCATGTAGATTCTATATTTATTCAAAACGATTGTACATAATTTATACACTCACGACTGCATATATCATTTTTCATATATATATATATATAAAATAGATGGATCGAAAATTAGAACAAATAAAAGATAGATAGATAGAAATTGTGAATCGATCGGGCGGCCCCATGTGCAGATGATGATGCTCAATTAATTGCAACGGCATCTTAGTATGACGACGTTACATTTGTCATGTCCTTGACCCATAAGTAGTTAAAGCTGCTGGTTATATATATTGCTTCTTTTGCACAACCTCATGATTAAAGCATACACAACGTCTTTGCTTCTTTCTTTGGATGCCTATCCTTCTTTCTTTTCATTACTTTCTTTATCTTTAATTTCTCTCAAAAATTATTTGCCTTTCCAAACAGAAAGACCTTTAATTCTGAGCAATAATCATAGTACTGCCACCTTGATCGGCGCTATATATATATATATATATATATATATATATATATATATAAGTGGGTGGGGGAAAGTATACAATGATCAGTAATTGAATTTTATATATATATATATAATTAAGGATTTTCTTGCTAGCTGAAACATGATCATGAGTTAAAGCTGGCATTCTTTGCTTAATTAATTTGTTGCATAACATGACACGATCGAGTAGTACTTCATGAATACCTGACATGACAAGTCTCTAGCTCACGACGATTTAATTTAAGGCTCTCTCATGTACATTAATATGTGTGAAAATGAAGAAATCCTACTTGGGGAACAGCTTGTTTCTTCCTGATCTAACGCATTATTAGAGGAGACCTCATGAGTGATTTCACTCGAACATGACGAGGAATTAGGTACTTGAGGAGTGCCTAAGTAGTGATCAGATCTAGAGTTGTCTAATTCCAACATGCAGTAATTCATAAGATTTGGCCTCATGATCACCTCCAATCTCTCGCTGTTCTCGTTGTTAGATGACCGAGAAATGATCCCAGCAGCTTGTTTTTCAGGTCTTTTCTTTCTTTGAAATACACGATAGACAACCCAATCTTCCATCTCCGTTTTAGACATGACCTAGATATATATGGATTCAAAATCAAAACCATCATCAGGCATGCATCAAGTTCACATGAAATCTTAAGCACGAAATAAATATTATTTGAATTTCACAGAAAATCCTAGATAGCTAGCTAGCTCAGAATTTCACTCAAAATTAGTCAAATAATTTTCCTTCAAATATATTCATGTGATATATATTATAGCTCTAATTCTAATATATAAGAACTACTACTGCTAGCTAGCTGGTCCTATATATATATATATATATATACCTGGGTGGAGCCGAGGTTTGTTTCAGAGTCAAGAAGACGAAATTCGTGCATGACCCATCTTGTCTTAGTTCCATAAGAACGCTTCCTTTCACAGAAAATCAAAGTTCTCCTTATCCCAAGTGCTTGGTTGCTCTTGGAAGCTAATATCTGCTTATATTTGCCAATAGGTTTCCAGTAACCAGAACCAGCAGCTCTCTTGCACATGCTTTCATGAACAGTACCACTCCTCTTTGTAGTGCCAAAGAAGTACCTCTTTTCCTTCAAATCACCTAAAGACGTGAAAGAAAGAGAACACGCGCGATAAGCCCTTTTCGTTTTTCGACCATCATTTCTAAAACAACGGTCATGAAATCATATTAATCTACGAGTAAAAATATACAAACATCGATCTAATATATACGGTTCGTAGAATAAAATGCAGCTAAGCTAGCTATGTAAAAATTATATAGTAAAGATATTGGAATTTAGTTTCGTACGCTTCGGTATTCCTCATGATCAGCTGTAAATACAACATTACAACAACAAAAAACAAGACTAAAAGAAAGTCCAATCAATTGAGGAATGAAAAATTCAAACTTAATATATATATATATATATATATATATATATATATATACATACAAACACACACACACACACACCTATATATATTATATATATATATAGAGAGAGAGAGAGAGAGAGATTTCCATACTAACCTGGCAATCCCCAAGGATCAGTCTGGAAAACATCAAACTCGGGAATGACTGAAGCCGGCAATGGGATAGAGAAGATCTTGCGTTTCAAGTAGTGAACGACGAGCTCTTCGTCAGTAGGACGGAACCGGTACCCAATAGGCAGTCTGATCCCTCCATTGATGGGAGAGATTGGTTTTTCCATGATGTCCAAAATCCCTATAACCTAAAGTAAATCTAATTATCTCAATTAACAAGATGCGCGCGCGATACAAAGAGATCAAATACAACGTCTCATGTTGGAATATATCATGTTTTACAACAAATTAATGACAGAGAAGCAAGAGGAGAGGGAAGGTGGACTTGTGTCTGGCGTTGAAGGTGGGCTCTGATGCCTCTCTAGGGTGTGGAAGTACTAGACACGGTTCTTTGATATATATACGCAGAGAGAGAGAGAGAGGGGGGAAGACTCCAACTACTGTATATTCTGACTGGGAAGTACTCCTTTCTTGACTTGGGAAATGGAATTGCTTTGGTTTGACGGGGTTCTTTTTACAAACGTGTATTCTCGATCAATATTTCGTACGTACACGGCCAAGATTTAAACCCCTCCTGCTTTCGGTCAATCTAGCACGCTAGATGCCGTGTAGTATGAGCTCCCATGTGTGACACGTTGTTTACCGACTTCAAACTTTATTTTTTATTCCCCCAATTCAACAAGCACTCGAATACGATGTAGTCCATATTATCCAGTATAGCATTACAAGGACAAAAAGAAAGTCATGGCGCACCTCTTCTTTTCTTTTTTCCCCCTAGCCCATCAATTTTGTGTCGTTAAAACTGAAGTAAAGAACTGGGATCTCATATCATACGAGATGTATGACGGGAAATCCCATTGATTATTTCTATGCTAGTTTGAGTTTAACCCCGGCCCCCGAAAACGATCGACCAGCTAATGATCAAGATCAATCTGTTGGTCAAATATATGCAGTGCACGCACAATTCTTCCAGCTTCTACATCTCTTGATTGATTAAGTTTCAATTAGGTCAACCGGCCTGATAAATTGATAATGATATATGGACAATATGAAAAGTATCATTAATTCATGTATCCCGGCCCCCATGCATACATAACGAAGTTAATTGTCATTGGAAAAAGAAGTTTGTAAGAACAATACAGTACCTCTAGATCGATGCGTGTTTGAACACATAAATATATTATATATTATATATATATAGAATTAGAAATTGATTAATCTGATCAAGAAACAACACATTGAATAGTGATATTATTATGCCCCATGTCGTGGGGTGGTCATGTCCTTGATTAAAATTGACAACTCATCAGTACTACTGCCAGATTCGTTTTTAACATGGATGCCCATTTTCTATCACTTGATGAGTTTATTTATATTATCATCTCATGACTCCTCTTTAATTAGATCATAGAAGTACTTGTTTTTTTCACGGGAGGCCTAGTACGTTGTTTCCAACTCAAATTAACTAGGAGTAGGCAGGCAGGTCCTTGGAATTTGGAACTATCTGTTATTGATCTCGATCGATGATCTATATATCTGCATGCAATTTGATATATAATAAGTTTTAAAGGAATTAATTGTATGAGTTTTGGAATTGGTTTTGTTACTGTGCATGTTTCTAGGTACAGAAATCATTATTAATATTATTTGACTGTCCAGTTAATTCAGCGAAATTATTATTTACAGTTAAAATGAATCTATTTTAATCACAAATAGTCTTTTCACTGCAATTAAATAGTTATAAAAACTTATTTTTCTTGCAGTGCCATGATCATATATTGTTAGCAGATCAAGCTCTTTCTACTTCGAATTGTTAACGTACAATTTTTATTTTTGAAAGGGAATGAGTTGGTAACAATCAAACTCAATGGACCTATAAATCGGAACCCAACCCATGCACCACCTATATATATGTATATGCCTAGCTATGGGCGTACATGAGTTATATATATTAATTATATAGTGCCAATATATAGTACCACTGCCCTAGCTAGGAATTTAATTATATCTGCCCAATCAATACATTGTTTGTCACTCTCGAGATTAATGTTTTTCCCTATTCCTCGATCCGTCTCTGACGTGATTAAAATAAAAGTTCAATTGTTTGAATTTTGTATCCTCTAATATTATAAGCATAAGCCTGGCTTTCTTGAAAATAGTATGAATTAGAAAAAATGTGGCATCTGCCCCACACGGGGCACACTCCGTGTAAAAAAAAAAAAAGTGATGTGAAGTGTGTGTTGGTGTGAGGCAGATGCCCAGAATTACTCTATGAATTATAATCTTTGTTTTTTCAGTTGAAGTTTAAAAAACTGAAAAACAAAGCTTATATTATATATAAGCTTTGGGCTGGACGGGTTCTCAAATTAGATGTCAAACCCAAACCTGCCCCGGTCCGTGATTATGTCCGGTAGGACCAAACCCAAGATCAGATCACATGCATGTTTATGTCGAAGAAGCTATATATATGGGCCAGCCAGGGCAATTAAACTTGGCTAGCTAGCTAGATCTCAGCATATGATCAGGTAAACATGATCATCACGATATGCGTTTTACCAAAGCTATACAAAATGATATATGATCCTCATATCCCTCGCTAGCTGGCTACTGCGTAGAATGCACATTTAATATATAAATAGGGATAAGAAAGCACCCAAATATACAGTTGCATGCTTTTAGAATATTTAGCTTTCAAATGTCAAAGCGACGCAAGGAATTAATGCACTTTGCTTTGAAGAATCAAATGCTAATTCTGTTCCATTATCATATATACTTGTTTTATTAATCATATTCCTAAAGCAGCAGATTCTATATATCATTATTGTCAGCTAGCATTTATACCATATCATCCATTCTGCATGCGTTCCTGTCTTGCTTTCAAAGGATGCATCTTATAATTTGCTTAACGTGTCCCAACATTTAACTTCCTTTCCATCATAAAACACCATTTGCTTCGCTATTTTGGGCCCCACTCATATCACACTAACACACTACACACCCAATTTCTTATGCATGTTTTAAAAAAAAAAATTATGGGATATGCCCTATGAGTAATAATACATGCAATCGTGGAGTATGCAAGCGTCATGCAATCGCTTTAAAAAAAATGAGGTCCACAATTATAAAATTATTATTTTTTCATGTAGATCTCATATTTATTCATTTTTTTAAAGTGTTGTATGGCTTTGCACACTTATGACAACAATTATCATTTTTCATGTCATATACTCTCACGTCCCCCCATAACACATTAAAAACTCTGCATACAGGTGAGTTTGCGCACGACCCAGCTTAGCGTTCCACATTGGATTAATGAAAAAAAAAATCTTCTTGCAAACAATTTCGCGTGCCAAATCTCGCGCCGATATTAAATGTAAGGCATCTGTTTAATGAAACAATATAAATTAAAGACGAAAATAATTTTTGTAAGATAGAAGATTTTATTCTTCTCTCTCTTTTTTTTTTCTTCTTTATGTGAGTGTTTACATAGTTTAGTGTGTTAAATTGCTTGTAACTAGCAAGCCTCCAGAGGGGGGCTGCGTTTTGGGCGAGAGCTTACTTAAACACGAAAATGCTGGGCGGGAGAACAGTCCCTCCCTCCCTTCAGGATCATCTTGATTCCCTTTCCTTCTCTTAACCCTAAACCTAACCCTCCCTTCTCCTTCATCCCAATTTCATTGACCAAATATGAACCTAATCCACGTGCGACAAAGTCCTTCCCTTCTCCTTCATCTTGAAGTTCATGACCAAATCTGAAGCCTGAAGAGCAACAAAGCTGACGTATTTTGCTCTCTCGTTATTTGGTGATTCTTGTGAAATGTCTTATATTCCTGCAATCGTTTTGATGAGTAATGTCCATTTGTGCTCAGTCTAGGAAGTTTTCTTGCTTTGCATGCTAACACAAGTTCGATTTTCAGCATCTAATTCTGAAGGCTCTGCTTGAAGTTTCACAAGTACTTCACTTTTCTCCCCTATCCAATATTTTGCTTGAATTTATTTTCTTCTTGGCTTTCTATTTTATATCTTCGGATTCGTTCTAGTTTGATAACTTATTTTTGGATGCGCTTGTTTTGCTAGCACACTGTTAGTTTAAGAGTTTATCTGTTTCTTATTGATAAGTGCATTTTGTTTATTAAAACTTTGGGTTGACTTATATTGACAGGAGAGAAAATTGAACATAATGAAGGAAATTGATGAAAACAAAATATAGACTAGTTATCAAATGCCTCTGACAGCATCATACAATAAGGGTTTCTCATGCTTCTCTTATAATAAATATTAGATTGGCCT
This sequence comes from Juglans mandshurica, assembly GCA_022457165.1. Taxonomy (NCBI): domain Eukaryota; kingdom Viridiplantae; phylum Streptophyta; class Magnoliopsida; order Fagales; family Juglandaceae; genus Juglans; species Juglans mandshurica. The sequence goes on along the minus strand of CM039620.1, from coordinate 43,136,025 downwards.
CTACCCATCACGTGTTAAGTATATGCTTTTAATCATTATTGTGTATTCACCATTGATATAGTCATTTCTACTCAGGAAAGATTCAACGTTCATTGTGGTTTGTAGTAGCAGTTAAGTCTAACCTCAAAGTGGCTAATACCAGTTAGTTTTTAATCTTTTGTTTTAAAATCATTTTGTACCATCTATCGTTAATTACAAGCTGAGAAGCCCATCTACTAAACCCACTTGTTCTGCAACAAATATTACTCTACTCTTTCTCAGTTTTATTTATCTTTTAAAATTCAATAATATGTGTTGTCGGTGTCACAAGACACAAGTTGCAGATAACGATGCATTAAGTGCATATGTGACTTGTTTGATTCAATTCTTCGATCCACGTTCTATAAAGTCATAAGTATTTGGTGTGATTTTTTCAGTATTTATTTTGTATCTTTGTTATAAGCACCTGGTCCATTTTGTTCTTTTGAATTTGCAAGATCTATTAGTGTTATTTTGTATCTTCGAGTGTCCAAAGTATAATACAGAGGTGAATATAGAATATAATGAACATATCATATAAATGTTGACTTCCACAATAATCCTTTTTATGTGTAATATTAACAGGGAGTACCATATTGCAACTATTTCAAATGGATAAATAGTAATGAATACAGAGAGAACGAACTTGTAAAGAGAGAAAATGAATTGTTGAAAAAGGAGAAAGAGCTTCACAAGAGAGAGTATGAGATCGAGAAGAGGGAGATGGTGCTTCACTAGAGAAATGATGAGATTGAGAAAAGGAAGTTGGCCATCCACGATGATCAAGTTGATCTTCTGATGAAACAAGCAGAAGTGTGGAGTTCATGCACACTACTTCATGTGTATTCTAGATTTGTCATAGCTCTCTCTCTCTCTCTCTCTCAAAATAATCAATAATAATAGCCTCGTAAAGGGCAGAGCAAGAAAACTAACTGAGCACAAAAGGACGTTACTCATAAAAATGATTGTAGGAATACAAGAAAGTTCACAAGAATCACCAAGTAACGAGAGAGTAAGATACGAGCAACATCAAGAACACCTGAAATCAAAAGAAACCACCAGACGCTCAACCCTTCCCTCTATCCACATAACTTCAACAACAGAGAAAAGATGGAGATTGTAGATACTAGTGCTTAGAAATCGATGGAGGGGAGCTGTTCATGGGTGTTTCGGCTGATGAAGATTATCTAGTATATGAAAATTATTGTGTGGCGAAAGAGAGACAGAAGGACGTCTTATAGCAAGCAAAGGAACGAGAGGGAGACGAAAGCAAAAATAGGACCTGGGTTGTTCCTCATTTTTTTTAATAATATAAAATGCCACGTTAGATGAATCGCCTGCACCTAAAATAACTTAATACATATAGTGGTTCTAATTAAGAACAATCACCAGTACTATTTCATGTCAGCCTATTCCAATTAAGTTGGTACTGATTCTGATCATAATTGTTGGACCCCTGTTTTCATGAAAATAAACAGTATGAGTTAGGCATGTGCAAAAAAAAAAAAAAACCCCCCCGGTCTGACATGACCGTCCAACACGGGTGAAAAGTATTTTCGGGTCGAACCCGTAAAACGCCGGTTTCAACCCGCCTGAAATCATGCAAATCACACCCTAGCTCTCTTGTTACCTCTGTCGATTATTATCCTTCGATTCTTGCTCCTCTTCTGTCTTCTCCTTTTATTAATTGAGATCCTGTCGCCAATACCCACTGTTAGGTTAACAAGAATCTGGGAGACGAATGCAGAGAAAATCAAGCAACAATTAAGAAAGGGAGATCTGGTGGTTTGCCCTGAAGGAACAACATGTAGGGAACCCTTCCTTTTGAGGTTTAGTGCACTATTTTCTGAGCTAACGGATCAAATTGTCCCAGTGGCTATGAATTATTGTGTTGGGTTCTTACAAGCAACCACGGCTAGGGGTTGAAAAGCACTGGACCCGATTTTCTTGAACCAGTTACCAATAGAAGCGACATGTTCCTTTGGGAAAAGTCCGCATGATGTTGCAAATTATGTGCAAAGGATCTTGGTTGCTACGCTAGGATTTTGAGTGCATGAACTTTACTAGAAAGGACAAGTATAGGGTGTTGGCTGGAAATGATGGAACTGTATCTTATATTTCGTTCATTGATCAGGTTAAGAAGATGGGTGAGCATCTTCAAGCCGTTTCTTCGATTCTTGCTGTAACACCCCGTATTTTAGTGTATTTTTACTGAAAGAATTATTTTTATGGATTCAAAATTTATTTTCTTATTTTAAGATTATTGGATTTTTAATTGGGTTATTTTTATGATTTTTTAGTTTACGAAAATTATTTTCGAAGTGCTTTCTTTAAATTAATTATTTTTATATGTTTAAACTTCTTCTCGAATTAAATAAACTTATTATTGGGTTTAATTATTTAATTTGATGTTAATCACTGTGTTTGAAATATTTTATTTCACTAGCCGTTTTAAAATCGTTTCCGTTAGATCATTTTCGTGACCCAAGTTATGAGGATTGGACCTCATTTCTTTTCCCTCTATTTTTCTTTTCCTTTTCTTTTCTTTTCTTTTCTTCTTTTCTTTTTTTTTTTCTTTCTTTTCTTTTCTTTTCCCTGCTGGTTTCCTTCCCGCGCGCGAGTTCTCCTCTCTCTCTCGTCGTGCATTCGGTCCTCTTCCAGCCCGTCGCCGTCCGCCGATGGTGGTCGACACCGTCGGGCTCCTCCCCTCCCCCTGCCGCCGGCGACCACCTCCCTCCAGTTTCAGCTCCATTCGCGCCGCCGTTAGCCTCCACGCACCCTCCAAAGCCGCGGCCACCATTCGCTCTAGCGCCACCGTCGCGCCATTCGCTCTAGCGCCGCCGTCGCGCCACCTCCGGCCACCATCTTCTCACAACTTCATCCCCGACCTCTTGGCAACCCAGTGGACCCAACCCCAGCTCCGATCCGTCACCGGTGAAGCCTTACCAAGTCCATTTCCGATTTGTACATTTTTTGCCTAAAACCACCCCTTGCGCCGCCACCCACGGCAAACCACCACCACCACCATTGGCTTCATCGACCTCTCTAGGCCCTACCCTATCATTTTTGGGTCTTCGTTTGTTTTCGTTGAAAAGTTGGTATTTGTGACCCACGGCCACAGTGTATTTTACACTGTGGTGTTGCTCAGACGTCGCTTTTTTCAACTTCGTGATCCTTCAGAAATTACTATATTGCACTGTAAGTATTTTCTCAAAGAACTTTTGTGATTTAAATGTATTTTTGCACTAACTCTTTTTAACTGTGAACTGGATGTGTTGACATTTGTTGGTTGTTGGATATTGGTGTCGTGTCTTGTTCACTGCATTTGTACGCATGTTCATGTTTGTAACTGAAAACTAGGTTTTCGCATGATTGCATACATGTTCATGTGTTTATTTGAAAACTGGGTTTTCATGCGAGAAATGATTTTTGGGTGTGTTTGAAACGATTGGTTTGACTGGTTTGAGAAAAGGAAATGAGACTGTAGGGATGGTGGTAAGCAGGGATGGTGGTAGAGTCCCGCCTGTGATTCCCGCCTACGGTGCACGCGGTAGAGATGGTGGTAAGCAGGGATGGTGGTTGTGTCCCGCCTGTGATTCCCGCCTACGGTGCACGCGGTAGGGATGGTGGTAAGCAGGAATGGTGGTATAGTCCCGCCTGTGATTCCCGCCTACAGTGCTCTGTTAAGTATTCGTTGTGTGTGTTAAGTATTCATTGTGTGGAAAGGAACTGTAGGGATGGTGGTAAGCAGGGATGGTGGAAGAGTCCCGCCTGTGATTCCCGCCTATGGTGCACGCGATAGGGATGGTGGTAAGCAGGGATGGTGGTTGTGTCCCGCCTGTGATTCCCGCCTACGGTGCACGCGGTAGGGATGGTGGTAAGTAGGGACAGTGGTAGAGTCCCGCCTGCGATTCCCGCCTACAGTGTCCGATAAAGGGTTTGTTTTGTGTGAATCATTTTCTGGAAAAATGGTATTTTATAGTGTATTTTGTCATATGAATGCATGTTGGTTGCATTAATATGTTTTTATCCCGAGAGTTGTTTGGTTTATACTTACTTGTGGTACCATTTTATGGTATCGCAGATGTTGATGCAGATGTGGATGACGAGCCTTTGCTTGGCTCCGTTGGTGGAGTGATCTGGAATTGCTCCTGTTTATCGAGTTTCATTTTTTATCAATTTATATTTTGCCCTCGTAATTTATTTGGGATGACTGTATAACTCTTTAAAGGTAAATTATTTTGAATATTTGTATTTAAATTTCTGGTACCTAGTTGACTTATTTATATTATCCGCTGCGACTTTTATTGTGCACCACACTTAAGCACATTTCGTTGGGATGCGTGATCGTGTTGTCATCATCCTGACGTCATGATTCATGTTCTTTTGTACGTGGGAGTCGGGGCGTCACACTTGCTCCTCAGTGTGATGAGTCTTTCTCTTTCGATTCTTGCTCCTTCCGTCTTCTCCTTGTCCTCCTCTCTTGCTTCTCTATAGGCCTCCTAGACTCCAGAAACTCTATTTCAAGCGGCTCTTGGGTTTGACAATTTCAGCAGCATACTCACCACATTTGGGGCACATATTTTAGAAGGAGATTCGTGATTTTTGCTTCAATCGGTATGATATAATTTTATTTTCCCCTTTCGTTTTTTAAAAAGAAAAAATGATAACGAGTTAGGTCGGACTGATATTCATCCATGCTCGTACGGTCAGGTCGGACCCAAATATTAAACGGTTTGGTCAATATTAAACGGTTTGGTCGGATTGCAGCCCTAGTACGAGTATAACCTTACAAAACAAAGCTATGCTTCTTCTGTGCATGGGTCAGTATTATGTAGAGAGAGAGGTACATGATCTTCCCCGCTGATGGTGATGGAGGACTACACACTTCAGTTCATTTGCTTTGCAAATTATTTCTTCCACGAAGGATTATATATTTCACAAAATGTTTGAGGTTGCTAACTGTTGTTTCAAATTGAAGAGCTGGGGATGCTTACGGTCGCTTAGAGCTGCTAGTTAGCGATCCCTTGAAGCATGGGGGCGGACATTCGAGGATATTGGCAATAACATTAACAATCCACTTCGAGTTTGTAGTGGAGCAATTGATTTTCTTCTAAAGGGCCTTTTTCCAACTTTCGAACAGATTTTGCTGAAACTAATATCATTTAACATCGTTAGCTACAAATGGAGGACCACGAATCGTAATTTTTTGGAGATGGAAAAGAGCAATTTATGTACAATGCAAAGTGGTAACCTCCACGCCTAAGAATTTTAGCTAAAATACAAAAACAGACAAATTTTGCAAAAACAATTCGGTGTGTAGTAGTGTAAGAGCCAGGGACTAGTGCTGAATCAACTCTGGAATAAGCTTGAGGAGAAATGCAAGCTCCCGCTCCGAGAACTGAGGCTTCGCTGCTGCCTGCAACTTCCCATCCTCTTCACCAGCCTTGGATGGCTTTATCATCTCGGAAACTGCTTCAGTGATCTCTCTGACTAGATCGACTATCACACCGTCAATTCCCATTAGATGTTGCACGTAAACTGCTTCAGGCACGTTGCTGCCACACACAATTTTCATAATATAAGCAATCTTAAAAACCAATTCCATCTTAAAAAGTATTTAAACATGCTTATACGGGACTCACATGACATGGCTATGACATATATTCATACTGAGGCTAATTAGCAAATCTTCCATCCTAAAATTCGAGTTGAAAAGTGAAATGTAATTTTATATATATACAAATTGGGTATTGAAAAAAGTAATAATATTCTTTTGTAGAAAAAGAAACCAAAATCCAACAAGGCTGCTTCACTGAAATACCAAGCAATGACCAAATTAAAATACTCGGGAGTAAAATGGACATTGGCAGGCTGTATATGACTTTGCATCACAATAGCTGAATTTTCACGGAAGAATATGGCCAAGGTCTATCAAATTTCCTAAGCAAGAGCTTCCATGAAGTAATTGAGATATACTGGAACGCGAAAGCTTACTTCAATTTGCCGTAAGTAAGGAATGAAAGATTGGCCTCCTTGGACTTGGTCACTGCCCCTGGATTTCTAAAAACTCCCTTAACCTCTGAGACAATTCCTTGCAAACCACCCTCCAAACACAGCTTTATGGCCTCCTCCAAGGAGTTCCTCCTCACATCGTAGTAAATCTCGGTACCCCCATTTGTCAAAAAGAAGACCTGGTACCATTTATAACGACAATCACCACTTGTTAAGTTTAGTCCCCAATAATAATAAAAGAAATTTATAAATAACAAAGAGTGCTTACAGGGAAGGTGCTCTGTAATTTTCTAACGATAAGTGCCGCATCTGGCTGGAAGGTCGAGAACAGAATGGCTCTGTCTTTAGCGTGCTCAAACACCACCTGTTGTTCCACAGAATCCACATAATGTTTTTAGAACCGAAACATTATTAACATTCAGCTAAAAAAAAAAGAGGGGGGAGGGGGGTAATAAAAGAATTGTAAGAAGTAATAGAACCTGCAAAATGGCTTGGATGACATGGATGAGATAATCTGACTGGTAGACGATGTGATCATCGAATTTCAACTCAATATTGAAGCCCAAAGAGGGTGCCACTTGCTGAAATGCCTCTTGAAGGGTACAAAGAGGGTCATCCGTGTCAACATCCCACTTCAGAATTTTGCCATCTTTGGTTTTTCTCAGCAGGGTGTTTCCCTCCTTGCCGGGCTCACTTTGGGGACCATAACAAAGGAATTCTGCAAGAGAAAGTTCTGTAACCCTTCTCTCAAACACAGTACCCTGAAATGAAATTTTCCAGAACCATATACAAAATATTAAAAAAACAGAGAGAGAGAGAGAGAGAGAGACAAAGAAGCTCCAAAATTAAACATGGAATATTTATAGTAAAAAAAGAGAGACGTTGCAGAAAAGATTGAAATATGACAGAGAAAGGCGAGAGGAGCTTACGTTATTTTCAGAGAGAATCACGTCGTCGTGGAAAATGACTGGGCAGCCATCTTTAGTCACCTACAAAAACCACCACATTTTGATTTTTTTTTCAAAAACTTCGCCGTCTCAAGCTGATCTATGCCTCATTCATCTGCAAACTTCTATTTCTCTTTTTTAAATAATTTCCCTTTTTTTTAAAAAAAAAAGGGAAAAAAGAAGAAGCAAACAAACAAATACACACATCAGCACCCCCATAAAATAAACCGAAAATCCGAGTTTGTGAAGAGCATATATTGTTTCCCTAAATTAAGTTTTCCAAGATTAATAAAGAACTTCCGGACATATTGTAAGTTTTGTTTTTTTGTTTTTTTTTATCATTGTATTAATGCCGTCTTAGGTTTAAAAAAAAATCTAGATTAAAGTAAAAGTACGTAGAAAATTTCAATATTGCTTTCCTAAATTAAAATTTTCAAGATTAATAAAGAATATGCGGACATATGGTAAATTTGGCCTTTTCTTGACATTTTATTAAAGATCGCATCTTATATAAAATAATAATAATAATAATAATCATAAAAGAATTATATAAAAATAACTTCACATAAATTTAGAAAATAAACTAATTTGATTTGTTATATTAAATAAAAATGATTTCTATTATAAATTAAATTAAATAGTTAAATAAAATAACATCATTTTCTATATTTATTTTTACGTAATTTTCCGAGGACAAAGACTTTTCTCGCAAAGAATGAATATAATCCATACGTAAAAAAAACTTTAGATTAGAGAAAAAAAAAAGAGTACGTAGAAAATTTAACGTTTGGTGACATCCTGGTGAGTATAGACAGTTATCCGTTTACGCGGCGAGTGTAAAGTACAAAGACCGACAAAACAACGTGCCCTCCATGTTTCCAGAATAGAACAAATAGACACGCAGACGCGTCAAGAACAAAAAGAAAACAAGACTGACCTGGACGTCGAATTCGATAAAATCAAGAGGGAAACTGGAGGCAGCGTTGAAGGACGCGATCGAGTTCTCTTTTATGGCTCTCATTCTTTTATCGGAAGACTGCAAGACGTTCATGCCGTGGCCCCTGTGCCCTATCACCAAAAATTTGGGTATCCTGTACGCATTACCCCTCCCCATATCCACACCTTTTCCATTATTAAAACCACACGGATCAGATAAATAAGAAAAGTCTCGCAATGAAGAATATAGATATTTAATCTTGAGCCCTCCGGTCCTACCATATTAAAAGAAAAAAAAGCACAAACGATCAGATAACAAGAATGATGGTGTTGATCAAGTACCTTTGGGGAAGCGGGTGGAATAGAGAGACAGAGAGGCATTGTCGGGGACCTGGTCGAGATTTGGGACGTCGGAGACATGAACGGCTTTGAGAGCCATCTGTTTATGCAAAAGGAACGTAGACGGGGGGAGAGAGAAACACAGAGGCAGAGAAATGAGAAAGAGGGTTTTAATGGAGGAGGGGAGAAACGAGGATTATTGTTTTTAGAAGATTGATTCTTGGTCGAATAAAGGGGTTCGAGGATGGGTATTTATTTGTGAGAGTGGTGGCGACGGAACGGGATCTACTCAGTATATTCCCACAGCTCGTCATAATATGCCTCGGATATTCTCCAGTCTTTTGGCTCTTTATAAACGTCGGTTTGTCCAATCACAAGTGATTCCAGAAGTTGATCAACGTCCCGTTATACTTGACGGGTCACGGGCCCCCATTTTTTTAATTTTTTTTAAGGTTTCCTTATTGGCCTAGAGGATTGCTTGAATGCGGACATGGTTCGCGATTGAATTCGTAGGATTCGAACACGTGGCTACATAAGGAAATTTAAAAAATAAAAAAATTTAGTGGGGGGCGGTTGTAGCCTTGTTGGCGTAGGTGGTGGGCGGAGCTGTAGATGATGCGAAGCCACGGTAGGCTTATGATCTTATCTAAAGAGGTGGGTTTTCTGACCAAAATTCGTCCGTTTATTTTTAAAAATATCTCATTTTATTTTATCTCACTTTATTATTATAATTTTTTTAAATCTCTATACAAAATAAAATAAATAATTTAATCTTTTCAAATTTTAAAATAAAAATAATATTAAAAAATATATTCAAATAATTTTTTATTTAATTTTTAATTTTAATAACAATTCATCTCATCTAATTTTTAAAATAGACGATGATAAAATCAAAACAAAGGGACAAATCCAGGCAGTCGCACACCGTGTCATGTGTGATTGGTCTCCAATTTCTGATATAATAATAATAATAATAATTTTAAAAATAGACAGGGAATAGTTGGTTCCAACTTCCAGCCACAAAATGTTATGATGATCTGGTTTCGTTATATATTATATAAAGGATGATGATGCTGTTTGAGGTTTCCATCCATGAGAGAGAGGCTAGAAATTGAACCGGCCAGCTCACCTTCAGGTTCAGCCATAAGACGAACAAATAAAGATAATATTTTAAAAAAATATATATATATATATTTATTTATCAAATAATTATTAAAAAATAATAAAGAAATGTTCAATTATTTGATAAGATGTAAAGAAATGTATAATTGTGTGTATTGCGGAAGTAATAATATTATTATGTAGAATTGAATTAGAGTGAAAGGTCGATTAGAAATTAATTTAATTTCTTATCAAAATAATTTAGAAAAAAAAAATAATTTAATTTTTTTAAATTTAAAAATAAAAATAATATTAAAAAATATATTCTAATAATATTTTATTCAACTTTTAACTTTTATTTCAACCCATCTTATCTATAAAAACAAACGAGAACTAAGTATTAATTGTAGTAGACAGATGGAGCATGATCCTTAAAGGAAGGCCATGAATAAATGCCCCGTTTCCAGACTTACTTTCTGCTTAATATGTGGGTCGTAATTGTGATTAAATGTTAATATAATCACCGCTACTTACTGTAAGATGATATAAAAAATGATAATATATATTTTTATTATATTAATGTTATAAGCTGATTGTAAATAATAAATATAAACTTCATTTTAAAAAAAAAAAAAAAAAAGGGTTATCCGATAGAGAAAGCAAAAGGGGGTCCCACGCCACAATCACAATTATATATTATCTTTCTTTGACGTGAAGGTGATTTGTTTTCTAATCTTTAACACAAATGTTATTATATCCAAAATTCAAATTTACTTTACTTTACTTGAAGTTGAAGTTGAGCTCTCCTCCCAAACTCCTTAATTCTACCCCATCCATCATCACTATCAGCACTAATTACTTCCATCCCTCTCACTCTTCAGTCTTGTTATTTATAACTAAAACATCCATCACATACTTGGCCCAACACGACGACTTGAGAGCCCAGACCATAACATACTAACGTGAACGTACATGTTTGTGACTGGGCCACTGGCCCAATTAATATCTTTTATTTTCCTTTTTAACATATTATATTTGTGGGCCGTCCACCTCGTTGCATAATTAAAATACCGATAGTAAAAAGAAAAGGCACGTGCCATTAATGAAATGGAGGAGACCCTTTATGAGCTGTGAACATTGGTTATGTTAGGTAGAGGCAGAGGGTCCACCTACCTACCTAGCTAACTCCATGTTCTAATTACAAACTTGCATGTCACCATTCCAATGCTGTCTACACTTTTTTGATTCCCTAGCCTACTAACTCTTTTATAAAATGGGCCAGGCCCAACATACAAAACATTGGACAGCTACGATTGCAAGATCGGCCTCATTTGTTCATCAACAACAATTTCACTTAACGGCTACTTTCCATTCAAATATATATATATATATATATATATATATATATATATATATTATATAGTTGGAAAACCCCAAGCCTTTCTCCCTAGTCCGTAGGGGGGGAGTCGGTTTAATAACGAACCATTAGAGGAGAGAAAGAACTGACTACTGAGAGAAGAGAAACACCACCCATCCCCCAATAAAAAAATTTAAAAAAAAAAAAAAAAAACGAGGAGGAGGGAGGCTATTAAATGAAATGAAGAAGATGATAGGGAGGAGAGAGGCTCTCTCTCTTTCTCTGTGTGCGTGTATGTGCAAGAGGAGAGCATTAATGGCGAAGACAGGACCATTAAATATTTCTGAGGCCACCTTAATTACTTGCCATTATCGCTGAAATTGTCCGTTCGTCCTCTTCAGACTGCCTTCATTGCTACCCCCATCTGCCTGCCCCCCAACTCTACCCTCACTTTTTCTCTCCCACTCTTATCTTCTGCAACCCACTCCCCAGATCTCATTTATTGCTCTCTCTCTCTCTCTCTCTCTCTCTCTCTCTGTGTGCAGTAAATACACGTCAAGGTGAAAATTATATTATATCATCATCTTTTACAAAATCTCACCATAGACCCATGAGACAAAACTATGGTTTCGAAGGGCCAATACCTAAAGTTTAGATAACAACCAATAACGTAAAACAAGTGACAGAAAATGCTTAGGCAGGCTGTATAATACGATCATCACGTTGTGTACCTCATAACTGTAGCTTGTTGAACTCAGAACCCAGCTGAGTTTCGCCCAACTGTGGCTTGTTCAATTTCGAGCTAGCTGATGAGAGCCCTTCTCTTTTTGGTGTGGGCAATATTGAAGTAGAAGGGCTTAAAGCTGAAGGTGAAGTTTCTTTTACTGTTGAGGGATTTGAAGGTCGGATAATTGGTGGTGGTGCTGCACAAACTGGGATCACTGATCTGATATTGACTGCTGGGGCAATCCTGTGAGGACTGAACCGTCCAGTGTACATAGTCCCGGCCATGTGGGCGCCAGTACTGGGCGCCTTGATTGGAGTTGTTGCCAATCTAGATGGATCTTGCGAACCGAAAGGCCTTGTTGTGATGTGGCTTTGTTCATGTTGAGCGGTGTTACCAAGCATTATAGCCGCCATCTTCCCTGTACTGGACAAAGGAAATTGCCTGTATATTGAACTTGCCCCGTGGGCAGAATTTGAATTTGAATTGCTTGGACCTTCAGTTTCTGTAGGTTTCTTAATTACATTTGATTTCCCACCGAGCCACTCTTCTTCGTCCCTTTGATGCTCTTCAATTGGAGGAGTAATAATTTGTGATCTACCCCTGACTCTTACTGGAATAGGCCTATTTGATGGATAAGGAGATGGACTGTCTCTAGGTGAAGTTGGTGGTAAGATCTTTGAAGCTGTTCTAGGTGGGGGAGGAGGCAGAAGAGATACAAAACAGTTCTGTTTTTTAAGTGGACCTTCTGGGACAGAGTCCATAAACAGATCCATAAACCTCCATGACTGTTTCTGCATATGGTTACTAGATGAGGATGAAGAACCCCAACTTATGTCTCTATGAGCCCTGACCATTCTCCTCTTTGTTTGGTTCTGATCCCTCCTCCTTATATGTTTGCATTCATCTTTGGGACTGAAATTTGACAGAACCCTTGCCACAACTGCCGGATCCTGTTCTTCACTAATGTCTGCTTCTCTATTAGCGAAAGAAACCAAGTTTGGCACTGCATGAAGATGTGCAACGACATATACTTGATATGGGAAATCTCAATAATTAATAATAATTAAAAAGAGCTACAAATGAAATAGAAACTTACTTTTTTTTAGGGCAGACCAAGCTGCAATTGCAGCATTCTTCTCTGCTTGCTTCTTCGTTTTGGCTGGTTCACCAGTAAAACTCATACCAGCAAGCTCAACGGTACAAGTGAATACTGGGACATGGCCAGGACCCGATCGTACAGTGGTATATACAGGAAGATTTAGTCCAGCTCTATGAGCAGTTTCTTGAAGGAGGTTCTTGTAAATCCCAGTTTCATCCTTCATGGGATTTCACAATAGAGGAAATAAAATGAGGAAAACTAAAGAAGAGACGAATGGGTATGCTTATATCTCTAGCCAACCAACCATTCAAGAAAAGTAGCAAAAATCAAAATCAAAGTACATTAGAGAGCTCGTTACCAGAGAAACTTACAAGAACTCTTGCAGTTAGAGACCTTGCAGGGCCTCTCGTGGACAGGACATTGAGAGCTACTTCAGCAGCTGCATGCTCTGCCTGTCTTAATGTCGTGCAATAACTCGGGCTTTCAAAGATCTCGCCGTTGAAATTCACAGAAGCTTTGAATCTTGGGGCATGATCAGGCCCTTCTCTGATGCAGGCATAAGAAGGAAGGTTGAAACAGCTTCTCTGTGCCAGTTCCTGCAGCTGATTTTTATACATATCTGCCATGAAAAACCAATCAAACCCGCATGAATCCGTTCCATTCCCATTATCCTAAACGGGTGAGTGGAAAGAAAAAAGGAACAGTAGATACGAACCCAAAGAAAGAGTTAAGGAAATGAACTAAACCCCAGGAATCTGAGACAAAATCAAGAAACCCACCTACTTCGCCTGATTTCTCACTCCTACATTGGCATGGGACTCGTCTTTCAGGACAGAGCATCGCATGGAGTAATACTTAAATGTCATCTGTGAGACTGTGAGGAAGAAATAAAAGTTAAGTAAAAAATGTCAAAATGAAGGTCCAAGCTATTAAAAAAAAAGAAGCTTTTTACAGGCTCCTTTTCTCTTCTCTCTTTATGAGTTTTTTTTTTTTTTTTAACCCGGAGGGGAAAGACTAAAGAGGGCTGATTCTTAACAGTTTTTAATTGTACTAAATATTTTTCTCAATATAGCGGAGTTTTCTAGCAGTGAGAGCCAAATCCAGCTCGGCTCATGGGGGAGGGGGTGGTCATGACTCATGACATTTTGCACCGTTCTAGATTTGATCGGATTACATAAATGGTAACACTACCTGAGATATAAAACAAGTTGTTATAAATAAGACAGCATTTTTAACATCATTGAAAAAGAAAAAAAAAAAAAAAAAGGAAAAAAGAGAAAAACGAAGACAGACAAGACAGACTTTGATAGTTTAGTTTTGCAAATGGCAAGGTAACATCCAGTTTGACTTTATTGGTGCAGGCGTTGTGTTGACTGGGCAGTTAGCACCTCAGTCATACAGATATTACAAAATTACAAAAATGACTTGGGATCCACGAGGTCAAACTCATTCCCCACACTCGGAACGCAACTGTTGTGATTTCAATAAATAAAATTAAATGTCGATTTTAACGTTCCGGGGATAGAAGAAATGTCGGGTTCGAAAAAGAAGAAAACATGGCAGTATTGTATTGTTTTTATATGAACGGTAGATCATTTTCATGGACATTGGACACTGACTGTACTTTGAAACATCCAAAACCTGATATATTTGCTTAAAATCTTCAAGGAAATTTTTATTTTATGGTCTGAGAAAATATATTTAGAAATTTTATTTTTAACACAGCACACAATTGATATGAAAGTCTTTCACATAAATGTGCTAAAAACTAATTTATATTTTATTTTTTTTAAAAGCTATAATGGATCCCAGAAATTTAAACTACTTGAATAATCAGTTTTTTATTGTCTTGTTTACAAAACTTTAATGAGACAACGGATTTTTATTTTATTTTTCAATAATTGAAATTTTACATAAATTACTTTGTAGGAGAGAGATTTTAAAAGTTTTGAAAAATGAGACCCACCTGTAATTAGATTAAAAATTATTTTGGGATTTAAAACATATTTCTTTCAAAAGTTGAAGAAAACAGAGTTTTTTTTTTTCTGGTCAAACACATCAAAGTCCAACAAAACAATATACAGCCTAATTCCACAAATGCAATACGATTAGCTGCTAACTAACTCCACAAATGTATTACAAAATCATGACTGACGGAAAGCTCACTCACACCAACAACACACCATTCCTTCCTAAAATCACAAAGGCCAAACCAGAGTTGACCAACCCACCCCCCCCAAACTAGCGAAGTTCCCCCATATCGCACATAATCTTAACGCGCGAGTTCAGTGACCAATCGCGAAAACCTCAACGAGCCCACTCCATACCAACCAAATCAAATTCAGTTTCATTTTTTTAAGTCCAGTTGATCCATCTCCCATTGACTATGAATGTCGGTTCTCGGTTGTCAAGCCACCGCTGCTACTTCCACCATTACGATTTGGTTCCCCAACCCTAGCTGCCAAAGCAAGAACTTCAGGTGACATTTCCCAGCTTCCACTTTTCCTTCCCCAACTGGATCGCCGGGGATGTATTGCGGAACGCTCCCCTGGGTCCTCTACCATCATCCTTACATCTGAAGAGATTTCACCTAATTCACCATCCTTTATGTTCACGCGTTCATTGTTCCCAAGTTGCCCTTCACAATGATCTACCCCGGCACCCATGTCTCCCCACACAGTTTTCCTGCCCATTTCAATGTCCTCCACAGCTTTCCCCATGTTTGGACTCATAAAACCCCCACCCACTGACCTAGCAGGTAACCCAGGTTCTCTCGGCACCTTTTCTCTGAAATTGTTCTTGGAAGGGGCAATGCTGGTGTAAAATATTTCCTTGATGTTCTCCACCACACCTTTGTTATAAGGATTACTTCGTCGATCATATCGATATCTGAAATTTTCGTAAGTAGTCTGCAAAAATGACAGATAAATAGAAACTTGTCTTTATTAACAAGGGAATTTATTTCAGGCATGCATATAGAGCTCAACACTAAGGGATTGTGACATGAAGAATAATCGGGTATCTTACCTGATTCGTGCTGATGAGATACAAATGGAAGGCAGTAAGGCCACCAACAAACCACATGCATATGAAAGTGTAAACTATTAGCACAATGGAGGCCGGTGTTTTGACCATTGCTTTCCAGATAGTGGTCTGCTCTCCTCCCATGATCCTTCTGATGTAGACCCAGCAGAATGCAAAGACATATACACAAAGAAGGGTCGTTGAGAAGACGAACATGAAGAAGAATCGATAATTTCGCTGCAACCAGAATCAACAGTTGTCAGATACAGACAAGTAACCAGATGAGCTTCAGCTCTTATCAGCCTACGTTGAGGTGGTGTTTGGATTCAAATCTGGCTACCTCATAGGATGCATATTCGAGCTCATTTGATTTGTATCCACATAATTATATCCCTTTACTATGAAGAGAAATTTTGAAGATAAACAAAATACAACCATCTATCTCCCAAACTAATTTGATAAGTAAACAATCTCTATCCCAAACTAATACAAAAAACTACCCATCCATGAACAAATGATGCTATGCTTTATTAGTGCAACTCCTATGAAAACAAACGATGCCTGTGCTTTATCAGTGCTACTCTACTGCCCAAAAAAAATTACATAATAAAGATAAAATAGATTTTCAGAAAAGGGAAATATAAAAATGACATCAGGGAACGGATCACTTACCAGCCCAATACACTGCCCAACCCATGGGCAGTGGTGGTCAAATCGCTCCACACAATTATTGCAAATTGAGCAGTGCGAGCAGCGAGGAGGTCTATAAAGCATGCAGGTATCACAGTATTTTATCTTTACAGCCATCCCATTAACCTCTACTTCCTTAATGCGAGGCAAACGCAACTGTGGAGTTTGGCCAGCCCCAACTTCTACACTCCCATCAAAGCCTTCAGGCTCTGGAGGGTGCGCATTGCGTGGAATTATACCAGGATCTCTTCCAGAGGTCAGCAGCAGAAGAACTAATACCTGAAAAATAAAGAATTAAATCAACTAAGTATTCTGTATGCCAAAAGTCTGTTAGTCCTCGGTATTTAGAGGTTAGTAGCGCCCTGGGAAGCATCTTAAGTTGTGTGCCCTTTGGAGGCCTGGCATACTATTGAGTACTAACTATACCCATTATTTATTATTTGTAAGATAGAGGGAGGGGTGTGATTTGCTTGAAAAGTTGAATGTGCGTATAAGAAATATTGTTAAAAGTGTGGCAAATATAAAACTTGCCTGTGCAAGATCAAACCAAAAGATGAAAGAAAATAATTAGTCACTTTCTCTTTTGTGACAAGGTACCCCCCAGTCCATGGTCAAGTGAACAGACAAAATACTTGCTGCTAAAATGGGAAAAGAAATCATATATTGAAAAGTTAACAAAGCTATTCAATTAGCAGAATTTAAATCTATCTCATGAGTATGAAGAATTCCAAAAGCAGACTGGTCCTTATGATATGTTATAGAACATAACAAATTTTGGAAGACAACAAAACTGTAAAAGAAGGCAATAAACTGTGTGTGTCTGTGAGAGAGAGAGAGAGAGAGAGCTCACATATACTGTGAACACAACAGCAACAACCATTATAGATATTCCCAAGTGATGTGAAAAATCATTCATCAGTTTTCTGGCAACAAAGACACAGAAAACTGCAACTGGAGCAACAATAAGGAATATGGTAAATCCCAGCGATCTTACATCAGGTCCAAATATGAACCTTCCCTGAAGGAAAAATATCTGCAAAAGAGAAATGAAACAACAGATACCTCAGTAGAAGCATAGAATTATTTTTTATATCACATCCGAAAACAGTTCAAGTGTCAAAACTAAAATATCGACAGCACTTCGGTTAACCCTCACCCACTCACCCCAAAACAAAAGATCAAAAATAGAGAATGGCCCTGGCAGAAAATGTGAATAATTTAATAATGTCAAGAACACGTTTGTTTCACAAAATGCGCCCCTAGAATGGAATAGGTATTCCTATTCCATAGTTTGTCTAGGCTTTTTGAAAAATAGCTACTGCAAAAGGAATAGCCATTCCTCAAAATGAGGAATTACCTATTCCTCTGAAAAGTGAGTGAGTGATACCATTCCTTCGGGGCAACGAATGCAATTTTTAAAAAATAAACTCCAGAAGTTTTAAAAAATCTATGATATTTGGGAGGAGGCCACCCCTACAAAGTGGCGGGTGTGGTCAACCACAATTCAGAATCCAGATCCAAACCAACCTAGAGTGGAAATTGGGGCTGGTGTTTTCCAACCCCAATTCCCTGGGGGTGGTTGCACCAATCTCGGTAAAAAGCTGTGATTTGTTTTTTGTTTTATTATTTTAGGGTTAAAAACTTTTGAAAAGTGATTTTAAAAAAAAATAGTGGGGCTTGGATATTTAAGGAATTTTACTTTAATTCCTATATAAAACTTATCTATCGTCACCAAATAAAAGAATATGAATGTCCATAGAAATGGACATTCCAATTAAAGAAATTGGAATAACCATTTCGTGTACCAAACCTAACTTTTTCTTTTGATAAATGGAAACCCAAGCCGACCCATGCTACTAAACTCTAAAAAAATGCCATGAAATGAAGAAAATGGCTTTGTAAAGCTAAATGAAGGTGGAAAACATGATTAGAGACTCTCGAGAACATAATTGAAGTTACCGGATTCAAGATTTTTTTTTTTTGATCGGTGCATTCATTCTCGATGCCGGCACCGAACCAGATTCAAGAATTTACAGGGCTAGAAAATTCATATTATTTGAAAGGAACCATTTGAGATGGTTTCAATGAACCGCATAATGGCGAGGATCATGAGTAAGGGATATCTTCCTTATCTCCTAAAAGTTTTCTATGTTGTCTCAACTCAGTATTGCGAGTAAATGGAAAATCAATTAAACCCAAATACCATGTATAGATCAATGTTAGGTACTTACTAATAGATTATCTAAAACATTACTAGGTTCATCAGTCTTATACAATTTCGTCACAAAAAGACCTTCCTTACTCTAAGGAACAACTTAAAAGAAATTACAGACGCCCAATAACTTCAAAGGCACAACTGGAGCCACACCTCAGCAGCTTGGTCCAACAGCCATATGCTAAAATAGAATCATTCAAACGCGCATGTACGCTATCTTTTTCTCCGTTCTCTTTAGTTATCTTTCTGAAAATAAGGCTTTGCTTTCTTGCTATTCATGTATTTGTTGATGTCAAATATATAATTATACACATTGAGGCAAAAAAATTGGTAGTTCAATAACCGCTGACTGAGATGATCTGTTCAGCATTTGGTAACATCTAAAGATAAAGTTCCGTGGTTTTTTAATTGAAAGTGTCGCAGAAATACTTACATTAAAAAAAAAAAAAAAAGTACGACTGAAATCAGTCTAAAAGTACTAAACACACACCCTTAGTTTTCCAAAACAGGAGCACTAAAGCAAAGGGCCCTATGCTCTCAAGGCTAAAATTTATTTTTCATTTTAAGAAATAGTGAGGAAATAATTCACTCAGCTTCTAAATGATAAAAAAGAAAGAAAAACGCGGTTTCAGACCAACAACAACGATCAGGAATTTAATCCAAAGATCCATACAAAAGAAAAAAAAATGATAATATACGAAAACTAAAAATAGTAATAACAATAACAAAAACGATGAACAGAGTAATATGCACATTCAAAGTAATTATAAAAAACTGAAATAAAATCGTAGGGCAATTGAACTGGAAAACTCACATTGCTGCCTTTCCAAGCTTGGTAAATACGTAAATCAGTGGATCCGGATTCCGGATCGGATCTCTGAGGTGGAGGAACCACGTACATAGTGTGTGTATATATAGGTATATGTATATATCTCTTTCGGCCTCTCAGCTAAGGGTTCTTTTAAAATGCATAAAACTAAGGAGGGGAAGTAACGAGCTCCAATTGCTCGCTTCTATGGTTCGGAAGTTGGGGCCATGGACACGTCATAGTCCGGCGAGCAAAACGGCTAGTTTTTGGGGATTCGCCGACTGGACATGAGGGTAGGCTGTTGGCATGCCAGCGAGAGAGGGTTTGGGTAAAGAGAGGGAGATGCTTCGATGGTGATGATGTGCGTGTGTGGAGCTTTACTTGGGTACTTACTACTTACAACAGGGAAGGTGTGACGTGGGGGAAAACGATTGGGCCGTGAGATAGAAGGACGGTTTAGGATGGGTGGGACTCGACAGCGATGTCCTTTTTCCTTTTACTTTGAAAACCTAGTAAATAATTTGGAGATATATAATTAAAGTATATAAATTTTAATATATTTAATGTTTTGATTTATGATTTAAAAAAAAAAACCATTTAATAGTGTAAAATTCATAAATTATGTTCTCCAAATTTGTAAATAAGCAAATAAGCAATTATCAAATTATTATTTTTTTATATATAAGTAATTATCGACATGTGTAAAGTGTGTTGAAAAAAAGTAAATAAATATAAAATTTATATGAAAAGAAATTAATTTTTAATAGTAGACTTATTCTTTTTCAAAATGACTATATAATATTTATACATTTCACGATTGTATGTAATATTATTTTAGATATAAAGATGAATACAGCCTTTGCTCTCAATATTTGAATTTTTAAATTTTATTTGACCCCACAGGTTTATCTCACTCCGTTTCCGTCTAGATTTAGATAGTTAACAGATCGAAGAGGGTGTTGACAGTTGTACGTATTTAACGCACGCACAACATAATAACATATATAGGCAATAGCATATATCAAAAGCAATGTCCCAATAATTTGTTGGTTAGTGGATAACAAAGTCAACAGCTAATTTAGTTGCAGTCTTAAATATTTGATGCTTGATTTGTAATCATTAAGGCCTAGTTTGTTTTTTTAGATGAGATGAGATTAATTGAAATTAAAATTAAAATTAAAATAAAATATTATTAAAATATTTTTTTAATTATTTTTATTTTAAGATTTGAAAATTTTGAATTGTTTATTTTATTTTGTGTGAGAATTTAAAAAAAATTGAAATAATTAAATGATGTAAGATGAGTTGAGAAGAATTGTGAAAACAAACAAGCCCTATAATATGTAGTTGTAGCCAACTTCAACTTCAATTGTAATCTTTAGTTAATACTTTTCCATTTCGTCAACATAAACTTGGTGGTTCATTATTAGGTTGCTGTCTATACTTTTGTGTTTATATATATTCATATATATGTATAGAGAGAGGGGGGGGGGGGAAGCCGCTACTGGCATGCGTTGAATGGATTGGTGAGTTTTATAAATAAATAAATAAAAATGAGAATATTAATATATAGATAAGGTAGTTAGGTAGGTGGTAATTGTTATGTCAACCCGACTAGTTTCATGCATGCAGCAGCAGTTTGTAGAATTTTCTGGTGTGATTCATATCTAATTTAGAGGCCATGACAGATGAGTGCGTGCAAGTCATGCATGTTTTACGGCCTTCTGGATCCTAATTTTATTTGGCAAACTCACGGTTTACACAACCCAGCACCTTTGGCATACTCAATACAAGCGAGTATTATCATATAATATCGCAAGTACTGCCTGGCTGGCTCTAACATCATATAAAATGGCACTCCACAGAGAACATTCCTAATCTCCACTAGTTTGAAACTTTCCCACAAAGAGTGTCAAAAGACATCATGATGTGCTAAAGGAAGAATCTGATTCCTTTATGTTTGAAAGCAATGGAGCATTTTGACAGCTTGCAGCTGAAGTACTTAGTTGATTGGAAATTATACAAACATGGTGAAGGGTTAAGAACAGTGCCTACATCTACTAGAGATCAGATCGGCAATCATTGTATGAGCTTACTAATAAATCTGACGGAAGATATATATATGTATGTATGTATGTAGATTAATGTAGAGAGAGAGAGAGAGACAGAGAGAGATATTTTAAAAAGAGCAATAGTTTCAGGCTTTCAGCAATGCTTTATCATGTTCCTATACCACTCTAGACCCATCAATCTCTCTCTCTTTCTGTTTTTTTTTTTTTTTCTCACTTAAATTACATATGGAGGCTCAGGATCAACTGCATTTATAAGCCATCAAGACAAGTCTGTGTACTTTGACGTCGTTTATCTCTCCAAGTCTCTCCCCAACTCCTGGCCTCTGCAACAGCTTGCTCCCTTTTTATGCCCTTATCCAACATATCTATTTCATTTGGAGAGTTATCTTCCGTGCCCTTAATATCAGCCTTGATAACCTTATTTGTGCTATACTTTTGGGACACCAGGTAATTCAAGGCAGCCACCACATCCTGCATGGAAGGCCGATTATTGGCCTTTTCTTGGAGACACAAGATTGCCACATCTACAGCCTTCTTCAACACAGATTCCGAGAACTGACCTCTCAGCAATGGATCTGCTAATTGCACATATTTATTGCGTTCATTGAATATAGGACGTGCCTAAATACACAAGGAATGCGAATAATTCAGACACCTTATGAGTTTAAAAATAAATATTTTGTGTGTCGTTAGAGAACTGCCCAAAACTAATATGGACATATATAGAAACTAAATGGATAATAACATAGTAAGCTTTAGGCACGGGAAACCTCCAAGATGAATACTGTTAAAGCAGCAGGTTTGCAACTAATGATGCTATACAAATTTTTTTTTATATTTATCATCGCCTCTAATTGACAGAATTTATAAACTCAGTGGCACAAACCAATTAGACTTCACTCAACAGATGAACAAAGGCATCAAGCAGACAAGAAAAGATCAATAGATCCTGTAGTCCTCTGGAGAAAGATCAAATATGCGACCGAATGCAATGATACTATCCATATTCACTCATCATAATCAGTTAGAAATTTGCCATTGCCATGCAAGTTTGTTTATAAAGGTGAATACTTCCTCAGGCATGCGCATGTATAGCTATGCTGATTTTACTGACAGACTGCTCTAAATAGAAAGGGCAATTAACAATTTCCTCTGAGAATCTAAAACAATATGTAATTCTTTAAGCAAACTGATAGAAATCGAGATGGACATCAAGGGAATTACCCACTCAACAAGTTGTCGATCACGGCCATGGCTGACATCAAGTGCTTTACGTCCGGTAATCAACTCCAACAAAACTACCCCAAAACTGTAGATGTCAGATTTCATTGTCAATTTTCCACTTGTAGCGTATTCAGGGGCACAGTAACCTTGGGTGCCCATCACCCTGGTGGAGACATGTGACTTATCACCACTTGGACCAAACTTTGCAAGCCCAAAATCAGAAAGTTTTGGGTGGAAGCCCTCACCCAATAATATATTAGATGATTTCAAGTCCCTGAATATAACGGGAGGTTGTGCTTGATGGTGCAGAAATTCCAATCCTTTGGCTGCACCAGCAGCAATCATCATCCTCGTGTTCCAGTCTAAAGGCTCCTTATCTGGTGGAAGATCTGCAGAGAATCATAGGATCATCAGTCGAAAAATAGGTAATCAAGAAATGATGAGTGACACAGTTCAGCAGAATACAAGTAATGTTAATTACAATCTGCCCCCGCTTATATTTTGTACTACATTGGTTTGTAGAAGTGTCACGATGTCTTTACAGCTGCTCTACTGTAAATGTAGCTTAAACACTCTCGTGTTATCCCATTGTAAATGTAGCCTAGGTTTTTTATACGGTGGACATATAAAAAAACAATATATTGTTTGATAAAACCAGAACCACAGGCATCTAAAATATTACCATGGAGGTGTTCTTCCAAGGATCCTAAGGGCATGTATTCATATACAAGAAGACGCTGGTTCCCTTCAGCACAGTAACCATACAAAGTAACGAGGTTAGGGTGACGCATAAGAGTGAGCATGAGAACTTCCACCAGAAATTCTGGGTCCCCTTGGAGACCCGAATGGTCAAGCTTCTTAATAGCTACAACCTGCGAATTAACACCACCTTCATCATGTAAAAGTAATTATAATAATTAAAAAGAATAGATCAACCATGGAACAAGATTGGATATGGAGAAAATAAAACATTTGGTCACTCTTTAAAGAGAATGTGGTCCAGAACAAGAAGCATATCATCAAAAAAATTTTACCTGATCAATACTCTCTAACTTCCCCTTGTACACAACCCCAAATCCACCCTCTCCGATGAAACTGTCGTCTCTAAAATTTTTTGTTGCAGTTGCAAGCTCTCGATAGGTGAATGTTGGAGACTTGGCAGGATTATTTGACTCATCTTTTGTGTCGTACAATTGCAATCTTGATTCATTGTTGAATTTTGAGCCAAGCACATTGACTTCTACAATTTCCATAAACAAGCAGATGAAGCACATCTTTAAGTACAGGGAAGACTTTATCATGTCAATTTGACTCAACATATTTCCAAAACCTTTTTAGCTCTCTAAAAAATAAATCATGGTCCTACGTACAAGCTAAAATCACAATCAAATCATCATGTTCTGTGTTTTTTTTTTTTCCCAAAGTTATATCTATAATCAGTATTGTTGTTATTTTAGTCAATGATTTTGGAATATACTTCAATAATGCTTTTGTAATTCGCCTGAAAACAAGTGATTGGCTTTTATCCAAATTCATCTATGAATGGATTCAAAGGAGAACAGGCCCCAGGCCAGGAAGAGGTATTACTAGAAACAAAGAGGAACAACTTGGGGTTACAACACGCTGGCACTAGAGGGAAGGAGCCAAAGAAAGTGTTTCATGTGTAAATATGATTAATGGATGCCTGAGTTTTCAAGTCTGGGTTTTGTCGCCTTATAGTTAGTGTGCTTGGAGAAGAGCTTTATTCGAGATCCAGAATTAAAGCTTCAAGAACCAATCATCTCCACTCTACTGATAAAAAAGATGTATATCGAATGAGTGTTTCATTTGCAATTTCCAAAACAACTGAGATGAATAACTAACATCCCTAGGATAAAGTTGCTTTTGATGTCCTTGTTTCAATACTCTTTAATCCCTTGACAACGTAAGAAAAAGCTTCATGATCCTGGCAAGCCCAACTCCAACGGTGCAATCTTCAAACTAGTGTCAATTAATTTCCCATTCTTTTTATCTTGTGGTTTCTTTGAAGTAATCGTGCATCCTTATTCATATACAAGCCCAATAAATCCAAATAAGATCAAGAAATAAAAGAATGATAAAGGGACGGCCTGACGCTAAACCATTAGAAAGAAACATGATGGGAAGAAACGAAAAGAAAAAGTTAATCGATTTGCATATTAATCAAAGAGACTAACTAGAAGACGATGGAGGAACATTTTCTGCAGGCTTGGGATTCTCCTTAACCTCTCTGGCCTTCTCGCCCTTCAGCTCTGACCCCTCCCCTTTCTTGCACAACCCAAAGCAAGGGCAACCCATTCTTTATTTTCTGACGATAACAAAACAAAACAGAACAGAACGTGAACGTATTGATCAAAAACAAGATCCAAGAATATATATTAGGTGCCATTGAAAAAAAAGAGTCACAACAATCACACTTGCTACGTTGAGATAACGGAGAAGAATGACACAGTTTTGCGGGGCTCCAGTTGGATAACGCGTGTGCAAACCTCTCTCGTGTAAACGAAATTAACGAATGAATACGGCAATGGTGGTGCCTACCCTTTTCTGAACGCACGTTTTCCAAGATAGTATATATATGCACGACGAAGCCACGATGTTTCGACAGAATGTCAACGACTTAAAAAAGTTCTTGTTATATAAACCTGACGTTATCACTTGTCCAAGAAAATATAAAGAGGAATGTTACGTATAATTGTATAATGTATAAATGTCATATAGTTAGTAAGATTTATTATTAAAAAATTAATTTTTTTTTATATAAATTTTATATATATATATTTTTAAAACGATTATACGATACTTCTACATTTACGACTACGTGGATCATTTCTTAAATAAAACAAGTCCGACTTTAATCATGAGTGAGTCGGTTGATGTAAGCGCAGCTGATATGGCAAAATAAAGAAAAGCACCGAAAGTGTGTTTTTATTTTTGTTTTCACAGAAATGCTAGGTTCCGTGTCACGAAAATGCGTCTCGAAATTTTTTTTTTTTTTTACTTAAGAGATTAAAAAAGTGTTTTATTTTTTTTAAAATATTTATGATGATTAAAAAAATATATGAAAAAAATAAAAGATAAATAAAAAAATGAAATGTACTTTTCGGGACACCAATTTGAGACAAATTTTCGGTAAGTGTAGTATTACTCTTGTTTTTAATGCTATAAATTGAAAACGCAGCAGTTATTTTGCTATATAATCTGCTGGTTTGGATTATGATTTTTTTTTTTATCTCATCATTTCATTATTATAATTTTTTTAAATTTTTACATAAAATATAATAAACAATTTAACATTTTCAAATCCTAACATAATAATAATATTACAAAATAATATTCTAACAATATTTTATTTAATTTTCATCTCATCTCAACTCACTATCTAAACGACACCTTAGTATTATCGTGAGTTGTGACATTTGAAGCTATCTTGCGATATTGGAATGATTTATTTCCTAATGAAAAGTAAAACCAAACAGTACTCTTATTCTCTGTGTATACTTAATGGAAAATAATAATATAACTCTTAAATATGTTCGCCAATTAATATATTTATATTTATATTTTTTTTCTTAGTAGTTAAAGATGTTTAAAAAATACTTAAGAAAAACAAAAACTAAAAAACTCATTTGCACTTATGTGCATATTTGGAGTGCACATTTAGTATACACCCTAGCATTGTCCATATTTAATTTTTGTATTTATTTCTATTTAACTCTGTCTTGTAGATTAATGAGATATAAGAGTGGAATAATATTCTAAAATGAAAAATGATATTTTTGTGATCGTGAAATTCGAGTTGTATGAAGATGTCGTAAAGCAAGAGATAGTCTATTAATACCAAAGAATGCATTCAGAAAATATATCGGTTACAATAAATTCTTCTAATCCCTTGACTTGACAGTTGAACATGCAACACAACTCGCATTATACTCATTACTAATTCCCATACATGTTTTCTAGTGCTCGTGTGATAAAGTTGAGAAACAAACAAATTTAGGTCCTCAATAGTCAAGCTATGGCGCCACATCTGTCCATTTGCAAGAGAAATGCTATCATTATGAGAAGTGGAAATTCTATTTCTCATCGTCAAAGTTGCAATGCTAAACAAAAAAAATGAATAAAAGTTGCAACTCAACAATTACAGTACGAATGGGATGGTTCTCACGACAGTTTTTCTTGACTTACAGAAAGACCGGAGATAATCTTCATCAACTGTTCCAAAACCCGATAATTGAACACCATACGCAGCCAACCTTCGAATATCCCGTGGAATGGGGGACTGCCATAGTCCATCCCACCAAGCTGGAGGCAGAAGCGGTGTGAAAGCACATTGACTGGGCTGGTGACGACAACTCAACAAACCAGCAAATCTGCTCCAGACATGTCCCCACCCAACCTGAAGCCTCAAACCTTCCGTTAACAAATTACCTTGGAAGCTGCTTAAGAACGAAAAACTTGAACTAGTAGAATTATCCCCTGAAAGAAAATGATGAACTGTTTATATACTTGACAGAAAATAAGATCCAATTGCATATATATATATATATATATATATATATATATATATATCGATATAAAGATCAACGAATGAAGGGCTGAGAAATACCAAGACTGTATGCTGCAGCCAGCGCTGCCGCTAACTGAGCATAGGTAGTCCCAACACGCCTGTGAGCCCCAGAGATAACACCATACTTAGCACGTGATGCAAGAAAGAAGTCAACAAACGCAACCCATCTAGGTGCGGGGCCCCAATCCTTCACTCTAAAATCTAAATTATGCAATCCTTTATCATCACTGGATATATTTCCTTTGAAAAGCTCAAAATCAAAATGAAGTACCTGTGAAAAGAACAGATGAATTACAATTATATGAGAATCTTCCAAATTTGCAAGGTGTAACCAATCTTGGGTTTAAAGGTAAGTCAAACTAGCTACAAGTGTAAACAAGTAGGCCTCAACTTGGAGGTGGTGTGTTGAACAATGTGATGAAAGTTCCAATGCACATTTAAGTTGTGATGGTTACACAAGTAACAAGACATGTATACAGTTTACTGGACTTAGTTTTTTTTTTCTTTTCTTTTTTCTTTTTGGAATGGGTCGAAATTTAATATATTGAAGTCAAGTGCGATGTGTAGGCTTTATGATTGGTACACAGATCAAATTACCTCTGCAAATACACTCAAATGTGGTGTGATAATTTTTATAAGAGACGGGCTATCTGACACTAAAACCACTTTTGGTCTTGACGTGAGGTGTTGCATGCGCATGGCTTTTCTCACGCAATTCAATGCTGCCCATACCGCTCTCACAGACCTGAAATAAAGAATGCAAGAACCTGAATCAATAATAACCTGAAATCTTACATTTGAGCAGATTGGACGAAACATAGCATTTTAATCACGTCCATTCAAAGAGTGAATGCATGCCTCTATGTATGGGCACACACTTTTTTCTGGAGCATTTTATATATTATGGTTCTTAAAATGTATAGAGAGAGAGACTTAAGATTTTCATTAATTAGCACTTCTTGGATGACTCCAAACTTGTTTTAAACAAGTCTTTTATGACTCCAAACAAGAGAATGCATCTTTTCTTTTCTTTTTTCTTAATGTTTTTCCCCTTCAAGGAAAAGGATTAAAAAAGTTCAAATCCAAGGGAGTTCCACATGCACTCTCACGGAAGCAACACAGGAAAACTAGATGTTGGTGTTTGATTATAGTTAAACTCAATGAAATATCCAGTGTCTATTTGAAGCAAATATGTGGCCAGCTGTTTCAGGAACTATTCCTTCTAGTAAGGGTTCAATCTCTTACTAAGCTCTAGGTTGTATCCGGTGATGTGAAGTGAATTACACCGGATAACTATGATGTGGAGCTCAGTCATAAATCATTAAGCATATATGCAAACAGGCACATGCAAATACACTGTAACCGAACCTCAGATTTAAGCCAACCCCAACCCACCCAACAGGGGCTAAATCTTTAAGCCGTAAGTGTCCCCGGTCAAGGAATTGATTATAAGTTGCAAACCTATTTGTAAGCATCCGCATGTGCAATGAGATATCAGGATCCACCCCCCCGCCAATTACCCAATTGACTGCTTCCTCAACATCTTTTGTAGGAGAAATCAGAATTCTCATCAGCTCCCCAAACACATTAGCCCGAGATTGGAGAAGTTCTGGCTGTCCAAATAAATTAGAAGCAGCATTCCTCATCTCAGGGTGTATGTTCTTCAAGAAAAATTGAGCTGCCATAGCATCTGTGGTATCTTGGAACCTGCAGCATTGAGGTTCATGATCAAGTGATGATAGTAAACCATGAGTGGTAGATTAGTACCAAAAATGTTTACCAAATTATTGGTTGTTTCCATTTCCTCCAATTGCTACAGAGGACATTCGTTTCAGATGGCTTCATAAAATCATCAGTCCTCATTATCAGACGCCTTCTATACATCCTCTCACAACCATTGCGTCTCCATAAATGCTTGACTTCTTTCAAGGTTAAGGTGAGGTTGGAGTAAGAGATGTAATCCCCGAAAGGATATTTACCCCTGAAAACAGAAGCAAAGCAACGATCAGATCAATGAAATGCATTGATATGACTGCAATTACATATTCTATATATCCACCTCTGTCCTGGGATGTGTATATGCTATTCCAAATGAAGGCTCGAGAAGAAGAAGAAAAAACCCCAGAAAGTGAACAGAACACAGTAAAACAAATCTAAGGCAAATTAAGAGTTTTACTCTCTGTTTGAATACACTATCGCAGTTAACTGGTTAAACTGTACAAAGTTAAAAGCATACATGGAGCCTAAAATGAACACCTTGCAGTACAACACTTGAAGCCATAACACTATATGAAAGTGATGATAAGGGCACAACCCATAGCATTAACTTTTTCGAGAATTCATGTGGTAACCAGGGAGGATAATAAAGGCAACTCTATAACACAAAACAGAAAGGCTTGAGAAAAGACCAATATGCCTGGTTTGCCCGATGATCAAGGACCGGTTCAACATTATGCTCAATGTTGCAGCAGTTAGGACCTTGTACATTTCATTCCCAAAACCTGCTTCAGATGATTTCCCCAACACAAAACCATGTCTGCAGAACTGCTCTGGAGGAAGAACTCGGACTCTTGAGGCCCCTGAGATAAAAGTAATCATGTGACCCTCTGACTCCCACAAGTGAATCTCAAGAAAGCACCAGTTTAGAACATAGAACTGCCATGCCTCTGAACCATTGCACTCAATGAGAAGTAATGAAATTACAAAAAAATTGCTGGATTGGTATTTAGGGATTATAATAAATGCAAGAGAATTTTGTATGCAACTTAAGAATACGCAAAAAGGGAACCACACTATCTGAAGCATAAACATATCGAAATGGTTGAAAACAGTTTCTTTTCTGGCAGAAGATGTACAATCTGTTATTGAGGAAAATCAAATCAAATTTCTCTTAGAAGAAGCATAGAAATCAATGTGCTCTTGAGGCATTGTCTGATTTTCACCCACAATTCTTCCGTGCATACTTCTAATGAGATCATTATGCTGACTAAAGTATCCATGGCAGGAGACTATTAATCTGAAGCTGATGGCAAAAATGGAATCTAACAAGGTATTACCATTTTGAAGGGGACCATTATTAGATCTTAGACTTAAAAAATCCACAGACATGATGATAGCCACAGCTAAAGCAGGATAATTCTATATCGTGATTAGAGATTAATTTAAATGGGATCGTTAACTCAGATGTCGTGACCTTACTCACATTCCTTGTGAAAAACTAGGAAGCAATCAGATTTATCCACCCATCCATAACTCTTTGAGTGCCTCTAACCTTTCTCGTAGCATCATGTGGGGTCCTTGTAACAGGGCTAGGATTTCTGTAGATTCTTGAGGGTAACTAATTCTTAAATTTACAACGTGAATTGTTCAGAAAAATCTGTTTTTTTTATTTATTTATAAGTAAACGATTGTATTAATATAATAGCCATAGCCCAAGTACACAAGATGATATACAAGAGGAAACACCTATCTAGGATGAACTGTTCAGAAAAATCTAACTTAAATTTTTAAGTACAAGATCTTTATTTTTATCGTGTCAAACTAATATATAATTTAAGTGGTAAATCTGAATTGTTTAATTAAAACTTCAAGAACTCCAACGCGGTATCCTCTTCATTTCGTGATCTTATTCACAAAATCTGACGTATCCTCATTCACTTGTAACAAACAATAGAGTGGGTAAAACTTGGACTAGATAGGCAAATACTTAAAGCTTTTCGAAATATGCTTTTACCAACGTTATACAAATCCGGTAATAAAAGGACAAACTATAATGTTACTGTCAATCAAGTTCAAATGTATGCAAGTATGCAACACCACTCGATATCCGCATATGAACCGTTAAAGATGTCGTTAATATCATTGGTACAGTAAATATAAGTTTTCTTGGAAACCAAACAAAGCGATAGTCTAGCTGAACATCACATAGAAATGGAAAATAGCAAGGGGTAAAAAGAGGAGAAAGAACAAAGTAAGTACCATTTAAATCGAAGTGCTCCCGGATAATGGTTCTGACTCGCAGACTTTCCTTCCAGAACCCTCCTTGAAAGAGCTCTCCCATCTCTTCAACCGTGGCGCACTTTTTCTGCGATTCCCCAGCTCTGTTTCCTGCACTCCGATCCGGATTCGGAATATCCGCCTCACCGCCAACGACACGAAGAGAAAGAGAGGGGAAATCAACATCCAGGGGAGGATCACCAACAGGTCTCAGAGCGACCATCAATAGCAAAAAAGCAATACAAAGGGCACACAGAATCAGACATGAACGTACGGACACTCGTCTCCTCCTATATCCACTGGAAGAATAGTTAGACCTCATGCTTTGTTATCTGTTCTTCAAGTGATTTGCAAATTGAGTACGAATTTGAGTATGAGTATGAGTTTGAGAATGAGCTGAGCTCGAGTCCTGGCTGAGTTGATGGATGGGGATCTGGAACTTTGAAGGGAAGAGAGACACTTAATTTTTCTGTGGATATCATCCTCAAAATTCCGATTTGAACGAAAGCCGACAACAGGACAAACTCCTCGTGAATGGGCCGGGTTTTGAGTCCGTAAACGAAATACACTATTCATACGGGCCTATTTGAACCGAACCCAAGCCCATTTCTGCAAACAATGGAAAACAAAAAATATGTGAAAGCGACTCCTCCGCTCTCCCTCGTATCCATCATCTCCAACGTGATTTCACGTCCGTACATTCCCACCTCTCTCTCTCTCTCGCGCATCTCTCTGAAACGACGACCATTTCAATCCCCCCGAAAAACTAAAACAAAACCGAAATGAAAACTTAAACATAAAAATGAAAATAAATATTATTCGAATAATTCTCCTCCGTCCCCGCATCTATCTTTCTCCGGGCCCCTCCTTTTCCTAACGATTCACATCGTAGTACGTACGTAATCCACAACGATGGAGACCAACCTTCCAGAAAATTCCCCTAGCTTTGGCCTTAAACTGGACCATCCCCCAAATCCCCGCGAGGACACAGAGGCTGTTTTTGATGCAAATCAATCCTCTGAGACCGATCGACTTCCAAAGGAGAACGTCGGAGAGGACGACCGCAATGTAGATGATGAGGAGATTGTCCAAGGAGAACTGACCGCATCTTCAGGTCCTGTGTCCGATCCCCATCTCGACTTCCTGAAGGTTTCCGAGAATATCGATGAGTTTCTCTTGTCTCTCCCCTCTAATACAGATGACAACAATGAAAACGAAAACGTCGTTCCCGTACAAATCCCTCATGAGCTGATCGATACGTTCTTGGATCTCGTGGAAGCCAAGCTTTCAAAGCTCGAGGGGGCAGCCCAGTGCGGTGATCCGGACGAGGACTTGTCGTTTCTTGAAGCTGTGCATCGTATATCCAACCTGACCAAAGCCCTCCGTCAATTGAAATTGGACTCTCACGGCTCTCAGATATTCAATCGCATCGGAGGCATTCACCAGCGAACCATGTCGTTTCTGGAGGAGGAATTCCGGTTTCTCCTAGAAGAATCTCGGACCACCGGGTCCGATACGAAAGGGAGGCAAGATCAGCAGCTACAGATGGAATCTGAATCAACCAGAGACATGATCAATTTTCCGGGGTACCCCGACGATGTCGTGTCAAGTATGAACAAAATGGCGAAGGAGATGATATCCGGTGGCTACGAATCTGAGTGTTGCCAGGTTTACATGGCGGCGAGGAGCAACGAGTTGGAAGAGAGCTTGCACAAGCAGTTAGGGTTCGAGAAGCACAGCATCGACGAGGTCCAGAGGATGCAATGGGAGTCGCTAGAGCGAGAGATCGCCACGTGGACCAAAGCCTTCAAGCAATGCGCCACCCTGTACTTCTCCGGAGAGAAGGCCCTAGCCGAGGCGGTCTTCTCGGACCATCCCTCCATCTCCGCCAGCCTCTTTGGCAATCTCACACGCGGCGTGCTCATACAGCTTCTTGACTTCGCTGAAGGCGTGGCAATGACGAAGCAGCGATCGGCGGAGAAGCTGTTCAAGTTCCTCGACATGTACGAGAACTTGCGAGATCTGATGCCATATATGGAATCGCTGTTTGAAGGTGAGTGCGGGGATGACCTCAAGACGGAGATAAACTTGGCACGTTGCCGTCTGGGAGAGACGGCGATTCTTATGTTCTGCGATCTCGAGAACTCGATCAAGTTCGACACGGGGAAAACTCCGGTACCAGGAGGAGCGGTCCACCCCCTGACTCGCTACTCGATGAATTACCTAAAATACGCATGCGAGTACAAGGACACCTTGGAGCAAGTCTTCAGAGAGCATTCTAAGATCGAACGTGCAGACTCGATTAACAGACCACAGTATTTAGAGGATGAAACGCAGAGTCTAAATAATCAGAACGAAACCCAGTCTCGGTCCCCGTTTTCGGCGCAGTTGATGAGAGTGATGGAATTGTTGGACTCCAATCTGGAAGGCAAGGCTAAGCTGTATAAGGACGTGGCTTTGAGCAACATCTTCATGATGAACAACGGGCGGTACATCCTACAGAAGATAAAAGGGTCCACGGAGATCCACGGGTTAATGGGAGACACCTGGTGCCGCAAGCGGTCGTCGGATATGAGGCAGTACCACAAGAACTACCAAAGAGAGACGTGGAATAAGCTATTGGGCTGTCTGAACCACGAGGGGTTGAACGTAAACGGGAAGGTGGTGAAGCCGGTTCTGAAGGAGAGATTCAAGAGCTTCAATCAGATGTTCGACGAGATACACAAGACGCAGAGCACCTGGGTGGTCAGCGACGAGCAACTTCAGTCGGAGCTTCAGGTGTCGATATCGGCGGTGGTGATTCCTGCGTACCGATCGTTCTTAGGAAGATTCTCGCAGTACTTGCAAGCTGGGAGGCAAACGGAGAAGTACGTGAAGTACCAACCTGAAGATATAGAAGACTGCATTGACCAGCTATTTGAAGGGAATCCCACGTCGACCGCCAGGAGGAGACCATAGAGGTCCACAACCACAAGCATTGATCGATGTATGAGTTAATATTAATGGGTTGATTAAATTTATATTTATTTATTTATTATATTTTTATTTTGTCGACGAGTTAATTAATATATATATTTACACACATGGTGTAGCTCTCTACAAATTTTAGTTGAGTTTATTTTCTTTTTGTTTTTGAAAGACTTGAATGTGATTATAGAGTGAAATGATTGGTAAGTCTCATTCAGTTTCTTTGTAAAAAAGTAAATTTTAAATAAAAATAAATATAAAAAATATAATATTTTTTAATATGATCAAACTTTTTTTATAAAATATTTGTACAAAACTCATCTATTCAACACTTTACTCGATTATAATAATGGGTGTATAAAAATATATATATATATATATATACACAAAAGGATCCCACAAACTGACGTGGCATGCTACTAGCATGCCATGCTAGTTAAGATTTTTTTTTTCATTTTACTTCCATCGTCCCCGATCCCCACACCTTCAGCCCGATCAAGAGAAGAGAGAGAAAGAGAAATCTCGTACCTGCCGGTGAAGGGTGGTAGCAACGACAATGACATTCTGACGAGGTGAAGGGCGACATTAACAAAGGGCGAGGAAGGTGAGAGGTGCTAGAAAGAGAGGAAGATGACTGGGCTGCGATGAAGGGCGAGAAAGTTGTCAAGACCTCAACAAAAATCGCCCTAGGACAAGGTCCTAGGCATGCATGGATAGCCAAGATCGAGTCACTTTCGAGGTCAAGCCCAGCTTTGGAGGACTTCCCTAGGGGTCTAGTGTATGCCTTAGGAAGATGACTAGGTTGCGGTGAAGGGCGAGGAAGGTAAAATCGCCCTAGGACAAGGTCCTAGGCATGCACGGATAGCCAAGATCGAGCCACTTCTGGGGTCAAGCCTAGCTTTGGAGGACTTCCTTAGGGGTCTAGTGTATGCCTTAGGAATATTGCAAGAATGGCACGAGTCAATTAGAATGTGGCTCACGTTTTCCCTCTTGACCGTGTCATGACTTAGTCATGACAGCCCCTTGACATGCCATGACATCCCCTTGACATGGCTGCTGACAGGCCATGACAGGCCCATGGCACATGCCCTGACACTGTCGCTGACATGCCATGGCATGCTTAGCAACAACCCAGCGCCCAACAGAGTGCCCAGCTACAACCCAACGCCCATCAGCATGCCCATCAGCCTGCCCAAGAGCATTAGCAGCCCATCAGCATGCCAACAAGCATGTCATGGTCCCTACCATGGCACGCCTAGGACAGGCCCACAGACATGCCATGGCACCCACCTGACAGCACTACAGTAGCCCCCACAGGCACATGACATGCCTGTAGGCATGCCACGACCCCAGCCTTGGCATGCCCATGACTACCTCGCAGGCATGCCATGGCCCCTGCTATGGCACACCCAAGACGCCCAGGGAGGCTAATGACAACCCTGCCTGCACACAGCCCAGCGCGTGCACGCCTAGCACGCGGCATGCCAGTAGTGCACAACAACAGCCCGCGCGCACGCCCAATGCGTAGCAGCCCAAAGCGCACCACCATGCCAACAGGCCAGCAGCCCCATGCGCCTAGCCCGCAGCGTGCCCCAGCATGACCACACAGCAGTAGGCCAACAGCCCCAGCACCCAGGCCATGTCAGCCACATGCCCAACGCCCAAACCACCCAGCCAGGCAACCATGCCAATGCCCAAGCCCATTGCCTGGGCCATGCCAGCCACATGCACAATATGCCTATGGCCCATGCCATGGGCCAGCATAGACCATTAAGGGTCAATATCGTGGGCCCCCATGGGCTCCACACTACTATCACTTATTTATTTAATTAATTTTTTATTTTATTTATCAAGAGAATTATTAGGGTTTCCACTTTGTAATCTCTATAAATAAGACCCTTAGGCATTTTATATCTTTTGACAAATTCCTTAAATGGACGGATTATTTGTTCTTGAGATCATCATTTCGGTGCTTGGTACTTGGGCTCTTTGGGGTGCAATTCGTGAATCCCTTAAGAGAGAATCACATTTTGCAATTCGTGAATCAGAGTTGATTGGTTTATCTTTGTATTTTTTCTTCGTGTTCATTCAAGTTCTTGAGTATTCATACTTTTACATTGTGCTCATCCATTCATTTACACCCATTTGATCTTCTCAACACCATATTTCGACCACCACAAGTGTTTACCCTACTTCCCATATTTACCTTCATCCAATCCTCCATTGACCTAGCCCAAATCCATATTACCTCCATCTTTCCATAATTGTCACTTACCATAACTAGCCTCCATCATCTCTATAACCTTAGTCGTCCCTCAAGAGTCCCACTTGACAACTTTCTTAATTTTAGGAAAGTTGACTCATCCCAATCACATCCCTTAATTCTAGGAACTTCTATAGAATCATCAATTCCTTAAATCTTGCATCCCTTCAATCCATCTAGTCAACCAAGATCATCTTTCTATTACCAAAACCGAATCACCCTTCCCATATTTGATTCTACAATTTAGGGATCACAATAACCACACCCCAAAGTTGGCCAACCCTAGCTACCAAACCCTAGCCTCATTCTTCCACATCATTCTGAAACCCTAGCAACTCATCCTACATTCTAACCTTAAGCCAACTCTTCCCAATCTTGAAATCATTCTTAGCTACCACACAAAACTCTAGCTACACTTCATCATACCAACCCTAATCATCATCCAAGTGGCCCCAACATCAAGGGCAACCTTCAATCCGTTCCACATTGCATCAAACACTCAGAATCATCACTTAGATCACTCAAACTCATCATCATCATCATTTCACCACTAAACACCATACTTCATTAACCTATGAACCCATCATTATCATCATACGTGCCATTATTGATCAAAAACCAAGCAAGAAAGCTAAGACATTCGGTCATCACAATGAGGACCAAGATGAGGACAACATAATGTTTAGGGACTAGATCGAGGTCCATAATAGAAGGTTCGGTGGCGACGTTAGTAAAGGGTTGGGAAAAGGGATGAGAGGAGAGAGAGAGAAGAATAAGAAGAAGAAGAGGGACATGTGATAGTGTGTCACGTCAATTTGTAGGATCTCTTTATGTCTTTAGCAATCTTTTATAAAGAAACTCAAGAGTGCGCAATAGGGGGTATGTCCTTCTATTTTGGGCTAGCATAACGCCTAATCTCTACTAACTCGAAGCCCCTAGCCTAGCTAGCTAATAATTTCTTTGCTCCCGACCAATACATTAGAAGGGCTCGCATAAGTCTTCCCAAAATAGAAGAAGATAAAAGGTCATGTAAAAAAATGAACGAGAACGCTATAAATAAAAAAGCAAATAAGAAATACCTATTACAACACAAAATTTAAAGGATTAGTATGAAATCCAACACAAAATTTAAAATCTTTGGACAAAGGTCCATAACATGATTGGACAAAGGTCCCTCTTTGGACAAAGGAAGAGGGAGGAGTATTTTCAGTTCATGGTGACGGTTTGAACCTCAATCGGTGTCGTTTGAAGCCCACGATGAGTATTCAGAGTGGCGGTACGACGTCCGTACATCTATTACAGTGAATTGAAAGTAAATAAAGCAAATATAAATAGAGAACAAGACACATAGATTTACGTAGTTCGATACAGAACCTACGTCTATGAGTCTTTTCATGTGCAAATCCACTATAAATAGGAGTATTTTACAGTCTCTTATAGGATTTCATAGCTCATTATACAAATGATAAAATTAAAGTTTCTTGTATGAAAGTTAAGGAAGTTATCTCTCTCATCGCTCCGAAATCACAAAAATAAAGTTTCGAAATCTTTTATTCTAGATCTTTTTTATTTGCCCTTAATAGTGGTTGATGTTTATGTTACCTTACTCTTCACTCTCGCATTCGTGGCCTACTTTCTCTCTCCTTTATCCGCTACCTTCCCCCCCCCCCCCCCCCCCCCGGCGGGTCTTTTTTATTCATCGACTTTTGCCTTCCTTTGTCCTTTGCTTATCCTTTTGATTTCTATCCCTTCCAATGATCTTCAAGCATGACCAATGAAGCCATACTATTGACAAGGACTGTGGATAGCTAGCGGTGCACTTAGATAAATTTGGAGACTTGTGAGATTCTCGCATTGATTAAGGATTCATTTGGATTGAGAAACACTTTCAATCATCTTATTTTATCTCATTTTTACAATTTTCTTAAATTCTCACACAAAATATAATAAATAAATAAACTTTTTCAAATCTCAAAACAATAATAATATTAAAAAATAATATTCTAACAATATTTTATTCAATTTTTAACTTTTATCTAAAACTATTTCATCTCATCTCATCTCATCTCACTATCCAAATAATTCTCAAGAGACAAGTAATAGAATGAGAAACATGATAAGAGGAGTGGTTAGAAAAACAGCATTGATATATAAGAGGATTCATAACAAAAGAAATATATGGTAAGAGGGATAATAAAATATTTGATACTAGGTGGTGGTCACGATCTGAATTATTTTAGAAGTACTATGATCGAGTTAAAATAGATTGTTAATAATAGAAGTAGTATGATCATTATCTTCATCTACATGATATAGGATTGAAGTTTTAAAATTTATTTTTTAAATTAAATTATGTGCATCGTATATGCTGTAAAGGTAAAATTTTCTTTTCTAATTTGTTCACCTCACCACCAATCATAACTCAAACATTCACGAATCACATCCGCAAAAACGACGTCGACGATTGGCTTTGGACGGGCCTCAAAGAGTTTAGACTTTAGATTTCGCGTCAGCAGTGGGCCAGTAGCAGTTTCAACTTTCACTTCACGGAGTCCCTGAGACCAAGGGCATTTAGAAATTCTTTACCAAGCGAGGCTGAACACGGAACAAAAGTGACCTCCCT
This sequence comes from Juglans mandshurica, assembly GCA_022457165.1. Lineage (NCBI taxonomy): Eukaryota > Viridiplantae > Streptophyta > Magnoliopsida > Fagales > Juglandaceae > Juglans > Juglans mandshurica. The sequence continues at coordinate 43,097,016 of CM039620.1, read as the reverse complement.
CTCTCTAACACTCTCTCGAAAAAGAAGGCTGTTCTTCGTCGGTTCCCCGAACTCCAGTTCGTACAGTAGCCATATCTTCTCCGACCGACACAACATAACACAACCAAAAAAAAAAAAAAAAAGAAGCAATTCGCTTTCCTCAAAACCCTACCACCAAACCCCTAATTCTTTCTCTACCTTCTCTATCTCCCTCTCTCATGGATGAAGAGCTCGACCTTGCTATTTTCACCCGCTGTTGATTCTTCATGTGCCTCACCGGCATTCTTCTCTACGATTACAAGCTCTATGCCCTCTGGTCAGTTAATTGCTTCTGTACAAATCATTTGTCCTTTGCTTACTTTTGGAGATCGTGGAGTCTCTTTGTTTTTTGGGCTTTAATTCAATTGAAGCTCTATACTCTTTTCCTTTTTCCATTCTTTAATTTTATAGATAATAGTTATGCGCTGTCTTATCTTTTAGCTGCTTGATTGATCTCGAGTAGTATTCACGGTAACTGCTTCATAGTTTGCGAACAGGTTGCTCAGAATAAAACGGCTTTAGGGTTTAGATTCATTTAGCTTTATTTTTTAGGCATCAATAAGCCACGGCAGTTCCCTGTTATGATAATCTTTAGTTAAACGAGTTCGTTTTCTTCTACCGTTGTTATTATTGTTCTTATTTCTTCTGATGTTACAGAGGCTGACGCAGAACTAAAATGCCATGTGTCAGGCTTTTGATTGGCTGCCACATGTTTTGTTGGCCACACCTCATAGTGTGTGGTTAAAAAGTAGAGGGACTCGTCATCCCATACCACACAATTTATATAGTTTAAAATTATTTTTTATTTTATTTTATTTTTATTCTTGTTAAACTAATTGAGTTATTATACTTATCATTCATACACTATATACATGTTATAGGAAAAATGAAAAAGAAAAAAAAGTGTGGTGTGTGGGGATGATAAGTAGAATTATTTGAAAAAGTAAGTGCTAAGTTCTCACCCTTTGAAAAAGTGCTACTTTCTCGCAATCGTTTTGAAAAAGAGTAAGATCCATTATTAAAAAAATATTATTTTTTCATGTGGGTCCCGTATTTATTTACTTTTTTCAAAGGAATTACGCGGCGTTTGCGCACTCCACAACTACAAATATTTTCTCTTGAAAAAAATTGATACCCACCATAGAAAATTGGATTTTTTAATGGGTCTCACTTTTTTCAAAAGAGCATGCACGAGACTTATACGTTATGGGTTTGCACAAATTATTTTCTTTTAAAAAACTAATGGGAGATGAATGGATGTGTCAAGACATGAGTTTCTAAAAACCCATGTAGTATTGTGAACAAACTGGGTTTTGAATTTTGATTTTGATAGGAGGCTTGCTTGTGTATTAGTCAAATGAAACTTTGTCAGTTTTGCTAATTGAAGACTTTGCAAGGTTTTGGTTTTGATAGGAGGCTTTCTTGTGTAGGAGGCTTGCTTGTGTATTCGTCAAATGAAACTTTATCAGTTTTGCTGATTGAAAACTTTGCTAGGTTTTGGTTTTGATAGGAGGCTTGCTTGTGTATTAGTCAAATGAAACTTCGTCAGTTTTGCTAATTGAAAACTTTGCTAGCTTTTGGTTTTAATGGGAGAGTTGCTTGTATTTTATTCAAACAATATTTTTATATATCTTTTATGCACTCTGCCCTAAAGGCCTTTTGGGGTGCCAAGTCTCTTTTGATTATTTCTTCTTCTTTTTTTTTCTTCTCTTCCCCACCCTTCACTTGTATAGGTTACTTTACTCATCGGGAAAATGTGTAGGTTACTTCACTCTTAGAGGTCTGCATTGTGCTTCATTAGTTGGGCAAGCTATTATCAGAATCAATGGGCAGTGCATTCAATCCACAGATTTTGGCGGAAAAGTTGGCCAAGCTCAACAGTTCACAGGCGAGTATAGAGAGTATCCTTTTAATGGCATTGGATGAATGATGACCTTGCATATTTTTTTCTGCTTCTAGATTGTTTAAGATAAATTTTATGCTGTTTTGTTTTTAATTTATTTATGCATGTGACCAGCCACTGTCCTCAAAGTTTTGGTTGCATTGACAAATTTTTTTGATTTGGCACTTGGTGTCTGGGAATAAAGTCTTGATTAATCCCGAGGATGCATAGCCCCTCAACAATGAGTTTTCTGCAGGTACATCTCGAGTAATTTAAGGAAAAATTCTCTCAATCCAATGGCTCATAGAAATGCTTGCACCTAGGGATTCGAACCTTAGACTTGGAGGGAGCATACCTCCAAGACCAAGGCTCTTACCACTTGAGCCAACCCCTTGAGGTTATGACCAACTAAGACCTTTGTGTTCCATTATTTATTGTTGTGACATTAAGGTTTATCTATATTTGATAATTCTTTTTGTAATAGGTGTGATACCCCATATGATAAGGATAATGGTAGGTGGTATATGAGATCTCACATTGCTTGAGAATGAGAAGTTTTTACTCTTTATAAGATTCTAATGGGGCTCCAATTACATTATTGACTTGTCATTTTGGAGTATAGGTCATGTGGTTCGGGCCTTCCATTGGAGCGTTACAAATAGCATCAGAGCCTATCCCAACCAGAAATGTGAGACTTGAACCGTGCCACCTACAACAAACTGACTCGATGAGGACGTCGGGAATTTAAGGAGGGTAGATTGTAATATCTTATATGATAAGGATAAGGGTAGGTGGTGTATGAGATCCCACATTGTTTAGGAAGGAGAAGTTCTTGCTCTTTATAAGGTTCCAATGGGGCTCTAATTGCATCATTGATTAGTCCTTTTGGATGGAGTATAGGCCATGTAGTTTGGACCTTCCATTGGGGCGTTACAATAGGTCTCTAATTTGAATCATTGTTGAGTTAATTATTGTAGTTTCCTCTTAAGTCACTTAAAAAAGATTGCAGATCATTGTACCATGTTTTCCCTCCATGGATTGAATGAAAGAATAGACGCATCGCTCTTTGTTTTGATTAATTATTTCACTGTGTTCCTCGGCATTCACTGCTATTTTAGGCTGTTTGTGAGCTTGCCATCCTTAATGTGCTTAAGCTTTGTCACATTGGTGTATATTCCATATGAATAAAGCAAAACAAGTTGTTGAAACATGGGATCGGCAGTTTAATTGTTCTCCACGCGAGCAGAGATTGGCCTTTCTATATCTTGCAAATGACATATTGCAGAACAGTAGGCGAAAGGGCTCAGAGTTTGTTGGTGAGTTTTGGAAGGTTCTTCCAGGTGCTCTTCGTGATGTGATTGAAAATGGGGATGATTACGGAAGGAATTCTGCACTGCGACTGGTATATCTGCTTTGCCCTTGTGTTCGGAGCCATGTACTCTGCTTTGAAAATAGTTAGCTTCACCTTAGGAAATAGGTTTCCCATGCTGGAAATAATCTGCTTGAAATGGTATTTGATCATGTTATGATAAACATTAGCAGACCATAACAAAAAGTTGTTCTTGCTGGGTGAATAGTGTTGGGACATCTTTATCTGAGGAAGCTTTGTCATCCTGCTCCTTGTGAATGACATTAGGATTGTCTGGCTAGTCCTGAAATTCAAAAATAAAACAGAGATAGAACAGATTGTTTCGGGGACATCAAAGTAAAAGTTTCCATTGGAAAGTTTTCTGGTTGGATGTTCCTGCATCCAAAATCGTTATTTTTAATCTTTTTTTCCCTTATGATCTTCCTCTTTTCTGTATTAAATGATGAATGATAGGTTATAGGCCTTTGTTCCCCTCTATGGGTGAAAGCATGTGGTATTTGGTTTAGTAGGATAACTTGTCTTTCTTGTTTTATTTGAGTTGTGTCGTATCTGTTGGTACTTGGAAATTCACTGTCTTATCAAGTGTAACAACAAATTTGAAACGTTTGAGTAAAATTTATGAAAGAACGAACTGGAATGAATAATCAAGCATGTACTTTATGGTCTTCTCAATAAATTATGTGATTTACAGCCTTCTCTATGCTTATGCTTTTTGGCTATTGGACAATTAGCAAGTTGTGAAATTTAGTCTAGTATTATTTTAGATTTCTAGGTAATGCACGTCATTGCGTATAATATACACGAGATACTTATATATATATTTTTAAATGTGTACCAGATACTTCTTTATTAGGAACTTAGCATGAAGTGTATATCTAATTCTTCCTCATGCAGATTGATATATGGGAAGAAAGAAAAGTTTTTGGTTCTCGGGGGCAACTTCTTAAGGAAGGGCTTGCGGGTAGACAAATTGAAAATAATAATAGAAATGGAAAGAATTTGAGCTTCAAACTGGTAATTCAAATTTCCTGAGCTGACTATATGTTTGCATAGATATTGAAGTTTCATATACTACTATTGGACTAATGCCTTTTTTGTTCTCCTCTCTTAAACAGAGACCATCTGCTGGAAATATATTGGAAAAAATAGTTTCAGACTATCATATCCTTTATGGTGGCCAGTTGGATGAAGAAGTTGTACTGAGCAAGTGTACCAATGCCATTAGCAGTCTTGAGAAAGTAGATAAGGAAATTGGTGGCGATATTAATTCAGGTATTCCATGTGCATCTATCTTCATGATGCTTCTCAAACTTCTGATATAATGTAATTGCTGTGAATTATGTGTATTCATGTATGCATGTGTACACATTCTATTGTTCCTTTTCTTCCCCTTTCAATTTGGTAAATATATGTCATGTAATTTCATTCATTCTAATTTGTTTATAGTGAGCTTCCTGATTATCTTTTTTGTATTATCATGCCAGAACTGCATGTACTCCTATTGTCTAATATTAGTGAGCATTTCCGGAACACAAGTTTGTAGTATCATCTTAGACCAACACAACTATGCCATTATAAGTTGGGCCATGACTTGACTTGCCTGTTCTATACTAAATACTGCTAAGTGTCGTGCCTTGCAAGGGGTGCTTTGATTTTGCACTCCCAAACTACAACCCAAATTTAAAATTGCATGTCAAACTAACAAAATCAACAATTTGATAGCCCAAATCATCAAATTCTTCAGTTGCATCCTCTGGCCAATTAGAATGTTAAATATGAAGAAATCCTAAAACTTGTGAGTGAATTATCTAAATGACCTCACTGCAAAGTTAATATTACATATTTACCATTAATTTAGAATAAAAACAATTAAAAAAAAAAACAGACTGGGTAGGTGGCCCGCCAGTGCACTCCTAGCGGTGACCGCCAATCTGATTTTTTTGTTAAAATGTATATTATTTGTTTTTATTTCTTATTAGTTCTGTTCTATTATGGTATTTTACTTATATTACTGCTTTTTTTTCTTTCTATTTTCTACTAAATTGTAGCAAGGGAATTTTAGACAATTCACTTAAACTTTAAGGGTACCATCTTATCTAACAGTTTAATTGAACAGATGGTGGAAACTGAATGAAACAAGTAGTTTGGGTACAAAATTATTGGTTTTGGTAGTTTGGGGCGCAATTTGAGCAATTTGAAATTTTGTGGTAGTTTGGGGTTGCAATGTGGAATTTTCCCTTTTTATCCTGTGGTGTGGCTGGACTTTGAAGTTTAAATGTCACCTGTTCTGGCTGACATAACAAAGTTATTGGTTTTGGTAGTTGGGGTGCATTTTGAAAATTGTGGTAGTTGGGGGTTGCAATGTGGAATTTTCCCATTTTATCTAGTGGTGTGGCTGGCTGAAGTTTCTTGTTGCTAGAACTGTGAGGCCCTTTTTTCCTCTGCAATTTTGAGGAATAGTTTTTGTTTTAGCTAGATAAAGATGTCTTTCATGCTGCCATAATAGTTTTTCGTCAAAATATTTTCTTGAAGTGACTCCATTTTGACTTTGCATGATGATGAGTTGTGGATAGGGGTGATAGACGGTCCGTCCGGACCGAGACTCGGTCGGTCTCGGTCCATGTTTTAGAGGACCGAAAGGTTTCAGTCCGGTCCACGGTCCAGGGTTTTTCCACCCCGGACCGGACCGAATGAAAAAAAAAAATAAAAAAAATATTATATATATATTATTTATATATAAATAATTGTACAATTAACAATATAAAATTTTAAATATGTTATTAATACTTGTTAATATTCTATAAATTAACAATATTTTATATATATCTTCATCTAACCTATTAACAATATAAAATTTTAAATATGTTATTAACACTTGTTAATATTCTATCAATTAACTAATATATAATATCAATTAGTTAATTATATAAATTAATAATGTAATTTACATCTAATTTATTATCATTGACCATATAAAATATTTTTTTATTGAGTTTGTTACATAATCTACATTAAGAAGTCACTTAGTTTAATTTAGTATTTTAAATAAAAAATTTTTATTAATTGATTTAAAAAAAGAAAAAAAAAATTAGGCCGGACAGAATGGACCGACCGGACCGGACCGGACCTGACCGATAGCTACCGGTCCGGTCCCTAAGGGTGTTCGGTCTGGAAAAAATGATGGACTGAAAATGTTCGGTCCATTGCCGGACCGGACCGACCGATTTGCACCCTTAGTTGTGGATTATGGCCGCTATTGTATCAAGTTGATTGGCTAAACACTTTGACCAAGATTTATGCGATCAAAATAGCAGATTGAAGACTACTTCATCAAGTTTCTATAAGTTAGATTTCGAACAATTTGTAATCGCATCTCCTTTTCGGAATGTTGGATATCGATTTAACTATCATCAATATCTTACATATCACAAACATACGTAGACATACATCTCAAATGCACTGAAATCCAACTGATTGAATTTCAACAACTTTGCAATTTTAATTTTCTGGATTTTAAAATCCAGAACTACCCAAAAGTCAAATCTGGATCAAAATGTATAAAGAAAGTCTGCAGTCTTTCTTATTGGTCCTCCAGGATTCTTGTCATCGAGGTTGTTCACATCGTATTAGATCTCTCTTTTCTCTCAACTGTTTGCTTTAACAGGGCAATTCCATGGATCTGGTTTTGTGGAGGAGCTGCAGGGGCAGCATGCGGTACTGAGGGACTGTATTGAACAATTAACGGCAGTAGAATCAGCAAGAACAACTCTCGTGTCTCATTTAAGAGAAGCCCTCCAGGAGCAGGTCGGTTGGCCAGACTACTTCACAGTTGCATACTATTTTGCAAGAGATGACATTAGTAAATCTTACATGGTTTTGTTACCAGGAATTCAAGATGGGCCAAGTTCGCAATCAACTTCAGGTTTGTCACTCTTACAAATCCTACTTGGGCGGGAGTATTACTCTGCTTTCTGGATGTTTTTTTCTTCAAATTCTTTTTAACAAGTTGAACATGTGGAATATTACACTTAGGTAGAAGTTGTGGTGTCTGGATATGTATTTGCATTTATATACCAAGAGTTAAAAGCAGATTGATGAACTTCTATGTATTCCGTTCAAGAATTGTTAGTAAGTATTGATACCTACTGTAGCTTGTGGGTTTGGCTTATTTTATTGTAACGCAAATTCTTGATTGAACTAACAGAGGGTGGAAGATTTTATGGATCGATAGAGGTGAAGTTCAAGTCATCTGAACTCCTGCAAATGTGTCATATATGTTGGTTTTTTATTGGAGGATGTAAGAAACAACTTGCACAAAAAATACAGGATATCCTTGATTTTTTTTTTTTTTTTTTTGTTGGCGAGTGTTTAACATTAAGACAATGAAGGAATACAAATTTTAATTATCGCGGCCTTGGTGCCTTTAGAGGTCTGTTAATGGTACAAATTTTGTGGCTAATTTTCTTGGGATATGGCCTGTATACATTTTAAATATTTGCATGCTTTCTTTTTCCTGTATTGTTTTCCAGGCCGCACAGTCCCGATCAGAACAGGCAGGTAGTGACTGCCAACGGTTATCAAATAGAGACAAAGTTCAGTCACTACTTGAGCAGAGCCCGAGGGAAGCTCAAACCTCCATAGCACCTCAAAGCTTCATACTAGGGGATAGGGAACAATCAGCTCCTGTAATGTACACACGGCAGGTTTCCTTTCCTGAAAAATCTGGCCACGCTGAGGAAGACCCACGCAAGTCGGCCGCTGCTGCAGTGGCAGCAAAGCTAACTGCATCGACATCCTCAGCGCAGATGCTCTCCTATGTCTTGTCCTCGCTTGCATCAGAGGGTGTCATAGGCAATCCAATGAAAGAAACCCCTTGTGATTACCCCCCTGAAAAGAGGCATAAGCTTGAAAATGACCAATCCTCTTACATGCCCCCTCAAAATCTTCAACGACCTCCAGTTCCTCCTTACCCTCATCCTGAATCTATACAACATGTCTCTACTACCAACCAACAGTTTACTCCAAATGAGCCACCACCACCTCCCTCAACTTCTCCTCCACTTCTGCCACCACTGCCGCCTATAGCACAATACACAGTGCCCCAGTACATGCACACTGCAGGATCAATAACTAGTGCACCATACAGCTATGGCATGGCCCAACAACAGCTGCCTTCAATGCCGAGTTATCTGACAGTTGGGGCTCCAGTGAATGCTATACCTCCCTTCAGTACACCTCCTACAAATTCTTATCAGGGTTTTCAGGGTTCAGATGTTAATATCTATAACCAACCATCATCCATGCCAATGTCTCCAATTTCTCGGCAATAGATTTCTCGGTGCAGCGTGAAATGAAGGTGGTTTTGCTGTGGACTACTAGTTATTTCAAAAGTTTTGTGAAGTTTCTTTGTCTTTGCGCACCTAATTCGATTTGCACATATCGAATGCCTGTAACCTATATTTTCAAATGCTCATTTTATGGAGTTAAAACGGTTTCGGTGGATTACAGGATTGTGGGAAAGTGGAATTTAATGGTATTATTGACTAGGAATGTTATTCGCTGTTTGAAGAAGACATTAATTTTACTATTGAGTGATGTCTTAGCTGTTCAATCTTTTGAACCCTGCCGTTACTGAATCTGATCCAGGGGCATTTTTGTTAAGTCTTGGACATGGAAAGGCCAACACTGCTTTCTTGATAACGTGCAGTCCATGAGGATGATTAATCCGTCCATCCGGTTGAGAATATCTTTTACCTGATCGGGGATTCCAATATCTTTGGCCAATGTTAATGGGCTACCCCTACCTGCATCTCAAAATGACCCTCATTATATCCATCGTTAACATGAAACAAAGTGTTCTATTTAATAAAAAATAAAGAGAACCAAAGTGATACTATTTTTGTTTAATTAATAGGAGCATGTAGTAATGTCTCATAAAGGGTGTTGTCCATGACAGACATAAACATATATGACAGGCCAGCCATCAATAGTAAATTTAAGCCCTGCTCTTCATGTTGAAAGAGGTCGGTGGTGGTGAAACAATCACATGCGTATGACGTGTCAATGGGCATTCACGGTTCAAGAGAGAGGTTAGTTGATCGGACGGAGTTATGCAATTTGATTCTTAGCACGGATCGAAGGCCATGATAGCTGTTTGACCACCAAAGAGTGAGTGAGCTCCCATGGCTTTGGGATTGTAACTCAAATTCGAATAAGGTGTTGAGGAGGGAGGGAGGGTGGGAGGGTATAAATAAGTAGAGATATGCAATTAATATTAAACCTAGAGACAAGAAAAAGACTAGTCTTGAGTCTGTTTCTCAAGTCCCACTAAAGGCATCTCTGTCTCTCCGTCACGTCTCGTTCAAATACATAAATGAGGACATGCCAATGCATAAAAAAGGTCATTACCTCAACTCATGAAGTGAGAATTTGAAAGAAATAACTGTCTGGATTGCTCATCACCCCCTTATGGCTGGGAGGTTTCTTTATTATTTTGTTACAAACACGCTTTTTTTTGCTATCAAACTACTCCTATCAATATATAGCAGTGTTGATTATAAATAATATTTTATCATATATAAAAAACTATCATGTAATAAATATGGAAGATTGGTTTTGTCATTTTTTTAATATAAAATAACTATTTTGACTAATCACATTAATAAAATATACAAAAAATACGTAGAATTCATATAAATATTCGTCATCTTTTCTGGGTCAATTTCCTCCCAAAATGAGAATGAGTAATTAATTCTAGCACTTAAAACAGGACCCAAAAAAAAAAAAAAAAAGGCAGACAGAACAGACATTCTCAATACGACAGTGCCGAAACACAATGTGAGACAAAAACACCGGCAGATCCCATTATCGATACTGAAAAATCAAAGTCGTATATTTCCACAGTTCAAATTCCCAAAAATAATAGGAACAAGGGCATGGAGATTGAAACCTGTCTCCCTTCAATTATAATCAAAAACTTGCTCTCTTGGTGTTACTGTTGAAAGTGAAAGGAACAAACATCAAGCTTAGGACAAGAAAAAAGTTGCAAAAAAGAGAGAAAAAGCAAAAGCAGTCAACGTTGGGCAAACGTCAGCTGGTGTGCAAATGCGAGGAGCAAAGGCTGAGAAAAGCCTCTTGTCGTTTGCTTTAACGGCCCAACAAAGCGAGAGTGGGTTTGATTGTTGGTCGCACTTTCGAAAGGTGTGTTGCGTCAGACTTCTGTCAATCCAAAATCACGGCTTTCCCTGAGATCACAGCTTAAGCAAGCTTTTAAGGGCATGCCCAACAGTTCAATAAAAAATAAAGGGGCAAACTGGCCGGCTTGGGGACCAAAGGACAGCCCCACATTTCCTGACCTAAATTTTTCAGAAATCTTCAGCTTCTTCGATCTCCTTGGCCTTCTTCTCTGCTAACTATAAACTTTCTTCTTCATCTCATCTCATTTCATCTCTAAAAATAAACGAGCCTTAAATATATTTATGAGAAGTTGAAAAAAGTTATGGGTCTCACGTACGTGTAAATATGAATTGAGTTAAAAAAGATTGTGAGTCCTACATGTAAAGAAATTTTGATTTGAGATGAATTTAGTGATTTGAGAGTTGAATGTTTGGATATTAGAAAATGTTTAAATCTGAACCGAACTTAACTGAAATGAGTGTAGTAAAAAAATCAAACGAGACCTAAGTTATGCATGGTGTAGATCTTTTGGTCATAGCTTTTTCTTCCTTTTTTTTTTTCAAGAATAATTTGTGGACGAAGTTCTTAAAATTTAAATATATCCACTTACTGAACGTGACCATTTATGAATTATAACGGTGAGAATGGCTTATATATAATTGATGATAATTTGGTTTCTAAAACACACTGCCATACATACATATGTATGTATGTATGTATGTGTGTGTGTAAGTTGGTCTGCTATATTAGAAAGTACGTACTGTAATGACAGATCATTCTAGCCTCATAAGTTTTCCTCCCAAACATGTAAATTAACTACATTCGAATTATTAACAAAAACAAACTGAAAGTACTAATTAAGCAAACAAAATATAATCCCGACATGCAATGCATGGGCATATCATTTTAATTGCTGTCGCGAGCACAGCTAGCCCTACAGTCTCACTGGCTTTTCGTGGCGACATGTTCCTATGTACCTTTTACCTGCATGCCCCCAACACCATTATCACATCCTAAATATATCCGAATGTCTTAACATTTTACATACCTGGCTGGCCTCTCTACTAATTAATACCTCAGCATGACCGCCTGCTTCAATCTTCCTTTAACATTTTCTAGTGCAAAACTTATTTAAAAAAAAGAATCAAGTCGATCTCTCTCTCTCTCTCTCTCTCTCTCGATCTGGCTTGTTTGGCTTCGTTAGTTAGCATGCAACACCCGCTGAAAAAGACTAAACTATACGTACCATATACTAATTTAGGGTCCATGTAAAAGGCAGCTAGCTAGCTAGCTAGCTATAGCTAGGATCAGAAGGAACCTGACAAGCAGGGACAAGCATGATCGAATAATATCGTTTTCTTTTTCTTCGCCTTCTTTCACATCCAATACCTATAGACTACACTTAATTTCCTGTATGTCCCCCCTGATCTCTTCCATCTGCAAAAAGCAGTAATACTAACTTCTTTAATTTCCTGCTTAAGGAACATCATGTACGGACCTTTCTTCAATTTTTAACCTAATTAGCTTATTGTCTGGCCCCTCTTTTCTTCTGATCTCTCACAAGTCACAACCATATTCATATGTCTATGGAAAATTAAATTATTCTTGTATTCATCCTCTAAAGGCTGATCAAATTATTAAAACAGTTGTGTTACACACTGGACATGCATGCTGCATACATGTCTAAGCATGCACACCTGAGCCTGAGGGGCGTGCTGTGAGCCATATATGGGAGCCATGCATCATGTGCACATGATGCTATACTATAATATTAATTGGACTTCAGAGTATATATAAGGAAAGTTATCAAATGATCAGAACCATTAAATTAACACTTGGATGTTTTATTTTATAATTAATAATTATGGTGAAACTTTAAAGAATACTGAATTCGTTTACTGACATTAATCCTGTACTGTATCAATGGTTTCTGCCGAAAATTGCAGGACAGATGAGACAAGATATGTGGTTTCTAGTATATCCATCTGTTTCTAGCTGCTATATATTTCTATGATCTATATGGAAAGTTGGCAATGCGTTTGATGTTCTCACCCATAAAAAGTATATCCCATCTTATATTCGGGTATTCAAACTCGAGCCAGCCAAAGCTTGATGATCACAGACCCAACTTATATAGCATTTGTTTCCTCTATATATATAGCCTGGCGGCCAGATTCCTATCTGTTATATATGTTGATCTTGTACGTTCTCTCCTCTCTCCCTTCCCATAAAACCTCTCTCCTTCCCGGCCCCTCGCCAAATATTTATGATCCTTATGGTTAAAACTTAAACGACAGAACATATCTCCTGAGAATTGACGATAATAATAAATGAACATCTATTAAATTATCGACTCTAAGTTCCGTTTGGTTGCTAAATTCATATGAGTTTAACTCAGTTCAGTCCAATATTAAGCTAAATTTAACATCTAAATACCCAATTCTTAAATTACTAAATTCATTTCAACTCAAAACTTATTTACACGTAAGATCCACAATCTTTTTCAACTTTTCATAAATGTATCTAAATTCATTTAATCAAAACACATTTAAACTTATTTAAAATTTCATAAAACTTATTCTATCATCTCAACTTATTATTATTAATAAAAAAGTTCAACTCAACTCAACGTGCCAACACAGCCTAAATGTCTGCATGCTCAGAGAAAAAATTGATGAGTTTCTTTGATGGGTTGGTCTCCACCCACCGCTGGGACTCCCGCTATGCTATTTAATTTTTATTTTTTTTTTCATATTATTTTTTAATACTTAAAAATATTTTTTTAAAAATGAAAAAAATTTATAATGTTATTAAAAATTAATTTCTTAATCACTAAAAATAATATTAAAAAAAAAAAAAAAAAAAAAAAGACAGAGCAGTAGGTTGCAGCGGGATCCCTAACTTTTTACTTCTTTGAATTAATGAACCTCAATTCTTCTAAATTAAATATCCTTGATGTCCGTTAGATATTATTATTTATCTGAACCACGTCTACGTAAGCACTATTTTCGAAAAAATATATTCTGTCTACGCTATATATGAATGAAAGAAGCATTTCTGATGAAACAATATTTGTTTCCCGTGCTAGGAAAAAAGAAACCGCCCCAACCCTAAGTATACGAGAAACGGAGAAACTACGCAAATATCATCATCAGGAGCGTTCAGAATATTCGTCCGTCTCAACTGCTGGCCTACACGAAAGGCATGGAACCACTTCCATCATGTTCGACTTTATCTTCGCCACCTGATCGAAGTGAGTGACTTTTTTATTTTATTTTAAAGTAAAATAGTAAAAATACAAGAGAAAAAATAAAGAGACTTTTGTTATATATATATATATTTCGAACTTAACGGGAGATCATTAATTTATACTTAGGTCAGGCTGAAGGGTCCAAAAGGAAGAGGCTGAAAATGCGCATGAAGGTCACGTCAAAAAAAGGAACAAAGGTTCGTGATGGCCACGTTCATTACTTTTTGATCGTGTAGGGCCGACAGCAAGGACGTAAACAGCCGTCTATTAACCAACAACTCCCTTCTGAAAAAGCCTGTGATTCCTGTCTCTCCCTTAATTAATTTCCTCAATTAGAGTAACACTATTCAGCTCTTGCAGTAAGATTACAAGCACCTACAGTCAACATGTCTCTCACTCTCTCTCTTCCCCTGCATGGTCTGACGACTACCACAGACCTTACTTTTTTATTTACAAAGCTAACCTTCAAGTGGAGAATAATATTTAATTCAACCTCATCCTCACGCTCCCTAACTTCTAACTCTGTTCTCCTTAACTCGCTTCTATAAATACCTAGCCTTCCTTGCTTCCAACAATCGTCGGAACAAACATCTCAATGATCACTTGCTCCCTTGCTCATTCTCTTCGTTCCATTGTTCGCATTGCTTGACAGTTGCTAGCTTCCAACTTCTCCAACATCCTAGCTTAGCTTTCTTTCCCTACCAAGTACCAACCTTCTCATTCTCTTAGATACGATTAAAATGCATTACCAGACCGAGTCGTGGGGTTCCTACATGCCAACACGGAGTGCCAACGTGGGTGATCCACTGGAGCGCATAGAGAGGTTGGCGTCAGAGAACGCGGTGGTTATCTTTAGCATGAGCACATGTTGCATGTGCCATGCCATAAAGAGGCTCTTCTGTGGAATGGGGGTGAACCCGACTGTGCACGAGCTGGACGAGGACCCCAGAGGCAAAGATATGGAGAGGGCTCTAATGAGACTCTTGGGCAACTCCTCTGCCGTCCCGGTGGTTTTCATCGGCGGGAAACTTGTTGGGGCAATGGACAGAGTCATGGCCTCCCATATCAACGGTTCTCTCGTGCCTCTTCTCAAAGAGGCGGGGGCTCTGTGGCTCTGATACGTACGTTCTATCTTTCTTTAATTTGAGCATCTCAAAAAAAGAAAGAAAGGAAAGAAATATATATCGGTTTTGATTTACATAGCAGAAAGGAAGGCAGAGGAAGAGGAGTAGTAGTGTTTGTGATCAGTCTGGCTAGCTCCTCTTTTTTGGACACACACAAAGACCAATGTATTAGTTGATCCCACTCCGAGTTTGTATCTTTTTGTTTTCCTTTATTTTCTTTGATAGTTTGGGTTTGTTGGTTTGCTTTGTACTTTCACTAATTAATGCTCGTCGCAGAGAGAAATGTATGTCCTCCCTCCTCTGTACAGATAAAGAAAAAAAATGAAGAAAAATGGTTCTATCTTTTCCAATCTTGTTCGTTATATAGTCTTCAATATTTTCTCTAGCTCGTGCGATTTCTTTTAGTTGCAATTTATTGAGAGGGATTGCATTGTATTTGTACGTACCTTTAACATAATCTATTTTAAGCTTTTTATTTTATTTTCCTAATTAAAGTACTCTCTCTCTCTCTCGTTGCACAAAAAAAAAAAAAGGTAAGCTAGAACGGTGGCGTGTTTTCCCGCAAGCTGTCGTATTTCCATTGTCCAAGCTCAGGGATTGGCTTCGATTCTTCGACCATACAGAATGAGGGTTGGACTTAACATTATAGTTAACAACCCCCCGGGAAATTTTTTTTAAAAAAAAAAAAAAAAAACACACAAAAGAAACTTTGTGGTGACAGGTACTTTCACGCTTTTTCCTTTTACCCGAAAATAATAGAACCTTTTTTTTCTGTTAACTTGTATCTTTTACGAAATCTCACTGCTAGCTGCTAGTACTGGTTTTGCGCCTGAAAACTCGCCACCGTAAAAAAGGGGGTCTCCAATGAAGTGGAACCCACTCATTAGGATGGCTAGCCCCACATTTGTCATGGGACCCTCCAACTCCGATCCATGCAATATGATCAACTTTGCGGCCTATCCATCGATCATCCGTGGTGATCGATGATGATCGATGGTATTGGCGAGCTCTTGCCCTGCATGCTGGGATGGAATGGTTTTTGAAGTGAATTCATCATGCTTGTTGCTAGCTGTGCGTGCGCTAGGTCCCACCACGTATCCAGGTAATATTTAAGACAGACTGCTTGCTTAAATCCCAACTCCCACGATCATTTTAGAATAAATATATATAGAAGTTACTATTGCAAGTATCTATTTTACATACATGATATAGTATTATCTAGACCACATATCTCCCAAAGTGAGTGTTAGGAACAATAAACTATAAGCAACCACGCAGTGAGTGCAAAATGTACACTACTATAATAGCTTCTCTCTAACATTACTCATCATTTTATACACAATAATATATACATAATCATTAATACAAATAAATGTGTCTTATCTTATATATTGCAATGTAAATGGAATGAAAGTGTTGTATATAACATTTTTTTTTATAAATAATGAGTTTAAGTTGGTAAACTTACAAAATGACGTAGCTTATGATATGATACATTAGATCGTAAAACTATTTTTATTATAAAATACGTATGATATGGAACCATGCCAATTTATAAATTTATTTTTGCAAGATCTTATCGATTGTGACTATAACATTTTCAATATTAAAGCTTTGGTCGGGATGATGAAATTAATTGTCATGAACAATTAGGCAGACTATATATCTCCTTATACTTAAAAGCGTCTATCGCCTAATGAACAGTAATGAACATTCACTATTCTGCTTCCACTTATGTCCTCCTATACATCCTCACAACAATATATCCCTCGCAAAATCACCAATCATCACAAAATCACCACACAACAGAGTAAGGGAGTTGCGTCGTGGCTGCTAGAGGCGGCATATGACAGTGTCGTGGTGGTCCTACGGTGGTGGATCTGAGATCCCATGAAGAGAGTAGGCATGAGAGGAGCTGGGGCTTCGGCTGGAGGAAAGGAAGAAGGGGAGGGGTCGTCGGCGAAGGAGGAGGCTGATGGTGGTGGTGCGGTGGCATGAGGGTAGCTAACGGCGACGCTACGGGGAGAAACATGTGCGTGTAGAGGGGCTGCGTGCGTGGAGCTAGGGAGGAGCTACATGTGATGTGTTCTATGGAAGTGGTCCACGGCGTGAGGAACTTGGTGGTGGTGCTTGGTGGAGCTGGGGCTGAGCCGCGGTGGCGCAAGGGTGGAGAACTTGTGTGTCGAGACCCATTTCGGGTTGATCGCGTGCGGCTGAGGGAGAAACTACCAAGGGGTTTCGACAGTGGGGTTTGGTCGCCGGCGTGAGGGGAAGCGGGTGAGGTGGTCAATTATACCGCAGGGTGGCGCATGGCAGCATTAGGCTGCTTGAGGGAGGAGATCGGGTGAGAGAGAGGGAGAAAGGAAAAGTGGTGGGAAAATGGTAGATTTGAGGTTTTAAATCACAACCCTTTTATCTTGGATCTCCAAATTTGATACAATGATGGAAGTTTAAATACTGATTTAAATTAACTTAAAATAGATAATTAAAATATAAATAATATATCATACACTTAAAATCAACTTTAATTTATAAAATAAACCATCTAATTAATTAGAATTCTCAACATAATTTAAACCCCATTATAAATGATGAACATGAATGAACAATAATTTTGTTTGACACTTCATTCTTCCACTTATATCCCTTTGTACACACAATTAAATGATGAAGTTTTGGTAAATATTTTTAAGAAAGTAAAACCATATAAATAATTAGAGTTTTTAACCTATTTTAAATCTCATAATATCTTAATTAACTAAAAAAAATGGAGAGCAGGAATAAGGAGTGTGGATTTGCTTCATACGAGCTCACTATCTCTTCTGCATGGTTGGACAACATTACATGCATGCATTGATCTCTACCGTCAAAATGGTTAATTTGTAGAGCTGAAACTTCTATGCAGAGTTTTAACACGTGATCGTGATTGATTTTTCATGTACAGATGATCAACCCAAATGAAATGTTTGGAGATACTGCGATTTGAACAAACTCTTCTTATTAAAGTTGAAAAAGATGAAAATTCATAGATGATTGCTTATATTAGGTTTATGCTCTTATGAATTAGACTATTTACTAACCATTCTTATGAACTCTTTCAATCTTAATGATTGTGAACTAATAACTAAGGAGTCACACTTTATTTTTTCTTTCAATTAGGCAAATGTGGTAAATGTGCTTTGCACGTTTAACAACAGCTAGTATACGTATATCCGGCCAATTTGGGACTGGTAGTATATTTCGAGAATCCCTCCCTTAAAAATGAAATTGATAGAATAATTTGTTCCATTGTATTTTAACTAAATTAGGATTCGACTTTCAGATCATGGACAAACTCGAGTTTATTATATATATATATATATATATATATATATATATATATATATATATATATATATATATAACATTGGGGGAGGGGGATCAAACCCAAGTTCTCTATTTCGAAGAAATGGGTCTTGTGCCATCAGGCAAACATGCCTTGGCTATTCGAGCTTCTTAGGATAGATGAAATGCAATAAAAGTTAAAAATTTCATAGTAATTGGTTATATATGCCTATATGGTCTATACATTAAGGATTTAGAATCTTAAGAATAATTAATACTCAATGTTCAATAAATCTTATAAGGTCCATGCACTTTATATATATTTTCATGATATATTCTCGATCTCGCATTTCGAATCCTATAATTTGGAAAAGGATCTCTAAATATATATAATATATATATATATATATATATATATATATTTATAAATACGTTGGATAAATATTTAAATTCATGCGTGTGATCTTATTAGCTCTAAACTTTAACATAGTAGCTAGGATGGTATATATATATCTATGATCATGATGTAAACTGATATGCATGCCGGCCTGGATCAAGATTGATCATATATAAATTACACGACTGTTAAAAGTACGTAGCATGATATAATATATATATATATATATATATATATATATATATATATATGCACACACACACACATATATAGTTGCTCAATCATAGTTCTTGTATTTAGATCATTCACATGCATTGATTCACATAATTCACGAAATGAGATCTCATGTCTAATATATTATTAATCAATGCAAACTAGTCACACACATATAACCCATGAAATGATAAGAACTTTATGACCGATGTTTTCTCTTTAGTCGTTGTAATTTTGATCGATGCTATGAGAGTACTACTGACATGCATCGATCCCATAATTAATTGGACGAATTAAGATCATTTGCGTAGATCACTAGCTACAATACAACTTAATTAATATATATATATATATATATATATATATATATACTTCTTCCTAATTCATTTATGGTTTTAAAAATATTAATTGATTTTAAATTTTTATATATTAATTATTATATCATCTGATCTGATTTTGGATATATATCATTAAAAAAAACGGCACTATCGTATGAATATATTCCTTTTGTAATTTTCTTGGATCCTTTCATGTTATATATTCCTTTTGCTGTATTATTTTACTCTACCCGGCCCGTCACCTCATGTACTTATAATCACCAATTATGAATGAGTAATTCTACGTACAATTGTGAAGTACGTAAACGTCGCGTAATCGCTTTGAAAAATAGTGAGATCCACTATTAAAAAATTAATTTTTTTCATGTGGGTCTCATGTTTTATTCATTTTTTTCAAAACGATTATGCGGTAATTGTACAATTCACAGTTGCAAATATATTTTCTCATTATTGAATATATATAATTATATATATATATATTCAATATTGGTGATTATTTTTCTAATCCTCTCTCTCTCTCTGGCCTCCCTATGATCTCTTGTTGGACTTGGGTTCTTCCACAACATTTCCCCCTTTATAAGTTGATTCCTTTCGTTGTATTTTCCACGTACGTCGTCGATCTCAATCTCTTTTGTCATCGTCATCGGTTCCTTGTTTGTATTTTATTTTTTTTTAATCTCTTTTGTGGCCACATTTCTCTTCATTGGTAGATTCTATTGTTTCAAATATTTAATTATGAATGAAGTGGGTTGGTGGAAGTACTAAATTATAAAGCAAATAGCACACGTAAAAATTAAATTATTTACTAATTTTAAGTACTTCACCACCATCACACAAATTGGAAAAAAGTTCACCCGATCTGAGCTTTGGTCGAATCAAGTCTACAACGCACAAAACAATCTTAACATCATGTTAAATATTCTATCGCATTGGCAATGACCATTACCAAGTCTAAAATTTAATTAGAATGTTATTTTTTGGTTATAATATGAACTTTTAGCTAGATTAGTTTACATTAGACTAATTATCTTAAAGTCTAAATAATAATAAAATATTATATATTTTAATACTATTTGATTTTTTTTAAAATATTTTACAAATACACTTTATATATTAATTACTAACTTTATTAAAAAATAAAATTATTATTTTTCAACTATTTTTTCCCTCAAACTAGGGGTGGGCAGCAGGGCCCCGTACCCCGCCCCCGTCCACCCCGCATGGAGAAGGCCTAGCGAGGGCGGGATGACCCCAGCGGGGCCCCTCGCCCCCCGCTCTGCTCCACATATAATTTTATATATATATATAAATATATTGTATATAGATATATACAATTTATTAAAGACTTGAAATTGTATTCAAGTCATTTGATTACCTTGACCTCCTAGGCCAACCTTTATATAGGAGGCCAAGGCAATACAATAGTCATCCTTAAACAATGTGAAACTTACTACTTAAACAATGTGAGACTTTGTAGTAAGTCCCACATTACTTAAGGATGGTTATTGTATTGCCTTAGCCTCCTATATAAAGGTTGGCCTAGGAAGCCAAGACAATATAAAATCTAACTCTAATGAGTTTAAGTTCTTTTTGTATTTATTATAATTTGGGTCTAAAAAAATATTTTTGGACCAAACAATTTTTTTTTTTTACCCAATGTGTTGGCCTAGGGGGAGGATGGGGCGGATGGAATTTTTTCGCCCGCCCCCTGGCACAGGGAGGGGGAAAAAACCCCACCCCCGGCCCGCATGGTGAGGGGCGGGGTGCAGGGAATGGTACCCCCCGCCCTGCACCATGCGGGTATCAGCCATACCTCAAACAATATGCCAAAACATAGATGGTAGAGAATCAATACCCAATATCAAATGCAATACAACATACCATTTCAGAGAATCAAACACCATACACCATACCCAATAATAATATATCAAAACAGAGAATCAAGCGCAATATCAATAGTTGCCTAATAAAACCAAGCAAATCTGTGGAAAATTTAATACACCATAAATATACCATACCATTTCATCCTTAAAAAAAATAAAAATAGCAAAGCATTTACCTAAATCGCACAACGGTAGTGGCAGATTGTAGTGGCAAATGCTGTATAGGGTAGAGCCAAGCTGATTCGTGGAGGAAATTGAAGAACCTTTTGGACGATTCGTGGAGCCAAGCCGATTCAACAATTATTTGTCCTTGCAACGCAAAAGAGGAGGTGATTTAATCGCTTAATGAAGATAAAGTGAGAACTAGATAAGAGGGAGATAAGAGCAATCCATAACGACGGCACAAAGAACGCACAAAGAAGAGGGAGAGAAGAGCGAGGAAGAGAGACTTATGTTGGAGAGAATGAAGACGATGACAACCGCTGAAGAGAAGGGGACGCTTGCGGGCTGGGGAAGAGCAACGTATCTCAGCAAGAATGGGGCTGAAGAAGAATATGGCTTGCAGGTTGAAGAAGAAAAGGGCGAAGAAGATGAGGGAGTTTGGGAGAAATAAAGAAAAGAAAGATGAAATGGGGGGTTTTGTGGATGAAGACAGAGAAAAATCGAGGGAAAGAGTGAGCGGCAGGTAGAGAAATAATAAAATAATATTTTGGTTCGTGTACAGTACCTCGCCAGATATGGAGATGAGCTAAGATATACTGTAGCATAAATGTCAAACTTGGGAAGTTTAGTTAGGCCAATGCAGATGTTTTTTCTCACATTTGCTTTTAATTTGGACTTGCATTGGCAAATGGTTAGGCCATTGCCAATGCTCTAAATTGAAAGAAAAATGTGTGTGGAGGGATAAAATACCATGATCCATAGTTGAGCCCAATCCACCACTAGGGCAAGGAGACAAATAAGATAAAGAGACAAGAGTAGGGGATAGGAAGGGACATGGAGCACGCAGGTGGCAGAAGAGTCAGAGGGAAAAGGGAAATAGTTCAAGCAAGAGAGACCTTCCACCTCATGGCAAGCTTGCATGTGCAATGAAGGGTCAGACACGCAACTACCAGTTACAATAAAATGATCATATAAAAAGGGATGCCCAGATAACTTCAACGTGGACTTCTTCTCACACTGACTCATACTCTCTCAATGAGATCTTCTTCTTCAGCCAATCTCTCGAGGAAGACAACATCTTCAACAGAAAGAGCTCTAACTTTCTTTGTACAGTGAGATATGAGAA
The DNA here is from genome assembly GCA_022457165.1 of Juglans mandshurica. Taxonomy (NCBI): domain Eukaryota; kingdom Viridiplantae; phylum Streptophyta; class Magnoliopsida; order Fagales; family Juglandaceae; genus Juglans; species Juglans mandshurica. Next base: position 43,074,754 of record CM039620.1, on the reverse strand, counting down.
ACCATGAATAACTATAAACAAATATATAATAGTGGAGACTCTCCTCCCCAAACCCTTGTGGACGTAAGCCTGTTGCAGAACCACGTAAATCTTGGTGTCTATCTCTCTTTACTTTATCTGTACTTATTTTTCATTCACTGCCATGGATGTACGAATCGTCACCGTACAACCACACCGGAACACTGCCAGGGCTCCAAATAACACCTATCGAAGCACTGTCAGCGTAGAGTTGTCCAGGTCCACGAAAGACGACATCAACATGGTAACTACCACGAGGTTTCAATTTAATTAAAAGGAAAAGAGTCTTTAATATAACAGAAATGTTAAATCCATCGAAAATGTGTCCCGAAAGTGTGTACCGAATCTTTTTTTTTTTTTTTTTACTTAATGATTAAGGAAGTGTTTTTAAATGATGTTGTGATTTTTTTTAAATGTTTATGATGATTAAAAAAATATATGAAAAAAAGAAAAGAAAAATAAAAAAATGAAATATACTTTTCAACACATACATTCGGGATAAATATTTTATGGGTGTAGTGTTACTCTTAATATAATCACATTGCTGCTAAAAAGAATTAGGAGGAGAATAGTTGTGATAAATGTGTGTACTTGATTATTTGGTGGATGGATTCTTCTGACTCCACCTCTTATAGATATTAGGCTTGCGGATCGAACCATTTTTTTTTTGTTCTTAATTTCTTTGGTTGGGACGTGTTCATCGGATTGAATTTGGGGGAAGAAATATTAGGGTAGTGGTCAAAGTGCATGGTCAAAGTACGGGGTAGTGGCCCAAGTGCATCACGATTCACATTCACGCCCACCACATAGCCCAGCTTTATTTTAGGGATGGGCAAATTGTCAGGGTCCGCGTGCGTGCTCACCGACACGTTTGAATTCTCCACTTTTGGGTCAATTTGACACGGCTACGATCGAACCAGCAAAATGCAAAATCAAAAATTCTACTCATCCTTCTTGAACGATACACCATAGGTTTACTTTAATTTTTTTTTTTTTATCTTTTTACTTTTTTTTCTTAGTAAGCATATAATGTAAAGAGAATGAGTATAAAATTTTAATTAATTTAATAGGAATAAAATTAAAAAAATTAAATAAAATTAAAATATGTGTAGTGTGGTAGTGTGTGGTGTAAAAAATTATGTGGCAAAATTTAATGTCAATATCCTGACTCACTTTCTCACGCCACCTCTATATAAAAAAATAGATTCACTTAAAAAAAATGTAAAAAAATTTATTTTTTATTATAGATTCACCTTTTTACAAAAGTTTAAGGCTTCGTTTAAATTTGAAACTTACCTTAATTCATCTCATCATTACAATTTTTTTAAATTTCTACATAAAATATGATAAATAATTTAATTTTTTCAAATCTTAAAATAATAATAATATTAAAAATAATATTCTAATAATACTTTATTTAACTAATCTAAATCTATCTCAATTCATCTCTAAATTTAAATAAAATATTATATAAAATTTATCTATTTAAAATTTGTACCTAACATTATCCATCCTAATAATATGAACAATTAGCTTGCTGGCCAGGTCAGATATCTAATCTAAACTACTCTAAACAAGTTTCAAATCCGTGTGGATGATTGTTAATGGACCGTAAATTCATTGTTTTTGTTTTCTTGAAGTCAAACAAATGTCAATGCTTGGTTGTAAACACGTTGCCGCCAATTTCGATTAATGACTCTGCCAACTGCCAAGCTTAAAGGTTACAAAAATAAATACACATAAAATAGGCTTAATTTATAATATCGATAATAGGAGGTGTAAATTTAATTATCTAAACTCTTGAGCATAGCAATCTGCCAGTGAAGATAGCTCGCCACTAATCATATAATTTTCTAATTCTAAATCCAAAAAATCTCAAATTAGTTTCATAACAATAAGACATTATAATACTTTTATAATATTGATATTATTGGTTTACTTTTTTTAAAATAAAAAAAACAACTAATATTAAATTTATAATATTTCAAATATTATTTATAATTCATCCCAATCTGTTTGAAATTAATTTAAAAACAAAAAACAAAAAAAGAATAGGAAAATGAAATAGAAAAGTAACATTCAACTTGAGTAAAAGGAAAAAATATAAAAAAAAGAAAGAGAAGAGAAGAGAGACCGTGTACTGACTACTGACAGTGACTACTGACTAGAAATTAGAGTTGTGTTCGGAATCCCACGATCTCCTCCCAATCGACAATCGGCAAAACAAGGACTAGGAGGCTTTAAAAAGGTAAAAATAAAAATCCCCCATCCGAAAACAAGAATAAAAGCAAAGAAAATTGGCCTAATCGAATCCCACACAGTTTCAAAAGAAGCTCAACGCGTCAAGATCGGGTCTAGGGTTTCCCTCTCTCGCTTCTGAATTAACTTTACCTCTTCCAATTTCGCAGATTTCTCTCATAAACCCAATCCAAAGCAAAGCTCGCGATTCTTTCATCTCATTACGGGTACTTTTTTTTCTCGTTTCTTTCATTATTTATTTCGTATTTCTGCTTTTTTATCCAATAATCACTAGTTACTATATGGATGTCATTTCCTCTTGGACTCTTATGGTTATCAGCTATTTAATTTGTTTGGCTGCCTAGAAGATTTCACACGTGAAACGGAGGAAGTTTGGGACTCTTGTGTTCAGGTTTTTTTTTAAATATCGGTTTTAGATTTTACAGATGCATATTTGAAATTAGACTTCTCCTTTTCCTATTACTTTCCTGTACTTGCTGGGGAGCCAAACTGAGGAACTTACTCTTATGATATTTTTCGAGTGTAGGCGGGTAGTGATTCTTGTGTGGAAAGGGTGGTGGTGTGAATCACTGTTGTTGAAGGATTGAATTGGTGGAAGAGCTCAAATGCCGGAGGAGGACCTGGTGGAGCTGAAGTTCCGAATCTATGATGGATCTGATATTGGTCCTTTCCGTTACTCGCCAGCCTCGACGGTGGCAATGGTCAAGGAGAAAATTGTCACCGAGTGGCCAAAAGGTCAGAGAGTTAATACGTTATGTGCTGCATTTAGTTTCAACAATTGCTTCCAGATATATCTTTTTAATCGTTGTCCATTTTTATTTCCAACATAGCAGTTTGGAGGATGAAAAAGTTCATTTGATAGGCATTTGTGTGTAGTACTTACATTTGGCTGATTGAAGTAGGCGGAAACGCTGCTGTAGAAATATCCTGACATTTGTGTTTATGTGGGCACGGTTTTGAGTTTTCTCCCTGGAAACCCTTATCTCTGGAGCTTGCCTTGTACCCCTGGCCAGGTCATATTGACCAAAAACTAGTTGTCATTGTACTTATTACTCACAAGAATTCAAAGGTACATATATCTGATGTAATGTGCCTTCAATGTTATATAGAGAGAGTTTACAATAAACATTAGATTTTGTAGTGCTTTCATTGTGTCCAGCCAATTTTTATGGTTATTAAGTTTCTTGATTAATTATCTGTCCTGTAAAGAATGAGGAAAAATTGTGAGCCACAAATAGGGGATAATGAATCCCATCCTGCCGTCATCCTGTTGTTTTAAATGTGGTGTGATGCATGTTTTTTTATAGGTTTTTTCATGTATATGAATTCCAATATACCAATATCAAAAAGCTTAAGAGTCCTAACATTTGGAATTAGCTTACCACCCTTCTTTCTTTTTGTGATGGCAAAGTGGCTGGCAAGATATTGGATTCCTTTCTAAGTTGTCCTTGTGGATTTTCCCTTATAGTGTGTTATGGAAGCTACATTCTTTATTAGATCCATCCACATTCCCCCTATTCCTCTCTCCTTCATTCACTCCCACATGCCTTCAAGTTATCTTTATCACTTCACTGTGCTTGTTCTTGGTGGAAATTTGAAAATGTATACAACCTTGATAGATAGTTACCACAGAGCAGTATGATAACAGTGGTTTTCAGTACAGTACAAGAAAATTTGGAAGAAATAAAAGAGCATATGATTTCTGAGAACTGTTAGGAATGAATGTATGTGCATGCTGGATAGGTACTTCAAATGAATATTGCTCTTCCATTTGGGTGAGTTGGTGGACCTACATAGCCTGTGAACCACATTAAGAGTTTGAGGGAACCACGATAAAAGTTGATGACTATGCTAGATTTAGAATAGTCATGTATGTGGTTGTCAGGTTGGAAATTGAGGCAAAGTCATATTATAGTGTGGCCTTGTGGATGCCTGGGTGAAAGTTAGTGTGGTAAAACCCACAACTGGATTGTATATTTTTTTATATATGTTTTTTGGCTTAGGATCTTATATTCTGATCTGTATTAGATGGCAACATGAAATTTAGAAAAATTGCATATTTTAGTCAGATAGATAGCATCTGCAAGTATTGAGTCATCTTGCTGTTACCTCTAAACTCATCATTTGAATCCATTAACTGTGCAATCTTTGTCCTCTCTCTGTGTGTTAATTACCATTTATAGGATATGGATGCATTACGCCTTACTGGATATGACATTCCTTTTGTGGTCCTTAAACTGTGCAGCCTATCTCCTAGTTTATCATGTTGAGGTTTTTTTTGTTTTTGTCTTTGGGGGCGGTTGGAGCTCAAAGGTTCAAGTGGCAGATTATTATTATTGTTTTTTTGGCTGCTTAGTTGCTTCAAGTAGGATGATTTTTTTTTTTAATTTAATTTAATTTAATTTAATTTTTTTTTTTTTTACAAGTGCTTCAAGTAGGATGATTTCATTTGTTGTATCCTCACATAGTTTGGATAAAGGCACTGTTTAATTGTATATCCTTGCCTTGTAGACCTGCTCCTCTTTTCTAGCATAGTCGATTAAAACTAATAGAAAAAATTTGGTGCCTCAGAAGTTTATATTGCAAATGAAGTTAGGGCACTTACCGTATGCTAAACCTTCTAATTTGGCAATCCCAATTGGTTATTAATATCATGTTTTTATGATAAGTAGTTATTAATATTGTGTCATCCATCCGTTTTAGGGCTGGTTTGGATTCAGAGATGAGATGAGATGGTTTTAGATGAAAGATAAAAGTTGAAAAAAAATATTGTTAGAATATTATTTTTTAATATTATTATTGTTTTGGGATTTGAAAAAGTTGAATTGGGATTTGAAAAAGTTGAATTGTTTATTATATTTTGTGTGAAAATTTGAAAAAGTTGTAATGATGAGATGAGATGAGATGAAACACTTTCTTAATCCAAAGGGGGCCTTAGTTGTCAAAGTTGATGTGGATTTGCAGCTGCATATAATGGAATTTATATGCAGTACCCTACTCATTACATAAAGATGGGAGAATATATAGGATCAGTATGAGGTGTTTGATCTAATTGATTTTCCAAGTATATGAAACTTCAGTTTCAAGTTTGATAGTGTAAGTTTTGGCTTAAGACACTTCTAAGGGTTTAAGCGCTAAATGTGCCATGTCTTGTTGAGGAAAATTGGTAAGGTTTGGCTTAAGCCGTGTTACTACACTGTTGGAATCCTGTGTACCTCCTATCCATTGCTTACTTCTCATGCATCTGGCTAACTGTGGATGTGAATAAAGTTGTAGCCATGACTTCCTTTTGGATTGAAATGATGAATTTTAAGAATCTATATGGTTTCAAATGGGTGATATTTTAAGAAACAAAGACTAGCATAACAGTTGACAAGGTGACATGAGTCGATCACTTATAATTTTTTTTACACGACTTTTACAAATCACATATTCTAATTGTTTCTGTACAGCTCAATTCTTTGCAACTTCACTTGAATTCCCTTCCCATTTCCAAATTCTTATCTAAACAAACTGTGCCGGTAATTTTTCCTGCCAGATTGACTTTATGGCTATTTGTACCATGCATGAATTTGCTTTGGTCTGCAGTTTATTAGAACATGATGTGGTCACTGGTTACCTTCAAAGGACCTGTTTCTGCTTGTACCTTTTTAGCCATGCCTATCATATTGTCAAGAAAGGCAGTAATTAGGGCATTTTAGCAATACATGATAGTTTTGGTACTGACTTTGTCTTTATTCTTCTTCTCCACTTTCTATTTGCTCATTTTTTCGGATATCTGTTTTCCATTTTAACATTGGACCTATATGTTCTGGTTTGTCTTAGATAAGAAAATTGTGCCCAAGGGAGCAAATGATGTAAAACTGATAAATGCGGGGAAAGTATTGGAAAACAACAAGACTGTCGGCCAGTGTAGAGTACCTTTTGGTGAGCTTCCAAGAGGAGTTATCACCATGCATGCTGTTGTACAACCATCTCTAGCAAAAGCAAAAACAGGTAGTTTTCTTTATATATTCATTTTCTATAAATTAATGTATTTCAAGCTGTTCTGCCGGGATTATTGTGTATGTTGAGTTTGGCTGCAAGTGATATATGTTTTGCCTATAATGTATTTTTATTTGAGTTCGTCATTGCGCTTTCCCATCGTGGTATAAGTTGGTTTTCCTTGTCCTTAATACTGTGGAAGCAGAGTCTCAGTATCATGATTCATGGATGCTCTTTTCCAATGGTTAAAATTGGCGTTCGTAATCATACAGTGCATTTTCAGATTAACATGCTGGTGATACGCACAGGGTAGAAACTTTGAAGATCACATGTGATTCATTTAATCACCATCTTTTTGCAATAAAATAAGTAATTTTTCCTTCCATTCAAAAGTGCACAAATTAAAAGTTGTGATAAGACATCAAAGTGCAGATTGTTCTATGTATGTACCCGCTTAAATTTCTTTGTTTGTTTGTCTGAGCAGAAAAGAAGGTTGATGAGGCCCCAAGAAAAAGTATTTGTTCCTGTTCCATATTGTAACTAGTACGAGAGTTCTTGTTCCAGCATTAAGCTTGCGAGGCTGCCTTGGGGTTCTTGGGACCTCCTGGGCCATATATGGAGCTGCTGGAAAGAGAGAATAATTTGTGAAACAGTCCCATCCCTCATTGTTACATGTTTGTTGGTGGGCGTACCTGTGTAACAAAGCATGTCTGTGATTATGTATTTGCATTTTATAAAATGGGTGTTTAATGTATTTTGATAGCTGTGGTCTTACCTATTCTATAAATTATGAAAGCCTTGATTTGTTTCCAATCTTCTTATGTTGCCACAGATGCTACTGTTTAACGAATTAGAGGCATACTCAGGCGGAATCTAAAAGCCCTTTTGGTCCCTGGACCCTGTCATGCATGCTCGGCCCAAACTTTTATTTTGAGTCCTCGTCGTGTATGTATGTATGGGCCTTATCAGCTCCGCTTCGCGTTCACGTTCACGTTCACGTTCACGTTCGGCCAATAACAGAACGAAAAAACTTGTAATTTATTAGATGAAAAATCCACGTCGTAATTTACCGCCAATCCAATCCAATCCAATCCAATAGGGTAACGACATCTTCTACGACGGGAATCACTTCGATGGAGCTTCTGTGCAATAAAATATTATGTTTAGCTCCGTTATTCAACAGAAATATATATATATATGTGTATAAATAAATTAATTAATATTGACCTAATCCCTAAGGTCATTTTCTAAGTACATATCCGGCCTGGTCCCCCCCGTTTTTTTCTTTGGCACATTTCTTATTTTCTTCCTTTGGCTTGGTTACATGGATAAATATTAATATAAAAGAAACTAACTGATCTTAAACACAAAATATTTTAACAATTAATTAATTAAAGCTTCAAAAGACATGATGCATGCATGCACGTACGTAGAAGCCGAAGATGATGATGATCAGCATCGCCATGCAGAAGCTGCAATAAGGGACCTATCTTGCCACCCCAAGAGCAAACAACCCATGTTCTCAGTCAGCCTATACCCATCACAAGAATACAAACCCAGCAATATCTTCGACTGTGTCACCGCGTTGGCACTCAGTGGCACTCCCTTGAATCCCTTCCCTTCCATTAGCTTCCTCCACTTCTCCAACCTCTCATGCCTCTCTATCCTCTCTGCCCCCTCAGACGCCACTATGTTACGTATCTCCGGCGCGAATATGTACTGCTCCACCTTCGCTCTCTGTGCCGAGTCCGGTGGAAAGGTTGCGTCCAGCGAGTCAAAAATAGCCGAGTAGTAATGCAGTGCCTCAAGAAACCTACCCAAAAAGTATGGGCCGTTGTGGCTTGCTTCTTGTTCCACAAGGGTTACGATGTTGGGAGCTTGGTCTCGGATCATTGTTAGTAAGTTCCCAAGGTAATTTCCGGGAACGCGATGGAGACGGTTTACGGTATTCACAGCCAGTGCCTCACCAACTCGTCGGTTAAACATGTGTGCTTGAAGGTCTTCTAATTGCTCACCCACCGGGTGGAATTCGAAGGGGATATGAAGAGAGTGAGCTAACTCTGCTAAACACCTTCCCGTCTCTCTCACAGCCTCTATGGAGGCTCCGACACCCGTTATACGGAGAAATGGAGCCCCGCTAGGTCGCGCCGCTAGGGCTTGCATGAAAGCCGGCCATTGGTAGCCTTGAAGAATATCTAAATCTATCACATGGACACGTTCTTCGGCTTCAAAGGCCTCAAATATAGCTTGATTGGCGGTGAAGTGAGCGAATTTTATGTAAGGGCAAGCCTGGTAGACGATTTGGTAAATCTTTAGGATTTCTAGCGAGTTTGGTGGGAATGGAGAGAAGGGCTTTGGGATGGACGCGCTGGGTTTGGTTGTATTGCTAAGCGTGGCAGCTAGTCTTGCACTTAGGGCTTCGGTGAAGCAGGAAGCTACCCGCTGCATGGAGTCGCCCAGAGGTGTGACAACCCGATTGAGGTGGTGGAGGTATCTCCTTGCCAGCATGTAGTCTTCTTTCGCAACTGCTTCAGCACAAGCTAGAAGGAGGTGCACCAGCTGAAGGCCACTATCTTGTTCCTGTAATATATATGGAAACAGATCACGTCCGGTGTTTAAAGTGGGAAATTAAGAAAATTACGCAACTTTTTTAAAATGATCCAAAATAAACACGTATGGGAAAATGATCCAAAATATCAATCTGGAAAAGGACTTTGATGTACAGCACTTGCCTGCTACAAATTTCTTCTAAATAAATTTAAAGTCAACATCCATGCGTGCTACAAAATTCAAGAGGAAAAAACAAGTTTCTCTTCAGTAGAGACATATTGATCACCTGCTCAGTGTCAATCGGAAGAGGCACTATCAGGTTATTATGGTTAAGATTCTGTTGGTGTTGTTCCCGTGTTCGTGGTTGTGGCTGCTTTTGCTGCAGTTGCTTTTCTTGCTGGCGCTCATGTTGCAGCTGTTGTGATAATGGTGCACCCGCAATAGAGCCTATTTGATAAATATCCCTCTCTTGGGTCAGTTGAGAACCTCCAGGAGTCGATGTTTCATTCACTGAACCGCAAAACCTGGAAGAATTGGCCATTGTCAAGCCGTCCACTGCGGGAAGCAGGGTTGGCATATCGAAACACTGAGACGAGCTTCCAATACCGGACAATACCTTTGTCGTCGGATACGCTACAAACTCCTCTCTTTGATAATCATCTAAAAAGTCCTCAATAGTTGACAGTGAAAGGCCGTCTGGTTTCATATACTGATTCTTTGGCGAGTTAAAGACCCTCTGGAGTGGGCTTAGTCCCTTTCCTTTTTGGCTGCTGCTGAAAGCTGGTCCCATCTGGGACGGAAAGCGAGGAGGAGAGTACCCTGAGAGACTCTGCACCTGCATTGCCTGAGCGTAGTTGTGGTTGTAATTGTAAGCTGAAGTTTGTGGTGATGGCAAGTTCCTCACTGGTGACGAAATCATAAAATCGCCATCCAACTGATCAGCGAAAAAGGATTCCCAAAGAGAACTATCTGGCGATTGGACTTCAACATCTCCATCCAAGTCAAATTTAAGAGTTGGGAAGTTGAGGCTTGGTGGGGTTAGACTATTGTGTTCCAGATCCGAGTGTAGAGCTGTAGTAGTAGTACTTTTCTTAGATTCTGAAAATGATTCATCAGGAGAAGTTGGTTGGGGTGTGGTGCTTGAGTCTTCAGTAGTACTCTTGAGGGAACCCATGCATCCGCATAGGGAATTAATCATCTTTTCTCTCCCACCTCAAAGGCCGGGCAAACTCAATACTCAGAAGAGTACTATATATAAAATGAAAGTAGCCTCGCTATAATATTCGCTCTCTTTGAAGCGGATGGAGAAAGATGGAATGTGTTTGAAGTATTGGTTTCTATGCAAGAGTTGGTATGGTATAGATCATCGAGAATGAGAAGAAACTCTCTCCTTTTTTTTCCTTCTTATTTGGGGGGGGTTTGTCTCTTTTGTCCAGTTTTCTTCAGAAAAAGAGTAGATAAGGGACAAAACCCAAATGCAATCGCATGTGATTGGAGGTTTGTGATTAATCACCTCCATTTCATGAACTCCTACATTTAGATTAATTAGCTGTATTATAGAGTCATGGTTTTGTCGATTAGGGCTATACATTTTTTTTAACTCTACTTGGAATTCAGCCTTGGGAAATCCCGTGCTTGTGGTACAAGACAATTTATAAGGGACCCACTTTCCTTGGGCCGGCCCACTGAGAACAAGGTAGTCGGAATAAAGTTGGAATATTAATTGGAAGTTTTTCTTGTTGCTGAATATTTTATATATATTCTGATCATCCTTTAGACGTATAAACCAAAAAAGGTTTTACGTGTACTTTAATTTTATATCACTTTTGCATTCATAGTATCAAGTTCAGAATATATATTATCGAAACTTAAACGTTGTAGATATATAATAGGTTTACAAAAAAGACAAAAATTCATTAAAAAATCATGTCAATATATATATTTTTTTTATAAAGAAAATGAGAATATGAAAGGGAAAAAAGCCTAGAAGGAATATATATTTTTTATAATATTTGATGCCCTCGACTCAGTCTCTAATAGCTAGTGGAGTTCTTCCTATATATCAATAACGATGATTATACATATATATATATATATATGTATGTATGTATCGATCGATCGGGAAATGTCAAAGAGTTGCACAGTGAAAGCAGTTATATGGGAGGCACTCTCACAACAAAATCATGCACACATATATAACATGACTTTACCCATTTTGTATAAATAATATATATATACATAGCAAGACGCTAGCTGGACAAGTGAGTCCATCTAGCACATTGTTATTGGCCGGAGATATAATATAATTATTGCAATTATATACATACATACATACATATATATATATAACAATTAAAAAACTTTATGCATCAGTCATTTACCTATATATATGTGTGTGTGTGTGTGTGTGTATATATATATGCGCTAGCTAGCTAGTTATAATAAGATAGACGGTTATAATAAGGTTAATAAACATGATTTGGATTATTATATATATGAAGTGCCTAACAATAGATCATTAATGATACCTACATTTCTTTTGTTGAGAAAATGTACAATAGCATATATATATATATATATATATATATATATAGTTAAACGTCTATCGATCGGTATTAATATATATAAGTTAATTAATCATGTGATCTCTTTTTCATCAAATTATAATGTCCCGTTGATTTAACCCGTACATGTCTTTTATGCCTAATATATGATTATATATATATATATATATGTATGATCAAATAATAGCTCCTTTTTTATTGATATTTTATCGGTCAATATCGTCCTCGATATTCATTATGTCTACTCATGACAAAAGTATGCGAATATATATATATGCATCATGACCAGTTGCTTAGAAAACTTAAATGAATTAATATGCATTAAATATATGACCAGTTGAAGTATCCCGGGAAGCTATTTAGCTAGTTAGGCATCTCCATTAATATTATTATATATTATTCAAAAATTCAGCTCTACCCGCGTAGTACTTATGATTAACCACTTTAATTATTACATGGAATCTTTTAGCTAATTAAAGACTAGTAGTAGTAATAGTAGTAGTACTGGGCTAGCTAATTGTAATTAATTAAATAGAAGAATATTAGAGCTGGAAGTGATCAAGGAGGAAGGAGGTGAGAAGGCGATCGAGGGAAGAAGAAATGAAAGGGATCCAGAAAAAGGACAAAAAGGAGACATAGGCAAAATCGTCGGATGTGGCGTCGGTGACGCCGCCTAGGCCTTGGATTTGCCAAAGGCATGCAGTGCTTGTCCCCAACCCTAATTTCCCTCTCTCTCAGGCGGCATTTCTTTCCAAAACACATGACTACATGAAGCCTGCCCTCTCTCTTAATTTCTCTATCATATCTGATATCTTTCCTAGCTCTCATTTTCATATTAAATATCTCATATCTTTCCTAGCTCTCTTAATTAGCCGCTCTTTTGTGCCACTACTGCGGGCCTTCCCCAAGCATCAGACGACGCTCTTGTTTCATGAAATGACAACATTTCTATAGTTCTATTTGCTCAAGAAGTTGACAATATATGCAGATTCTTCTTCTAAAATATTTTGTTCCCTTCTTATTATATATATTTGTCAGCGCCTAGCTAGATGATCAGTGCTACATCTAATTACAATGATCAGTACACCATGGTTAAGCTAATATATATATATATATATATATATATATATATATATATATATATATATCAAGATATCATTAGTTGTTCATATATCAGTGGGCCAGTACTGACCCAATATTAATGTCACCTTCCATAATGCTGTCCCGGAAACACCACATTTATTACTAATTGTTACCAACATTGGAGAAGTGAAGAAATTTTGTTGTTTTATGATCTATTTTTTGTTTTTACCATTCTGATCTGGTGCATGCAGTTGATCACTGAACATTGGTGATGTATGAATTAAGTGCGATTAACTATCTATGTTTTAAGATAATTTAGTAATGGAAATGATAAATATTAATGAAAGGAACTGTGATAATTGGAATGGCGCGATAAAAGAAATCGATCGTCGTGGATTGAGGGAATGCATGTACGTACGTATAATATTATTCACTAACTAATCATGACTCTTGTTGGAATTAACTTTGTCATATTTTTTGACAAGTTATGCTTGGATGAAAGACCATCTATATATATATATATATATATATATATATATATATATATATATATATATATAATATTTTGTTAATTAGTGGAGTTAGAAGTTCAAAAGAGGAGCATGCATGCATGAGATCAGTCGTGTTAGAATAATTATATATTGATGATCAATTCGTACATAAATGCTACAAGACCAAGTCATCATATACGCATTGTTTACTTTTTATAAACCAATTAATATTTAAGAGTTATAATTAATTAGTGGTACTGAAATATATATATTTATATATATATATATATATATATATAGTAGGCAGATAAGAAAATTGCCGAGTACGTACGTACTATATATAGGCTCATTCTATTATCATTTAATTTATATGCTCGCTAAAGCCATTAATATTATCCAACTAAATAAAACAAATTAACAGTGTACGTAGTACATAGTGCTGAACCGATAATTGATATATATATATATATATATTTATTTATTTATACACAGAAGCATGAAAAAGGTTCCACATTAATTAAGATGCATATGTCTTCCAGCTTGAATATATATCAGTAGTAGATGGATAGCCAACGTACGTACGTCCTTGATCAGGACTATTACAGCTTGTACGTACGTAAAGATATATAGCCAGGTTAACACACTGCTTCGACGCATGATTAGTGCAGCTAGCATGTAGTATGTATATATACACACACATATATATATATTGTGAAACGTCGTCTTTTAATTAATTAATTTTTTAAGTTAAAATGAATCAGGCCAGCCAGTAGCTGGAGGTATATCCTATATATATGATCTGTTCCAAAAAGTTTGAGAGCTATCAGTACTCACAGTACTAGTGTCTTAATAATTAGAAGGGGAATTAATTGGAGTCTCGATGCATGGGATCAGGCATGCATTGCGGTAAATGCTAATTTGCTAGCTACACATGATCAACATGTATGAGATCGGGGATCATGAGTTCATCACTTAATTAGGGTTTCACAATACAACACAGAACTAAATACATCATATTACACGATTAGGCTCATCGATATATCGATCAAAGCATGCATATATGCTGCATAATGGTCTTTCCTCATCTCCCAAAATGGCCTAATTAAACTGCTAGCTAGCTGCACGCAGCCATGCATCGAACTATATATATATATATATAATATAAATTATGACCCGTATGATCTCTATCACGTTCCCTCGCGAGCTTCCATTATAAATGAACCCATCCAGATGATCTAGAATTGAATGGCCTGGCCTCCTCCTATAATTCTCTCTTGTTTGCACCCCCAAATGCTTTAAAAAACGAAAAGGTTTCCCGCAGCAGGTGGTGCGTCTGCTACTGTACGGCCGGCCCGCACCCAACACTTCTATACTTTACGTTATTCTTTTCGTGGCTTCCAAGTGTTGAAGCCCAACCCTTTTTGCCCTAATTAATATATCCAAGTCATGTACCATAACTCCCTTCACAATTAACTACCTTTAACGATTTTCTTTCTGCTAATAAAATGCCAAGCCTACCACTACCACTACACACGCACTTTACTCTTGTCCTGCAGCTTGCTCTACCAAGAAAGTCACATCATTGAATCATGAAGTTATTGAAAAATATTAACCTATTTTAAATGAATAATGATAGATATATACAAATTCAAGATGTACGAACTTTTTACATACATCTTTTATAAAAAAAATTAATTTATTATAAAAAAATAATTAAAAATTTATTATTTTTTTACAAAAAAAAAAAATTACGCGAATCTTATAAATTTGAGAGTTGTTCCTAATATTATGATGTTAAATATCATCTTAATTAGTCAAAACCAAGGTGTCACCGTCATCCCCCGGACCCAAAAGAAAAAGTACATCACAGTTGTTACCTTGTACTTGTCAAAATTCGGGGCCCATTTAACCATATGTTAAAATATTACCTATATATATATATTTGGAGAAAGATAAAAAAAAAAAAAAAAAAAAGTGTGCTCCGTTTATTAAAAAAATAAATAAAGATAAAAAATGGGACCCCTTTTTAAATTTAACCGTGGTTTAAAAACTCAACCAGAATTCGCTCCTTCGTGCTTTCTCGCTTTCTTCCGCAGGAAGAAAGAAAAATTCTCACTTTTGTCGTGTGTGTGTGTGATAATAATGATGTGAAAGAGGGCACGTGGGGTTGGCGGTACAAAAGATGCTTACGCCCTCGCATTTCCATTCATACCCTTATAACTTGGGGCAAAATCTCAATTCCCAACTTCCCAAGAAATTACACCGTGGCAGTTTTCCATCCATCCACATCCACGTATTATTATTATTATTATTTTTTTCTAAGCAATCAAACTTCGTTAAAATAAAAACTATACATGTTAGAGAGGGTAAGATTCTCCAACATGATATCCCAAAACAACAAATATAGTGAAAAGAGAAAAAAAAAAAATCTTAAAAGAGGGAACTGTCTTAAAGACCAACAAATTTCTTGATCTCTACCAAAACCCAACTAAGAGGGAACTATCTTAAAAGACGTTTTGAAGGTAAGCCACCGTTGGAAGAGGTGCAAGTGGATATACTATAGTTTAAAGTCTTGAAGTATTTGTTGGTGGAGAAATTCTATTTGTAGTTCCTGCTTGGGGACTGTATGTGCAGACCCTTTATTAAATGAGAAAAAATATTATTTTATGAGAAATATTTTTATAATTTTAAAAAATTTTAAAGATATAATTGTCTAGGCTTGTATTGCAGTTCCCAGATGGGAACTGTACGTAACATTGCTCTTGTTGGTGAAATCCTTAGTTTCTCTCACAAGATTACCAGTTAGGGAAAGCAAAAATCCAAATAAACCGGTATGGGAAGAGCAGATATGCAATAGAGGAATAGTCAACCCATGCCTCTGAAGTGACGCGTGAGGACCACGCACCGGTGGAATGGAGGAGGCATCTGGCAGATCTGAAGTGATCGATATGGCGGTGGCGCGTGAAGGCCACGCGTGGATGCGGTTCCACGTCGTCTCAGTAGAGCGGCGGGAGGGGAACGTCATGGTGGGGCATGTGTCGACTGTTCATGGATGGAGTGCAACAGATTTAAGAAAATCTGCACGGGTGGAAAAACACTATCATAAAAAGCATATTTACAAATAAGTAGTGAAAAGGAAGAGGAAATGGAAATGAAAATGAAAATGGAGAGGAAGGTGGAGCAGAGGCTCACTCCTTCCTCTCCAGCGACGGCACTTGGAGGGTTTGATTTTCTTTTTAGAGAGAAGGCAGAGCTTCTTTGTCTAACGAGAAATTATGGTAAATATATCCGCGTATTATTATTAGATCAATACTATACATGATCTTGATTTGAAAATAAATACTACACATATTTTATTTTTATTTTACTATATAAGATATATATTTATTATAATTTAATAATTATTTATTTTTTTAAAAAATAAATATAAAAATTGATAGATAAAATCAACTCGTAGAGTAAAGATAAAATATTAGTATGATATGCTTTATAGCATTCACTATAGTGGTGCACACAATGCACACATTATATTTTATTAATTTCTTTTCTCTAGATGAATAGTTGGGATGATATCACATAAAGTATGTAAAGTGACTACTACTAAACAGTAGTTTATTCCAAGATTATTTCTATATAGAATTTTATTATTAATATTCTGTTCTCTTCCTCTCCCGTACACCGCATAAAGGACCACTCTCCCACAACGGATCAACCTTATCCAAAGAAATGGAGTCTTGGAGCGGCTCCACCAACCATGGGCAGTTTCGTAATCCCAAATAATACACCCACGTTCCATAATTCCATTCATCGCAATCCCAAAAGTACCCATCCCTGAAGCGTGCACACGACTACTGCAAAATTAATGGGTAGTACCGTAATTTCATTGCCACTTAATATTAATAACAATAAAAACTCAAAAAATAGAAAAAGAAAAAGAATACGATTACACATCAGCCGCATTTTTTGCGTTATTATTATTATTATTTTTAGACTCAATAATAAAGATTTAGGATGATGTAAGTAATTTCTTCAATAATAAAAAAAAAAAACGTGAGTGATCTGCGTTGCAAAGCGCACACGCTCGCTCAATCTCACACAAACGAAAAGAAAAAGAAAAAGGGTAAGGTGTTCCGCTTCGAGACGTTATCGGATTCCAAATCCCCATTTCGCCGGACTTTTGGGGCTCCGTTCACGTCCGCACTAGGGTTACTGTTATTAGAGCCTGCGCACACGGGGAAAATTCCTCAATCCCCCTACCCCAACACACAGACAGACTGAGACTGACATAGAGATAGTCAGTTACGGCCAGCGAGCGAACGACTTCATTTCCGAAAATACGTCGTATTCACTACTTGAAGTCTGAAGAAAGAATTCCGATCGTGCCCAAGTTACGGGGAATTTTCGAAGAAGTTAGATAAATTTTAAGTGTTGGTTTCCGAAGACGTTAAGGGGTCTGTCTGATTCGGTGAGGGCTCGGTGTGCTTATGAAGTTGAACAATTCACGATCTGCGATTCCGTTCTTTACTGAGGCCCAGTTTTCTAGAGTTTCATCATGTTTACCACCCCGCAAAAGTTGTGGCCCGGCTGGTCTCTTACGCCCAGAACTGCTGGCCATAAGACTGCTACTGGCTCCACGCTGAATCAGGATTCCGTAGAAGCCACCGCTGGAAAGGGAAAGAACGCAGCTGCTCTTGTCGAAGTCTCTGCCGCGCCTAATTCGTGCTTGGTAGGAGAAAATGGTGGCTTCTTCGAGGCGTCCGGGGACCCGAATTCGCTGGTGGAGAAGGTTTTGAAGCTTGAAAACGAGGTTCCTGGTTTATAATTCGCTTATAAACACTCGATTTTTTTCGTTGGTATTTTGTATGTTGATTTGTTTTACAATTTGGGGTTGTTTTTTTGAATCTCTCTTTCTCACTTTCTTTTAACATTGGTATTTATATGGGGTTTTATTGCTTTCAAATTTCCATTAAATGGGACGAAGAAAAAGCATTACCATCCTTTATAAACAAACAAAAAAAAAAGGCATTACCGTCCGCTCTTTTCCCACATTTGACGATTTTTTTTAACTCTTTTCAACTCGATATTGGAGTTGGTTGGTAATTTTAGATAGAAAAGGCAACTTCTTCAGTTAGTTGGTATGTTGTTACACTTCTTTGATCGGGTAATTCAAGAAATGTTGCACTTTAATACTAGGGTAATCTGCCTGCCCCGGCTATATTTTTCTCTGTTCATTTTTTGGCAAAGGCATGCACCAAGGATATGGATTTGAGATTACAGAAGCCTAGTAAAGGTTTTTGGGGGATGGGGACAAATGGAAGCTGTGACTGTTACACAGCGTCGAGAAAAACTAGGAAATGGTACTGTATTTGCCTTTACAAGATTAAATTTAAGTAAAAAAGAAGTCTCCCATTCCTGTGTATATGGGCGTTGCCTAGTTTCATTCAATCAATAAAATTTCTTACTTATCCAAAAAAAGAAGAAGTCTCCCATGAAGAATTATGTTATCCATACACAAGGTTTAGTAATAAGCCTCTCCTCGGTCATGCATGTTTAGGTGTTTGCAAGTTTTCGCTTTACTGCATTTGTTCCGAATCCCACATTGTGTACATTTATATTGTCATGTCTTATGTGTTCCTTAAACCAGAAATAATGAGTTCACAATCTGTATGTCTGAAGATTTGGACATGTAATCCACCATTCTCCCAAAGTCATTAAGTTGCGTGGTGGTCAAGAGATGTTTTGCACCAAACAAGTAATTGCTCATTTTTTTCCTCATCCTGTCACCAACTTTAATGTTTTAGGGTACGACATCAAATATATTTACCATATTAATGATAAAGTTTAAATCTGATTAAATTCACAAGAATTAATAGAGCCAACATTAATTTAATTGAGATTAAACTACTTGTAAAAAAATCTAATTGAGATTAAAGTTTAGTCCATTTGAGTGTTAGCAATTCACCTATAAAAAAATTTGTGTCAGAAATTCACTTGTCAAAAAGAAATTTGAGTGTCAGCAATTTATGTGCATTATCAATTATCTCTGCCCTCCTGATACCTCTTTCCTAGTTTATGGGCGGCCACTGGCCTGCTCTCTGCCCTCTCTGGGTCTACCTTTGTTTTTTCTTCTTTGCTGGGTTCTCTTCTAGATTTTTTTTTTCTTTTCGGTTCCATTTGTTGATATCTTTTGTGGTATATACATTTGTGTCATTACTCAATTCTGGGGCTGAGTCATGTTTTTGTTTCTGTAATTTTTTTTATTGTTTATGTTATCTGTACTGCTTTATGCCGTTCAATCTTTTACTTTATAAAAAAAAATGTTAGCTGTACTGCTTTCCATTATACTTATAAAAGAAAAGTTGTACCATTTTCCTTTCTTCACTTGTTTTAATAAATATAACGCTTTACTGCTTAACTTATTTGCTGATGTGTGGCCAGCTTTTTGACTACCAATACAATATGGGGCTTCTCTTGATTGAGAAAAAGGAGTGGACTTCTAAGTATGAAGAACTGAGGCAAGCATTAGCAGAAGCAAAAGATGCCCTCAAACAAGAACAAACGGTCCATTTAACTGCAATATCTGAGGTTGAGAAGCGGGAGGAGAATTTGAGAAAAGCCTTGGGTGTTGAGAAGGAGTGTGTGCTTGATGTATGTTCCTTGCCCCTGATACACCAATACATAGATGTTTATTATTGGGCAGAAATGTCTTATACTGTTACTGATAAACACTAAATTATTAGAAGAAATACATATATTTCAAGGGATAACATATTTTGTTAATCTAATTTAGTTCATCTTGGTACCCGTTAGGTTGCAGCCTAGTTGTCAAAGTGGAGGCTTGGGATGAGTTGTAGATGCAAACATCCTAGATTTGATTCTGTACTAGGAGTTTCTGTAGATTACCTGATACACAGTCTTGGCAAGCGAGGTTGTGTATTTGGGGTGTACTTCCCAGTGGTGGTCTGAAAGGTGCTGCCTTGTTGGAATTTACCTTGGTGGGGTTCCATCATCCATGTCATAAAAACGAGTTCATATAACCACCTACCCAAGCCCCTCTTTGAAAAGAAAAAATCATCTCTCGAGTATGCCTCAGCTCTCACACACACACAAACACACACACATAAAATCTGTCCTGAATACACCAATATAAAAGAAACGAGGGGAGCTCTATTGGCTAAAAGCTCAGTAATGATTGTGGAGATGATTCTTTTATTCTAAGTTGAATTGCTCTTATTATGAGAAGCAATATGCATTATCTGTCAGGTTTTTTAGTCGCAGATTATACGTGTAAAAATGAGTAAATTCTTCTTATTCAGTGAGCTCATCTCTTAACATCAAGTTTTGTGCCAATGATTGCGCTGTATTCCATTTGATGTATTTTTTTTGTTGACAAAATATGATAAAATAACAATACTTTGTCATGAACCTAGCTTATCTTTTAGAATGCTAAGTTTGATCATTTACGTTATTGGTCGTCGATGGAATTTGATATCACTATTGTAGAAACAAAAAGTGCAGGTGATGCTTGCTCATATGTGGAGAATGTTGGTTTTGCAGCTTGAGAAGGCTTTGCGTGAAATGCGCTCGGAAAATGCAGCAATCAAGTTTACTGCTGATTCTAAGTTGGCTGAGGCAACTGCTTTAGTCACTAGCATTGAGGAGAAATCTTTGGAGGTAGAGGTGAAATTGCATGCTGGTGATGCCAAGCTTGCTGAGGTGAGCAGAAAAAGTGCAGAAATTGAGAGAAAATCACAGGACTTGGAGGCTCAAGAAGCTGCACTTCAAAAGGACCGCTTATCCTTCATTTCTGAGTAAGCTTAACTCTTCTGACCTTTGCTATATCCATACTCTTGCTCTTGAATCTATCTGCTACTGAGTGTTGTACAGTTTTTGTTTTTGGTAAAAGGTTTTTACAGTTAATTAGTGAGGGCAATTTTACATAGTTCATTTTTTTTCTCATTTAATTAAGTTGTTTGTACTTCTCAGGCGAGAGTCCTATGATTCTACTTTATCCAAGCAAAGAGAGGACATGCGAGAATGGGAAAGAAAATTGCAGGAGGGAGAAGAGAGGCTGGCCAAGGGTCAAAGAATTATTAACCAAAGAGAGGAGAGGGCAAATGAGAACGATAGGATTTTCAAGCAGCAAGAAAAGGACCTTGAAGAGGAACAGAAGAGGATTGATGCAACCAACATTAGCTTGAAAAGAAAAGAAGATGACATAAACAGCAGGCTTTCACATTTAACATTGAGAGAGCAGGCAAGTATTTCTCTGTGCTGAGTGGTTGCTAAATCTGTTGAATTATGTATTAATATATCATTTTAGCAGGAATTTGATGCCATGAGGACAAACTTGGAGATGAAAGAGAAAGAGCTACTTGCATTAGAAGAAAAGCTCAATGCTAGAGAAAGAGTAAGTTCTTACACCATGTTCTTTTAAGTGGAATACTTTTTAAGAAGCATTCAGTACTGATGTATTTTGTTGGTCATCTGACCAACCAAAGTTAGTGGACACAATGTGCATCTGCCATCTTGCTAGCATGTGCTTTATCATTTTATATTTCATCTAGTGTGTGTTGGCAGCAGTAGAATTAGTAGTTTTGGAGTGAATGAGATCCCATATTGTCTGGGAAGGAGAATTGCTTGCTGTGTATAATAATCCCAAGGGGTTCTAATTGTAGTGTTCACTACTCTTGGAATATAGGCACTAATGTGGCATGGGTTTTCCTTGAGTCATTACAAGTTCTCTATTTTGGCACTTATTAAAAGGAAAACTCTTAAAAGAAGGTCTGCATGCCAGCATAAGGAAGTTGGTCTCGCTGTGTCAGGTTGGAACATCATTAGCTATCATATAAAATTATGCTGCTGACATTTTCTTTTCATTGGCTTGTTTTGTGAAACGTCCACAGACTGAGATTCAGAAGCTTCTTGATGACCACAATGCCACTCTGGATGCGAAGAAGCTTGATTTCGAGTTGGAAATTGATCAAAAGAGGAAATCACTGGATGATGAGTTAAATAACAAGGTGGTTGAAGTGGAGAAGAGGGAAGCTGAAGTTAATCACATGGAGCAGAAAGTTGCAAAAAGAGAGCAGGCATTGGAAAAGAGATGGGAGAAGCTTAGGGAGAAAGAGAAGGACCATGAATCCAAGCTGAAAGATCTGAAGGGAAGGGAGAAGTCCATCAGATCTGAGGAGAAGAGTTTGGAGAATGAGAAGAAACAAGTGCTTGCTGATAAAGAGGTTGTGCTTAGTCTCAAGGCTGAAGTTGAGAAGACAAGGGCTGATAATGATGGAGAGCTATTGAAGATACGTGAAGAGCAGCATCGGCTTCAAGTGAGTGAAGAAGAGAGATCAGAATATGTTCGCTTGCAAGCAGAACTAAAACAGGAGATAGATGATTACAGGCTTCAGAAAAACCTGCTTCTGAAGGATGCTGAAGATTTAAAGTTGCAAAAGGAGACATTTGAGA
Source organism: Juglans mandshurica (assembly GCA_022457165.1). Classification (NCBI taxonomy): domain Eukaryota; kingdom Viridiplantae; phylum Streptophyta; class Magnoliopsida; order Fagales; family Juglandaceae; genus Juglans; species Juglans mandshurica. The sequence goes on along the minus strand of CM039620.1, from coordinate 43,052,337 downwards.
GAGAATGGGATGAGTTGGATGTGAAACGAGCTGAGATTGAGAAAGAGATGAGAAAAGTGACTGAACAGAGGGAAGAAGTAGAAAAACTGAAACACTCTGAAGAAGAATGGTTAAAAAATGAGAAGTTGGCGACACAGGAGTACGTACAAAGGGAACTGGAAGATCTTAAAGTGGCCAAAGAGTCTTTTGCTGCTCAAATGGAGCATGAGAAGTTAGCAATTGCTGAAAAAGCTGAAAGTGATAGAAGCCAAATGCTTCATGATCTTGAGCTACGGAAGAGAGAACTTGAGACTGATATGCAGAATCAGCTAGAGGACAAAGAGAGAGAATTGCGGGAGAGGGAGAAGCTATTTCAAGAAGAAAAAGAGAGACAATTAGACAATGTTAATTACTTGAGAGAAGTAGCTAGGAGAGAAATGGAAGGAATTACACTTGAGAGAGTTAAAATAGATAAAGAAAGACAAGAAGCTGATGAAAACAGAAAGCATCTTGAAAGGCACCAAGTGGAAATGCGAAAGGACATTGATGAGCTTGCTGATCTTAGCTGGAAGTTGAAAGACCAGCGTGAACAATTTGTTAAGGAGAGACAACGCTTCATTTCATTTATTGAAAAACTCAAGAGCTGTCAGAGCTGTGGTCAAATCATCTCCGAGTTTGAGCTGTCTGACTTACAATTTTTAGAGGAAACTGAGAATGCAGAGGTTTTTTCTCTGCCAAGACTGGCTAATATTCATGTGAAGGAAGGTGGCCGTGGAAATGCGGCTGCTTCTGAGATGCAAAACAATGAGTCATCTCCAGTTGCAGGTGTCTCAAGATCTCCAGTTTCTGGTGGAACTGTATCTTGGCTACGCAAATGCACCTCCAAGATTTTTAATTTTTCCCCAAGCAAAAAGATTGAGCGTGCTGCTGTTCAGAGTTTGATAAAGGCGGCGCCTTCGTCTTACCAGCATGTAGATATGGAAGAACCATCCAAGAGAGTATCTAACCCGGCAGATGATGCAGAGCTATCTCTTGGTGTTGCGACTGATTCTCTTGACATCCAGAGGATCCAATCTGACAACAGCATAAGAGAGGTAGAAGCTGGCGAAGATTTATCAGCTGATGATCAAAGCAACATCAATAATAAGGCACCAGAAGCTACGGAGGATTCCCAGCCGTCTGACTTGAATGGAGGTCAGCGCAAACTTCGCAAAAGAGGGAGGCCTAGAGTTTATAGGACACGTTCTGTGAAGGCTGTTGTCAGTGATGCTAAGGCTATACTTGGAGAAGCTTTAGAACCAAAGGAGAGTGATTATCCAAATGGGAATGCGGAGGATTCTGGCTATGATAATGCTGAAAGTCATGGTGATTCTGCTCTTGCAAGTAACAGACTACCAAGAAATGCCAGGAAGCGGAATCGTGCTCAAACATCTCAAATCATGGGGGATGAGCATGATGGTGAAGATAGTGGAGGACATTCTGGTAGCATTGTGGCAGGCCAGCACAGGAAAAGGAGACAGAAAATTCCTCCACCTGTGCAAGGTCCAGGTGAAAAACGATACAATCTCCGGAGACCCAAAACGTAAGTTCTATAATTATAACACTCTCAAGTAATGTGATACCAATCAACCTTGAGAAAAAGTGGGTATACGGTTGCATTCTAATGGGTAGACTTCATCTTCCGTGCTTTTGAAGGCAGTGAGAAATTAAAGTAAATTGTTTTTTTTTTTGAGTTTTTGATAGGTAAAAGAAATTTTATTAATAGAATTGAAAATAGGCGTAGCCTTAGTACAAGTAGATTGTTTTTAGACTTCTGTGTATTGATTATTATTATTATTATTATTTTGTAGTTAATAAGAGATTTTATTCCAAGTAAATAGGCATAGTCCAAGTACACAGAAAGTATACAAGTGAGTACACCTAAATACAAGCTAAAGCAAAAATAGTACTAAAATAAAACATGACAAATGTTCCTATCCATTACAAGATTCTTCACCCAAAAACTAAAAGTGCTAAAGAAAAAATCCCTAAACTCCCCCATAGAACGTTCACAATCTTCAAAACACCTCCCATTTCTTTCAAGCCATAAGCACCAAAACAAACCTAAGGGAATCATCCTCCACACTGCTGCGCTGCCTCTACATCCCACTGAACCTTGCCAGCAAGCCAAAAAATCCACCACATGCATAGGCATCACCCAAGCAATGCCTACCCTTGCTAAAATCTCATTCCACAAAATTGTCGCCACCTCACAGTGAAGAAAAAGATGGTTAACAGATTCCCCATCCTTCTTACACATAAAACACCAATCAACCACAAAAAAACCTCTCTTCCTCAAATTATCCGTGGTTAATATTTTCCCAAGAGACACCAACCAACAGAAAAAAGCAACTTTACTAGGCACCTTTGCCCTCCAAATACATTTCTAGGGATAGCCTTTAACAGATTCACCATCCTTCTGTGTATTGATTATTGAACATACAGCTTCATTTTAATTTTGCAAAATGATGTCTATTGCCTCATCCATCCCCACCCTCAATTTCCCTCCTCCCAATTCAAATAAAAAGGAAAATAGAGAAAATAAGAGTACTCTGGGGGATTTGAGGATGTAGACCATCTAGGCGGTGTGCTTAGTTAAAGTTAGTGAAAATAGAGCAGAGCAGATTAGAAAATTTATCACTCTAATTAATTGATTCAGGAAGATGCCATGTCCATCTGTGGTGTTTAGAGAAATATAGGGGAGGGGGAAGAGAAGAGAAAAGATATTACTCCCATTAATTGTTGTAGGAAGAGCCTTATTCATCTGTGGTGGCTAGCTTAACAGGCCACCATTTCATTGTTTTATAGCAAGGTCTGTTAAGTTTTCTGAGGCGTTTTAAGCAATTGACTTCTAACTTTGCAATAATGGTTTTCAGTGGAGTTACTGTCGCCTCTACCAGAGGCAGGCCTGACCTTAGCAAAGAAAACAAGGTAGAAGATACTGATGGTGTTAGAGTGATGGGGGAGGAAATTCTTCTCTCTAATGCTGCTCCTGCACATTCAATTGGAGCTGCTAGTGAGAATGGCGGAAGCACCCACTTTGTTCAGGTAAGGGATTTTGGTTTCTTCTAAATCTCATTAGTCATTTTATTGCCCTAGTTAACATAATGAGTAATGCTATACACCACGGTGGTGTGGTGTATAGAATTTTCCTAACATAATAGGGTCTTCCTTCTTGTAAGTGACTATGGGACACCCATGTGAGTGGTGGTGCCATTTCTACTGGCTTTCAAAAGTGTCTGAATTATTTTTCTGATTTCACATCTCTACTTTGTGCGACAGTCTGGGAGAAATGCAGACTCTCAGGTTGACAATGCTGATACAACAAAAAACTTGGTTGAGAACACAGCTGTAAGTGAAGAGGTGAATGAGACACTGGAAGGGGCAGGGGAGTACTGTGATGGAGATGAGTACAGGAGTGAAACCCATGGTGAAGATGCTGCCGGGGTTGATAGTGTTGATGGGGGAGATGACTATGAGGAAGAGCCTGAAAATCCTGGTGAAGTGTCAATAGGAAAGAAGCTCTGGACTTTCTTTACAACATAATGATGCCGGATCCTGTTTGCCATATGGTGGGCTTTGAATGGATCTGGACCTAAACTACTCGCTTAGATTGCTGTTAGGAGTTTCCTGACGTGTAGTAATGTGTATTAACAATTTAAATGTAGCTAGAAGATCGCAAGTATTCAGGTTGGGGATTGAGTTTTGTTGCTCTGCCCTCTCTATTTCTCTTTTTAGGATTTAGAAAATAGGGGGCATTCTATTTTTTAATGACAATCCTAGATATTTTGATGTAGTAGTAACCCAGTGCATATTTAACACTGGACACTCGGCTTCCACCCTTCCAATTGTTTGTATCAAATGTTTGTATCCTTACTGGAATGATTGTTTGAACCCTGTGACCCGAATTTCCTCTCTCTCTCTCTCTCTCTCTCTGTGTGAAGTTATGGTCTAGAGTAAAAAAATATTGGTTGTGGTATGCACCTAACGTATTGAATGTTGAGGTTTCAGGGAGGACAATATAAATGCAATCTAGATGCTTATGCATTAGGGGAAAGCTCAGAAGCAAGAGGCTTACAATTTTGACCCGAAGTTGTAGTGGACATTGTTATCTTAATTGGTTGAGTGCTAGCTGCTAAATAATAACAAGTGTATGTGCTTGAGTGAGCTAATGTTGCATAGTTACTCTACCACGTCACATTCAGGAGCATTTTTTGGAGCCTCCAGACAACATGCAACGCAGAAAATCTCTCATCGGGTGAGAAACACTTTCATGACTCGTATTGTCTAGGTAAGAACATGAGTAGCTGTATATATATATATATTCATTCCAGTCCTACACGTCGTACTTGTGAGCTCTTGAGCGATAAAGAGCAACCAAAGAAGAAGCAAAGAGAAGGATGTGCAGGCGAAGCAAGCAATGCTGTATAAAGTAGAAAAATCCCAAGGAAGAGAAACAAGGATTTATGGATATCTCAAACAAATTCCAGTTTCGTAGATATCCCAAACCCATCAAATAAGCATTTTAACATCTTGACCACAAAGGACAGCTATGTTCAAACTGAAAACAAATGGACATATCTAAAAATTGGAGAATCACATACTACTACACCGTAACAAAGATCCATCTAAATTTTGTACACTCACTCCCCTGCTATACATGTCAGGGAAAGTTCACAAATTGCCTCTACAATTAAATCAATTTAGTTTTACCTTCTACTGCGATGGTAATGCCTGTTTTGTGTATCCTTACTATGAGGTGAAAAATCCCGGCCGTAGTCATTCCTGCTTTCATCAGTCCAATTTTCATATCTGCCTGAGCCATAATCGTGTCGTAAAGAATCATAATTTACGGGACCATCAAAGAAAGGGCTGCGTCTATCTCTGTTTGAAAGGGACCTTCCAAAGCTAGGGCTTCTGGGTCTTGGCATGTTACTTCTTGGACTCTGAGAATCATGACTAGAATCATAACCAACATACCTCGGATGAAAACTAGACAGAGAGGGGCTAAGTCCTGGTTCACAGCCAGGAGGCCCATCATCTCCAAGATCCCTGGACCACCTTTGCTCGCGATGATGACCTCTGCTGACCGGTTCTGAATAATGGTTTAATCTGCGGTGCAATCTGTTCCTGGAAAAATCTGAACTTGATGGCCCAGCTGCCCAAAGTCTTTCATCAGCATTTTCTGGAATTGGGGCATTTAATCCGGGAAACTTGACCGTCATTTTCCTCTGTGGTTCAGGGCAGTCTCTTTCAACAATTTCCCCATCTTCCTGTTCTTCCTTAATTTCCTCATCAGCATATATTGTAATCCCAGATGACTGATCCGCAATATCTGGATCTAAAAATTCCAGGATTCGTGTTCCGAGTTGAAAAATGAAAAAAAATTATAATTGTTACAACTTTGAAACCGATAGTAAAACTGAAGAACACAAAAACTACACAAAATATAATCAAATACCAAGATATCCTGGTGGGTATCCTATTTCCCGCATTCTGTGAAGCCAAGGGGGTGGATCGAGTTCCTACATACAAAAAAAAAAAACATAATAAAAGGACTTTAACATCCACCCCCCCTCCCAACAAACAAAAAAAAAACCCAAACTCTACCATAACAAGCAAAGTCCCGTTTTTAGCAAGTATAATTGACAACTTCAACGTCTCCACTATAAGAACGATACAGAAGAAGTGATCATGATGTGACAGTAAATACCTACAAGCAAATTCAACCAAAAAGGAGAAGTGCCAGCATAGAATCGAATTACATACAGAACATTCAACATGACAGACTGAAAGGACAAATCCAACAGTTATAGGTGGTAGCAAGCTCTAGATGATGCAATTCTAACAAAACCGATTTAGGTCCAGTGTACTAGGGTTGTGCTTATTAATAATTTTACTTATATATATATATATATAAATGATTTTAACCCCAAGGGGTTGGCCCAAGTGGTGAAGGCCTTGGTCTTGGGGAATCACTCTCTTCAAGGTCCAAGATTCAACACCTCATGGGTGTAAACAATTCTTTGGGGCCACACCCCCTGGTGAAAAGCTACCGATTTAACCAGTTCCATGTAGATAAACTTCCGAGGGTGCGGTGCACGGGACCGGGGTTTACTCTGTAGGGGTGGGTCCGAAGAGCCCTGCCTTGGAGAGGTTCCCGACATCAATATATATATATATATATAAATGATTAGGTCAAAATTACAGAACTCATGAGGAGTTTACTTGAGCATATAATCCTAAAAGCCCATTCAAGTGGTAAAAGAAATACACACATTGATCAGAAACAAATTCAAAGGATGTTAATTTTTTTTGGTAAGTAATTTAATGGATGTTTAACGAACATGAAGCTAAGGGGCATAAAGAAACTGAGTCAAGGTCCATCCAATTACATGATGTTCATAAAACACAAAGGAGACGCTGCTTAAAATCAGAATGAAAAGGAGAAAGCATTCACACCTTAGTTTCTTAACACTTGGGATTTAATTCGTTTTCACCTTTCAACTCTCTCAAGCACCATTTTCTTCAGCTAAACTGGAGTTCTTGGTTGTATATGGAACTCGAGAGGAATAGTTACATGACTTCTGTACCATGGTTTGTCGTAGCAGGATGGTGATTAAGGATTTCTTTTAATTTGATTTTTTGAATCTAAGATATTTCACATCATCAAATTTGACTTATTTGGATGGCCGAGCTTGATATGAGTAAATGCAAGAGTTCATTAGTTGCATATAAAATATACACACCTGCCAGGCTCACCATACCTCTGACATATTACTTGTATGCTAATAGAAGTACCCTAGGATGTTTTTGAAGTGGAAAGCTCTGTTGATGGGTACCCTCAGTGAAATGACTAATTCAGCCAATCACTTGGGTCTGACTAGATGAATGTTTTCTTTACCTGTTGGTTTTACTTATGTTGGGACATGAGAATGTACCTTATATATATGCCATCTTCCATGGTCATCAAACCAACCAATCGAGACCCAGTATCACAAATTTAGCAGTGAATTTAATTATAATACTTTTTTTGATCGTTTTTGTTTTAATTTACTTTGATTGGGAATTGAATTATAATACGTAATCCCAACAAGAAACATCTCTGCAAAGTATAAATAGACTTTCATAATGAGAAACATACCCCAAGGCCCAAAAGTTGCTGTGTTTCAACATCAAGAGTACCCGGCTTTAAACCATCATACTTTCCACCAGGAGTATTCTGATAATATCGAGTTGGATTGCGTGAACCGGCATTTTGATTGCGTTTAGACTTATGCTGTTTGCGAGCATTATTGACAGCAACATTGTCACGGGGCTTTGGGCATTCTTTCAAAGAATGATTATAAGATCCACAATTGAAACAACGACTTGCATTATCGATTATCCCCAAGCCTCTACAATTTCGAAAAAGGAAAAGGAAAACAATCACAAGCTATTCTAACAAAACTAATATCACATACATGTTGAAGTGATCTTCTTTTCTTCTATCTTTACCCATGTTGAGAAGCAATTCTTCACTAAACATGAAAAAATCAGTCCCCCAATGTCAAGCAGGACCATGATTTATTAAAATGATAAAAATCCCATTTTTTTCATAGGTAAAAGTATAAGAATATCATCCTCTTATAAGAATAATGTTCATAAGAAAAAAATAGATTTTTATTGGCTTATAGATAAACTAATTTGCATATTCTTGCATAGATCCAAGCCCTAGGTCATCCAATGTCTTTAGGTATCTTCACCCTTCGTCTTTATTGGTGTTATTGTTGGTGTTATAATTTTCTTTTTCGCTTTCCTGCTTTTCTTCCAAAGAGATCAAAAGCGTTAAACATGACAACCAAAAAAAAGGCTCTTACAAAAAACATAAAGGTAGGCTATCGCTCCAGATTTTTCCTGCCGACTCCGAATACAAAACAAATTGAACTAACTGTTTCATATAAATGCAGATATACCTCCACCACAAGGGAAACTGCAATACTACAACATTAACTTTATAGTGAAGAGAAGGAACACAAACATTTCAATATCAGAAAAAGTATATAAATAATCAAACGAGTTTGCAATTTTTGTGGTGTTGTAGATATTGCAGAGCCAGTGGATGGTAATGGTTAATATCAGCAAAACCATGATTCTCACCGACCTTATTTCTAATCTTCCAAGGACCTCAAAATACATAATTAATTTGCATGTTTCAACCAGTCATAGCAGATTGTCACATATTCAATTGTGAAATTAGCAGGTCAAGCCAAGGGTAAGCTTTAATCAACAAATAATTTTTATTTAATTGGCAAACAAAATTTTATTGATAATAAGAGTAGGCAAGAGCCCAAGTACATGGGACAGTTTCATCAACAAATAATAAAAGAATTACTTATAAAAAAAACAAATAATAAAAGAATTAACGAGGGCTTACTCCTCCACGTTATTTGAACCTTCAGCTGAAGTCAAACCTAATGCATATCCACGATCGTAAAGAGGCACAGAGTTACTATCCAAAGGAATGAACTCCTTGTTCTGTTGCTTCCTTGTTTGGTTGTCCATCCAGAAGGACTGCAAGTAAGAGATCGTATACATTAAACAAACAAACATTTTACCCATTTACTAGCTAACAAAATGCCATCCCCATCACTGTACAATAGTGAGAGCATCGGAAATCTCCTAAATTGGGTAAAAACATGGAGATGTCCCTACTGTGAAATATTCTTCAATTACAACAGCCCAAGGATGGCCAGGGAACAAAGAGCCATGAAATTAAATAGCGAGATCAAACAACAGTTTTATATTTGATGGCCATGAAGCTATTTATCCAGGAAAGTCCTGAAATTCTAATAAATCCTTAAAGTTTTAATAATCATGTACTGAGATGGATAGGATATTATAATCGTAGGTTGTGAACCTGAACTACACCAAATATGAAAGCAGGAAGCAAATTTAACCTGATATTCTTTTATGCGCACCTATTACCCCAAAATCTGTGTGGTCTATAACATATATATCAAAGAGCCGTGTCAATGTCTCTGATATTACCAATAAATTACCCCTGAAGTTGGACTGCCAACTTCAAGTCCTGTTATAATTGTAAAATTATTGTCACTAACAATAACAGGCTTGTTCCTGAAGAAAATGTACACACCAACCATTATAATTCTCTGATGCCTAGACAATTAAATCTCACTTGTCCGAAAAAAGGAAAAAAATGAGTTTTTAAGGATCAGCATGGTTAGTCATTGGGGGAAGAGAAGCACTTTGCATTATTTGCAAGTATATCAATTAGTACATAAAAAGTGATGTTAGCAAAGACATATTACCCAAGATAATATCTCAAGGTGAATTGGGAGTCTGAAACCTGCTCTTGTTTGTTTTTATTTTTATTTTTTATAAGTAAGAAGAAACCTACTCTTGTTTAATCATGTACTCTTAGAGAAGTGGCTTTGCTGCTACCAAAATGAGAGAGAGGCCTTGTGGAGGGATGTAGTGGATGCTAAATATGCAAGCCAGTGGGAGTGAATGGTGTTCTTATGAAATCCAACATCCACAGGCTCTATTGAGTGGGGTTATGAAAAGACTATAAGGTTTAGGAAGTTTCCTAACCGTAATAGATTTGAGTTGGGAGATGGCATTGAGAATAGATTTTGGCTAATTTGTGGTGTGAAGATAGGAGTCTCAAGAAAGCCTTTTCTGAATAAGTACAATAATTTTTTATGATAGGTAAAATAAGATTTTATTGATGAAGTTAATAGGCAAAGCCCAAGTACACAAAAAGTATATATGGATCAGGTAAATAGGCAAAGGCAAGGCATCGAATGCATACAAAGGCTAAGGAGGCTTCCCTTAGGGAAATGAAACCTCTACCAGAGCAGCTCATGCTAGGAAATAGATGCCTTCACTGTAAGTTCTTTAATCTGTAATATTCCACCAGGTTGAGGGCAGAGAGAACACTGTTAAATGTGTAAGTCATCCTAGTATTACATAGAGGTGCACAGAGATACTTGAGGCTCATAAACAATATTCTCAGACGTGCTGCAAGTAGTTCATGCTATGATCTGTCTTAAGAAAGCTTCATGTAGTTGCTATGAAGCTATGTACTTCTCTAAATTAGCAAACTTGAGGGGGAAAAATGAACCTGAAGTTCATTTTAGTTAAACCACTGTTTATATATTATGGAATTACTTATCAAAAAAAATATATTGTGGAATAGGTTAACAAAACAGGCATTGGCATCAGTGCAATAAGCACTAACAGGTCCAAAACCAACTTCAACATCACCTCCAAAAAGCAGAAAGTTTCCTCACATGAAACGTCAAAACTAAAACTTCTGAGACAATCTAGATCTATGCAGATTCAGAAACATAACCAGGAAACTCACCACAGCAGAGTTCTTCTCCACGCCAACATGTAGAGCAGGAAAGAACATTTCTTCACCAGATTCTAACACTTCATCAGGATCCTAAGAGATGCATAAGTTCAGACTAGCTTTAATCAAAGTTTAGAACTTATTACAGCAAATGGAAAAAAAGGAAACACATTGATTGCATAATAGACAAAGGATCCAAATGAGGTTTACGCAATAGATAAATAGGACACTTTTACAAGATAAAAATATTTTTTTTATCAATAAACAAAATTTTATTGAGCATAAAATAGACAAAGGCCCGAGTATACGGGACATATACAAGAGCGTTCTTACAAGATTAAAATATTAAAGACACCTACCATAATGAACAAATAAATCACAGGTAAAGAATTACAAGACTCTAGAGGAATCAGTAGATCATCTGCTTTTACACTGTGAGGTGGCTAGGAACATGTGGGATGATTTGTTCACGAGAATCGGATTGTCATGGGTCATGCCTCTCAGATTGGTGGATTTCCTAGCAAGTCGGAGAGGCCTTCTTGGTAACTCACAGATAGTGGCCATTTGGCGAATGATTCCTATATGTATGTGTTGGTGTATTTGGAGGGAGAGAAATGCTGGAAGCTTTGAAGATCAAGAGAGAACAATGGATGAGCTAAAAGTTTTCTTCTTTAAGTCCTTGTTCGTATGGGTGGGGGCCATAGTGTGTAATGGACGAAGTGTCCATAACCTTCTACTTTCTATTGTAACCTCTAGTTAGGTGTTTCTCATGTATACTACCTATGTACCTGGGTTTTGCCTGTTTCTATGAATATAACTTCCTGATTACCGATCAAAAAAAAAGATTCCAGAGGAAAGTCAGAGACCTAAACCTCAAAAGGCACATAAATGTTTTTTTTTTTTTATAGGTAATCAAGAATTTTCTACATAAGAAAAGGAGGCATGGCCCAAGTACAAAAAGGCACAGAAATGTACTTAACCTAATCAATCAAAATAGACAAAAAGTGCTCTAATGGAGGATGCTACATTCCCAGAAGTTTGGACATCTGACAAAATCATTTTCTCTAATTCGATGGACCCAAGCAAGAACTTGACCTCCAGCTCCAAACCTTATAAGTTAGATGAGTTTATTACCTTTTTATGTCAATAAATCTCAGAGACGTGTAAACGCAACATGTCTTTTACCCGGTTAAACCCCAAACCCATGTAATGCATCCCCACCACACAAATAAACTAAATCGTTGGCTTTTTACCGATGGGATGTGGCTCCTTGAAATCTTTTGCACCTAAGGGTTCAAATGTTAGACCTAGAGGGATCATACCACCAAGACCAAGACCATTACCACTTGAGCTAACTCCTCCGTCATTCCAGATCATTTAGGGAATAAAAGGAGTGAATACATGCATCCTTAAGGGTAATAATTCAACTTGACTAGTAGAAAAGAACATACTACATAAATGAGAAGATAAATCAGAAACCAAAATTTCTAGTCATTAGAGAAGAGTGGCCATTACTTGGGATGAAGAACCATGTTGAGCATGCCATTGTGACCACTGCTGTAATAGTTCCTCGAGCTTCTGTCTACTAGCCCTGAGAAAGTAAAAGTATCTATTAACTATAGACTAACCGTAATTTCCGTAGGAAGAAATATTTATGTAAAATGTGATTTTCATCATTGGTCATTCTAAAAAAAAAAAAATTCTTCATTTTTTTTGGTGTGCTCCTGTATAGTTTTAAATATATCAAAAGGCAAGTTAAAACTGCACACTGTCCTGTGCAGATGATTACTTCTAACCAACCTTGTTAAGGAATTATACATGACACGCACTGAAGGTAGCTGTTCATCAAAAGTCATCCGGGCTCTCTTAACACCTGATATAGCTGGCATCTCAAATTATGGAGAACGTCCATGGATAGAAACTGATTTTCCATGGATGTAAAAGCTAATAGTTGTATTACTGTTATTTGAACTATTGCACTACAATAATCCAACGCCTTAGTTTTTAATTTGCTTAGTTACTACAGATTAAAAGAGAAAAATCTTGGGAAGTTAAATGGTAAACAAGGATACAACTACCATCCATCTTGTGGCTTCCAACAGGACTTCCATCTCGAACGGCAAGGCAACCATTCTCAGCATGCACTTTAGAGCTGAAGCTATTCAAGTCCACAGTATCACCCAATTCACCACTCACTTGCATGATAGATGGATGGTCAATCAAATTAGTATCAAGGTTTCCTTCCAGCATACCATGGTGGTTTTCATGGTGAATGTCAACATCATTGACACCCAAGTTCTCACTGTTAATCTTCATTTCTCTATCTGCAGAGTTACTGGGTTGAGCATCAGATAAACTAGGCCCATAACTAGAAGTACAAACTCCATTGTTCTCAATGCCACAGCCAGAATCATGAGAAGTGGGGTGGCTAATGAAATCTTCTTTTTCCATATCTGAATGACAGTCAACAATATCCTTTTCAATGTTTGCTTCTGACACGAAATGACTTTCTTCATATCGAGAATCATCCTCATGTAAATGATTCTCGCTATATAGTTTGACTTCTTTATTCTCAGAATTTGTAGGGTGAAGATCAATTGGCTCATAGTTAGAATTGTGAAGTTCATTGTTCTCGCTTCCACAGTCATAGTCACCAGATGTAGGTAGGCCACTCAAATCCTCGATTTCCATGTTCAGTGAAGAAACTTCTGTTGGAGTGGATCTAGCAAGCAAATCAAAGAAGCTATTCTGCAACAGACAAATAATTATCAGTGAACAACAAAACAAAGTTCAACGTTCAAAGAAGAGATGCTAATGAAGAAAACTACATCAACAACAAATTTCACACACTCATACATGTAGAACCGTATGCATGTACGTATACATATGCACTTCCTTTCAGAATAATTCATCGTTCTTTTTTTATGTAAATAATCAGAATAAAAAGGAACCACGTACAAAACATGAGCTGCAGGTTTACATCCACACTAAATCATTAAAACTCATGCGAATTGTAATGACTGTGGTAGCCATCGGCCATGGATACAAGTAGGAAGGAAGAGCCAATCGAAGGAGAGAGGAAGAGTTGCTAGCATTAGACAAAAGAAGAGGAAAGCGAAGGAGGACCGGCGGAAAACGAGGAGGCTATAGAAATGAGGAAAGAAAATGATTAGGGTTAAAAGGAAGTTACGCCTGAAATTAATGGGACAAGGCAGGGAAAGAAACGAAACACACAAAATTGGGCAAGTCTAACCTATTTCTTGGGATAAGAATCTCTCAGCTGTATTCTAAACAAAGAAAAACAAACATAATGAACCGACCGAACTCAGATTACAACTTCCTGGCAACTATTCCCGAGTTTCTCAGCAGCCAAAAGGAGAGAATAAGAAAATTTTTAAGCAAAAAAAAAATTAGGGTTTTAGAGTTAGTGGTATTACCTCGAGCGAACAAATCTTTTTTCAATTGGGAAGAGGATAGAGGCTACACCACAAGCAGAGTCAACGCTATGCCATGGATCTATGTATCTCAATCTGAGAGATTTCAGTAAAGAAGACGGAAGAAAGAGATTTCAGTAAAGAAGACGGAAGAAAATAAAGCTGAGCGTCTGAGAAAGATATATGATTGGCTGCGTCAAGGAAGAGAGGGTAGGTCTCTGTCGCGCCGTCGTGGATTTGAAGGGGCTGTGTGGATCTTTTGAAAGATCTTTCGAATTGCTTTGCGTAATTACGAGGGATTTGGCTTTGCAATTATGTCATCGGTGTCGCTTCCTGGATCCCGTTTGTGTGCTTGTGTCCACCGAGAGAATTTTATTTGAAGTAATCACCGGAAAAAGAATTTTGTCCATAGTAATAGTAATTTTATTAGTAAGATGATATAAGAATTTTATAATTAATAACGAAATCATTTGTAAATATTTTTATTAGATTTTTTTAAAAAAAAAAATTGAATAAAATTATTATAAAATTATAAAATTATTTTGAATATTATTTTTATTATAAAATTTGAAAATGTTGTATTTTTTTACGTTTTGTTTAGAAATTTGAGAAAATTATAATAATTAGGTAATAATTATATGAAAAAGTTGAAATTTTAAAATTAAAAAATATTTTATATTTTAGATGATATTTGAAAAAGAAATTATAAAAAATTTTGATACGAGATTAGATGTTTTCACTTCAAACATGGTCTTGTTTACAAGTTTGCGTAAATCTTTTATAATAAATGAGTTCTATCATAAAACAAAAAAATGTAAAAAAACACGCCACTTTTTTCTTCTTTTTCTTTCTGAGATCTATATTTTTACAAAAGGTTTCCACAAGGTTTGTAGTTTCTACGTTAAAATCTATACTCAGCACAAGTAATTTTCTTTAGATTATCTTTCTTTTTTCTTTTGTCTTTTGACAAATTTTTTTTGGATTCAATTTTTTTTATCAGTAAACAAAATTTTGTTGAATATTATAGGAATAGGCAAAAGTCCAAATATGTAGGACATGATATACAAAAGCATCGTCTTAGCGTGCTAGTTTAGTGGTACAAAAACATATGAAAACTCATTCTATTTAAATCAATTATAACCGACCAATGAAGCAAATTATTGAAAAACAATTTCTTAAGTTCTTCTATTGATCGCTCACGATCTTTGATGCTTCTTCATTCATTTTCCTTCAAATGTATCACCATAAGCATATTGAAACCATCATATATATAACTACAATATGAGAGTTATCATGAAGGTCGCCTTTCCAAGAAGTTAAGAGATTGATCATCCTTCTCGACATCACCTAAGTTAGTCTGATACGAGTGAAGAAGTCATTCCATGGAGGGTGTATGCCCACCGACTTGTGAATATAATTTTCAATCTACAACCTTAGTATTTCTTATTACTGTTAATTTAATACTTATTATCATAAATTTTATTTTAGACTCATAAAAAGGAGTTTTAGTACTGTTAACAAATAGACTCGCATTATAGTATTAAACACCTAAAATTAAGCACCAACATATTATTCTTGTTGCCAATTAATGTGGAATAGTTTCACAATTCACATGAATAGTATTGAATGCGTTGATAAGCAAATTTATAAAAAATATTTTTTCTAATAATAGATTTTGAAACTAGCTCATCTCATTTGTCAATGTGAGTGTGTGTGTCTGTGTACATATACACAGACAGTTGCGGAACTGCATGGTTGGAATTATGAAATATGATCAATTATCCGCTCTCTAATTCATCGAAGACAAGGCTTTCCTTCTCGTTAACTTCCAGTTCAGGTGTATTCAATTTCATTGAAAGCCGGTCACTTTCTCACCGCCGCTTTCTCCAGCAGTGGTGTCACTGAGTGTGTGGAATATCGTCATGAAAAGACTAGTAGCTCCTTGTTTTCCATCGATATAGTGGAAGCAGAGATTTTGAGAGCAATCCAGCCTTATCCCTGCCCAGATTGTATAATGTCGTTGAGAGCTAGCTTCCTCTCTTTGCCTTCCCTTTCTCGTACCATATCCCCCCACTTTCAGCAACTACGTACTTCATTGGCCACTGCCAGCTCCCTCCTCCTCTGTTGCAGCTTTCTGCTTAAGCCCCATAATCGTCCTATCAAAGACTTTCTTTTTGAGCTAGAGGGAACGCTGAAAAATCCAAAACTACTATTGCCAGGATATTAACGGCCTCAACACTAGTACATGGATTCGTAAGCTTTATTTTCTTCAAATTAATTAGCTTTTTTCCTTTTCTGAGTCTTGAAATTAATATTAATTCAGTTAGTACTAGAGCAAGAGAAGCCTGCTTAATTCTCTCTCTCCAGTCTCAAGAAAATATTAATTGTACCGCGTGCATGCTTCAGTACTCTTACGTATAATTTCTAATATCGCAATACGAGGATTCAAAGCTCTTATTATATAGTTAATTATTATGAATCAAAGCTGTTACTCGCTTTTCTAGAAAACTTCCAAGGTTTTGACCTTGATTTCCTCCAAAATACACAACAAAAACGTACAAGCAGCCCATCTAGTATGATTTGAATACCAGAAAGTACCACATTATTAATTGCTCTTTCGTTACCTGAGAAAGAGTGATAATGTCATTCGAAAGTAATACTCTATATGTCATTCTGATCTTTAATTAACTAGAATACGCAGAAGGTTGCCAACTTACATCATGTGTAGATCACGACCGCATATATAGCTTGGGACTTGCTCGTGAGCAGCTGGATGCGAGCTTCTGATCATGATCTGGTAACGATCGACAACAAATTATTAGATAAAAGTAAATCACGAGTTTAGTCACATATTAATTGCAAAGAAAGAAAGCAAGAAGGATGCCCTCGTCCAGTACAAATTTGCGCAGATCATTCTCAGATATATATATATATATATATATATATATATATATATATATATATTTAAAGATGACTCCAAAATACATGTAAATATTTGAAAACTGATGTCTTTAATTTTGTGTTGGGTCACGACATAAACAAAGTGTATTTGTTGAATGATGATATAGGGATAGGAATTAATGATTTCCCATGATCATCATCATCACCTCGCGGCCTGTACGTACGTACGTAGTAAAACTTAAGAGTACTACTACTGGACGATGGATTGAGTAACGTTGAATAATGACTCTGTACGTACAGTAGAATTATTGAGTAATTAATGCTGGTGGGATTCATTTTGTGTTGGCCCTTATATATATCATTATACATACACATATCTCATCATCGCGAGAAAGGATAAAGGCTACTGCATGCCCACTCATCCCAATCCCATGCATGCACCAACTCAACCGGAAAGTAGTCTTCTAACTCTGTTCGAGTCTTCAAATTAATCTCTGTGTTCGATCTTAATTCTCCTCTTTCTTTTCTTTGTGTCCCATTTAATTTAAAATTAATTTGAAAATCTTGCCTTTCTATTCTTCAATATAGGTGTGATGGAGTAACAGAGATCATTAACTAAAGAAATCGAAATTAATTCTCAACAATCAAATTTTACAAAAGCCAGAGTGTGGAGTTTTTTTATTTTGTTTTCTGATTCCTCGTGAGCACTGAATTTTTCGGTCACTGAGATTTTTCGTACCTTTTATGAAACAAATTATTGCTTATTATATGTTCTTAGATGTTGAAAATAATAAAAACTCTACTTGGAACTGGTTGGGGGAACCCCTGCTTAACCATGCAGGTGCACCTTTTGATACAAAAATTTATTTTTTCTACCTGTCTCTTCATTTCGTTCCTTCTAATCTCTCTCTATTAATTTTTTCCTACCCTCTGCTTCCTCTCATTGTCCTTCTCGAGTTCACACTCATTCTCCCATTCCCCACCCCCCTCTTTCTGCTTTCTCAAGATCTATGGCAAGTAGGGGTGTAATCGGTCAGGTTCGGTCCGGTTTTGGATAAAATCTAGAACTGAACCGGTATGTATCGGTTTTGTATTTTTCAAAACCGATTACGCACCGTTACCCTCCTAAACCGGAACTTCCGGTTTTACCGATTTCCGGTCCGGTCCGGTTTTTCGATTTTTTTAAAATGTAAGTTTCACAATTTGTCATTTAAAATTTATTTTTTTTAAAAAAAAATTGATTTAAAAAAAACTGTTTTATACTTTTATTAATATATTAGACTATATAATAGTATTAATATTAGACTATTGGTATAGTTATAAATTATATATTAGTATTAGTTATAAACTTTTAGTGAATTAGTATTAACATTTTATGTAATAATTTATAAATTATAATAAGAAATTATTTCATATATGAATATATAAAATTATATATATTATATATAAAAATTTCACATAAAAATTTATAATTATACATTATATATAAAACTTATACATATTAATATTTAATATATATAAAATATTTTATATAAAACTTATATATAAAAATATTATTTTTTATTTTTTTTAATCAACTGGTCCGGTCCGGTCCGGTTCGGTCAAAAAAATCCCGGAATCGGAGCCGGCCGATTTTTACATTTTAAAAATCGGTTCCGAATTGGACCGGTTCAAAACCGGTCCGGATCGGTTTTCCGGTTTGAATTTACACCCCTAATGGCAAGGAGATTCAGTTGTGAGCTTGCCGGCGACTTCTAGGTCTAGGAGCATCACGACGGGTGGAGCTATGGGGTGGGGGAGTGTTGGTACAGAGGTTGCTAACGAACCGACCATAGACTGTGTTTTCATTACCTTTACCGCGTCGACCTTCTCCCTTATAGCATCCATCGTCTAGTTGACTTTCTCTTGACGAGGGCTTGAGAAATTTCAGATTTGATATTGGACCAGTCTTGCAAGCTATGGAAGTTGCTTTCTTTGCTTGAGATTAATGTAAAGGTTGATCGAGTTCACGTATCTAGGTGTATATGTTGGCATAGGATTTGTTGTTTCCGTCGCAATGTAGTACGTATAGTGAATGGGATCTGAAGAACTTGGCATTTGGCAATACTCGAAAGTTCTATTTTCATGCTTTTCTTTTTCTTGTTTATCGAACCTTCATCACGGGGTGCGCCATTATAGGCTCTGCCGCTCTAGTTATGTCATAACATGTGTATCTGTTGGCAGTGAACTCTAGGAATGTTAATCCTCGAAGTCATTTTCTTTGATAACAACTTGCATCATCAAATAAGTCGTTGCTCCTCATTTACATATCAATATATAAATATATATATATATATATATATATATATTTCTTCTGTCAAGTGAAAGCTGCCAAAAATGGCTGAGAAGAACAGAGATGGTAATGCGACGGTTTTCCATGGCAAGTACGAGTTGTTTTGACTTTTGGGTCATGGCACTTTCGCTAAAGGTGTACCATGCCAGAAACTTGCAGACTGGGAAGAGCATGGCAATGAAAGTGGAGGGGAAGAAGATTCAGATGTACGAATGAAGAAAAATGAGATTGTGAAATGCTAATTTGTCAGCCGGTTGCACAGCGATTCCACATGGCCAGTTGTACCTAGTAGAACTATGAAATATAATAGAGAAAATATACTTACAACCATGAATTGCGTAACCGCCGCGTAATCGCTTTGAAAAAAATGAATAAAATATGAGACCCACATGAAAAAAATTAATTTTTTAATAGTGGACCCAATTCTTTTTCAAAGCGATTACGCGGCAGTTACGCACTTCACGGTTGTATGTAGAATTACTCAATATAATATCATTTTGATTTGATTTTTATAATTGTCAAATTATTTTGATTTGATATTATTTTGATTTGATTTTTATTATAATTAAAATATTGACCTTATCTTATCTCAATGTAGTTTTCTTATAAGAGAAAATATACTTACAATCGTGAATTGTATAATCGCCGCGTAATCGCTTTGAAAAAGAGTGGAGTCCACATGAAAAAAATTAATTTTTTAATAGTGGACCCCACTCTTTTTCAAAGTGATTACGCGGAGATTATGCATTTCACGGTTGTATGTAGAATTACTCTTCTTATAAATAGTATTTTATGTTTTGTATTCAGTAACAATTGATACTAACAAAGATATAGCCTCAAGTCTATCTCTCTCCTTCTCTCTTCTCAATCTCATTTTTTATTGTATTTTATCTTCTATCATGGTATCAGAGTCATTGGCTAACTCCATGCTTGATCATGTGGAATATTTATTCTTTCTCTAACTTCACCTCTCACAAAATTTTCATCATTGTTCAATTATGTATCGTCTCAAATCCATGCATTTGGAATATCTCCATAGTTGTGATACATTTTTTTTATTAGATTTTGATATGTTGTGAACATTGTTGGAAGTCTCATATCCAACTTTGGACTTTTGATTTTGGTCTTATAGTTGACCGAGGTCATATATAATTCATTGTTGGCTACAGCTTCAGATTTGATGTTCCAGTTGCCAGCCACTTCATCACCAACACCAACATCTAATTGGCGATCAATTAATGGATATGACCACACTCAAATTTTAAGTTCAAGATTCTCCACCTTTAGTTTGAGGGGATATTGAATTTGATTTGATATTATCTTGACTTGATTTTCATAATATTTATCAAATCACTTTGTAGTGATATTAGCTTGATTTGATTTTCATAGTGATTAAGATATTTACCTTATCATATCTCAATGTAATTTTCCTATAAATAGAGATATATGAAAATGTAACTTTCAAGGTCTGTCTCCATTGTTCTCCATTCTCCCTTTTCTTTTCTATTATATTTTATTTTCTATCATTATACTAGATCTTAGTGTATATATAGCGTAAAATATGGCACAATCTTAATGGTTAGATCATAAACGAAGGTATGATCAACTGTTAAAATGTGATAATTTAGAGTGTCAATTGTCAAGTACTCCAATAATTTGGGTGTATAATACATAAATTACTTAAGTTTTTATCAATTATAGTATCTCACAAAACACAATTTTAGTCTCTCAAATTTTTGAAGTTAAGAGTAGATCGATCTATGCTTGATAATATATATGATTTACCAATGACTAATATTGAAACGGATTATTAATTGATCAGATACATGTGAATCTAAAGTTTGACAGGATAATTATACCTAGATTATATATATTATATTACCCATTCAAGTTGCCCACATATATAATACATTACATCAAACTGTACTTGCAGAACTCCTTGGAGTTCATTCATTATTACAAGTACGAGAGAGTAACACTAGTTTCTGAGTGCATATTACAACACTACTACGAAGTAAAGCCATCAGAGATCCCAAGAAAACCATATATAATATATATATATATATATATATATATATATATATATATATATATATAGATATAAAAGATCTTGTGCTTTTTATGCCGAACCATGCAGTAGTACCACTTCATGGCGCTTCTGATGTCAATTAGGAGGCGGGCAATTACGCTTATAGGAGCCACAAGATCTAGAAGGTGGCGGTGGCTTCTGATGTCCTGGTAAACATGGCTTCTTAGTACCCCGACGACATGATGATACTGGCGGCTTCTTTCCAGTACGGGGGCTGCCTATAGTTCTTCTGTACGGATCATCAGTTTGCAGCTCGACTGCAATATATATGCACCGTACGTAATACCATTACCAGAGATACGATTTCATATGTATCTGAATATATATAACTGAATATGTATCCTCCCAAATTAAACTAAAAAAGAGAACGACTAAATTGATCGGTCTTGTCTATTTTAAAACAGGAAAACATGACATTTCGATTCAAAAAGTATGTTTCATGGAACAGTACTTATAATAAGAAAATTCACGATATCATTCAGCATATATACGTGAAAGAGCAACAGTCTTTTTTTTTTAATTTTTTTATTGTTGTTTGCCTTCTTTGAGGAACGACCATGTAGATTAATGAATATATTTGTGTGCAATTAATTATTGTTTTTAGCTATGAATGACAACATGCATCAAAGTACTTCAATTGATCAATAATATTAAGCTGTATGCTTAATTCATGCAATATAAATTAGATCAAACACGACTATGATCTACTGGATCAAATAATTATAAGTACGAATACACACCTGCGTTCAATTCTCGAGCTAAAACTGAAGGAACAAAAAGTACTGAGGAAGCTAAGAGAAGACAGATGATGATCGGTAAAATGGCCTTCATTTTCGAGAGTTGATTGTGCAAACCTTCTCTAGCGGCTTGCTTCTATTTATAGCTAGACCTGTATCCGAGTGTACGTGAGCCAGCTTGTATATGTGTAATATTGACTCAGAAAAATAATATTTACAGTCATGAATGTGTAAGCACCGTGCAGTCGTCAAAGCGAACAAACTATATAACTGGCCAGGACCATATATAACGTGTCGAGCCCGCGTCGAGCGAACTTGTTTCCCGCAATTGCTCGAGCCGTGAGTCGAGCGGCTCCTCAAGCGAAGCTCTCTGACTTCCCTCCGCTCGAGCCGTGAGTCGAGCGGTCATCGAGCGAACCTCTCTGTCCCGCAATTGCTCGAGCGGTCTGTCGAGCTTCCTTCGAGCGAAACTCTCTGTCTTGTGTTCGCTCGAGCGGCTAGACGCTTCGCTCGAGCGGCGTGAACCAGACTCCACATACTCAACAATTCTCCCACTTGGAGACTGGTACACCCACATGTCGTCCTCTACCTCAAACATGATATCCTCCATCTCTGCAACTCACAGCTCCTGTCTTCATGCTAGAAGACCAACTGAAGTTGCGCACAATTTCAGTTTCTCAAGTGTAACACCCTTTGTCAACATATCAGCAGGGTTCTTACTTCCACAAATTTTCTCAAGTAGCAACTGTCCATCATCCAACAATGATCGTATAAAGTGATACCTGATCTGAATGTGTTTAGTCCTGGAATGAAATGCTGGATTCTTGGCAAGGAATATGGCACTCTGGCTGTCACTGTAGAGGGTGCCATTCTGATTCTTTTTACCCAATTCCTCCAAGAAGCCCTGTATCCAAACCATCTCCTTTGCAGCTTCTGAAACTGCAATATACTCAGCTTCTGTAGTAGACAAAGAAACTGTCTTCTGTAGATTAGAGCCCCATGAAACTGCAGTACCACCCAGAGTGTAGACAAACCCTGTGGTACTTTTTCTGCTATCAATATCTCCAGCCAAATCAGCATCAACATAGCCTTGTACCTCTAAGCCCTCTCCTGAGAAACACAAGCACGTTTCTGAGGAGCCTTTTAAGTACCTCAAAATCCACTTCACTGCTTCCCAATGTTGTTTTCCAGGATTACTCATGTATCTACTCACAACTCCCACTGCATGGGCAATATCTGGTCTAGTGCAAACCATAGCATACATGAGTGACCCAATAGCTGAGGCATAAGGAACCTTACTCATATAGTCTTGTTCCTCCTCTGACTTTGGTGCCTGATCCTTGCTGAGTCTGAAGTGACTTCCTAAGGGTGTGCCAACTGACTTGGCCTTGTCCATACTGAACCGGTTGAGTACCTTTTTCACATACTCAGCCTGTGAAAGTCTCAACGTGCCTCTGATTCTGTCTCTAGCAATTCTCATGCCAAGGATTTGTTTTGCAGCTCCCAAATCCTTCATTGCAAAATGCTCTGACATCTGCTTCTTCAAACTATTGATCTCATCAATACTAGCCCCTGCAATGAGCATGTCATCCACATATAGCAACAAAATAATATAAGAATTGTCAAACTGTCTAACATAGCAACAATGATCTGCCTGACATCTGATGTACCCTGCACTGCACATGACACTATCAAATTTCTTGTACCACTGTTTGGTTGCTTGTTTCAGGCCATACAAGCTCTTCTTTAGTCTGCAAACTGAACCTTCCTTTCCCTGTACTACAAACCCCTCAGGTTGGTGCATGTAGATGTCTTCTTCAAGATCTCCATGAAGAAAAGCTGTCTTCACATCTAGCTGCTCAAGAAATAGATCTTCAGTAGCAACCATAGCCAAAACTAGCCTGATGGTTGTGATCTTTACCACAGGAGAAAAGATCTCAAAATAGTCAATGCCCTGTTTCTGTTGGAAGCCTTTTACAACAAGTCTGGCCTTGTACCTCTTACTGCCATCATGCTCAGTTTTCACCCGGTACACCCACTTGTTGTGTAATGCCTTCTTCCCTGATGGAAGTTTTGTCAACTCCCATGTCTGATTCCCTAACAGGGAATCCATCTCATCCTTCATGGCCAACTCCCACTTGCTAGAATTTTCATCTTGCAAGGTTTCTTGGTAACTTTGTGGTTCTCCACCATCTGTCAACAAGATGTAATTCAAAGAAGGTGAGAAACGTTGTGGAGGACGTATAGTCCTAACTGACTTTCGAACTGTAGCTATTGGAGTGGACGACTCTGGATCTGATTGCGGAATAATGGGAATGGGTGTGCTGGACCCACTCTCCCCGTCACTCACATCTCTGCACTGCACTGTGACCTCTGGTAGATCATCCAAACTCACAAACTCAGACTCCTGAGAGGCTGCTTCAGCAACTGTACTGGACTTGTCTTTGTAGACAATCTTCTCATTGAAGATCACATTTCTGCTTCTTATAATCTTCCGACCCTGATCATCCCAGAAACGATAGCCAAATGCCTCGTCTCCATAGCCAATGAAATAACATTTCCTTGACTTAGCCTCAAGCTTATTACAAGCATCAGAATCAATAAGAACATAAGAAAGACAGCCAAATATTTTAAGATGAGAAAATTTGACCTCTTTCCCGCTCCAAGTCTCCTCAGGCAATCCACAATCCAAAGGAACTGATGGTCCTCTGTTTATCAAATATACTGCAGTGCTAACTGCATCTGCCCAGAAAGTAGGTGGTAGCCCAGCGTGTAGCCTCATGCTTCTAGCACGCTCATTTATGGTTCTGTTCATACGTTCAGCAACTCCATTTTGCTGCGGTGTCCCAGGAATGGTCTTCTCCATTCTGATTCCCTGAGTTGCACAATACTCCTTGAACCCTCCATCAATATACTCACCACCATTATCAGACCTCAAGCATTTCAACTTCAAGTCTGTTTCATTCTCAACCATGGCTTTCCAATTTTTGAACACATTAAATACATCAGATTTTTGTTTCAGAAAATAAACCCATACCTTCCTGCTGTGATCATCAATAAAAGTGACATAGTAGCGAGAACCTCCAAGAGATGCCACTGGAGAAGGTCCCCACACATCAGTGTGCAAAAGATCTAGTCTCTCTGACTTCAGTGTTCTACCACTCTTCAAGAAACTGACCTTCTTCTGTTTTCCCATAATACAGCTCTCACACATACTGAGATCAACTGCCTTCAGTTCTGGTAGCTTGCCTCTAGACAGGAGTTCCTTCATGCCCTTCTGACTCATATGGCCAAGCCTGCAATGCCACAAGTCTGCTGTGCTCTCTGCAACGGTAGTGGCAATAGTGTTATTCAAACCAGTAGTCATATAGAGTGTACCAGTTTTCTTACCCCGAGCTAGTACTAGTGCCCCTTTGGTGACCTTCCAGGTGCTGTCTGAGAACACCACTGAGTGGCCACAATCATCAAGTTGCCCAACAGAAATAAGGTTCTTCTTTAACTCAGGGATGTGTCTGACCTTTTGCAAGGTCCATTTGTTCTTGTTAGGGAGTACGATGTCGATGTCTCCCATTCCAATTACATTCAAGGCTTCTCCATCAGCCAAATACACCTTTCCAAAGTCACCCGCAACATAGTTTTGCATTATCTCCCGATGGGAAGATGTATGGAAAGATGCCCCTGAATCAAGTATCCAGTCATCAACTGGACTATGAACTGCAAGCAATAGTGCATCCTGTAATTCTTCAGTTACCACATTAGCACTATCGTTCTCTGTCTTCTTGGGATTTCTGCAATTCTTCTTTATGTGGCCAGCCTTGCCACAATTCCAACAAATTGCCTGCTGGCCAGGTCTCATCTTGCTCTTGCTCCTGTTCTTTGATTTTGATCTGCCTCTGTATGAGTTCCTGTCTTGTGCTCTTCCCCGAGAGTCAACATTCAGTGCTGAACTCAAAGCTGAGGTCTCACCTGAATCTCTCCTGCGTACCTCCTCAGTCAAAATCAAATCACGGATGTCATCATATTTCAATTTTGACTTGCCAGCAGAATTGCTAACAGCCATTCTCATGGCTTCCCAACTATTTGGCAGTGATGCCAATAGTATCAATGCACGTATCTCATCATCAAATTCAATTTCAACAGACGACAATTGATTTGTGATAGTATTGAAATCATTCAAATGCTGTGCAACAGACGTACCATCCGACATCTTTAAATTAAATAACTTCTTCATCAGATGTACCTTATTATTTGCTGACGGCTTTTCATACATACCTGATAAAGCCGCTATGAGATCCGCAGTCGTCTTCTCTTTGATGACGTTGTGTGCAACGGATCTCGACAGGGTTAAACGAATAACCCCCAGGACCTGTCGATCCAACATAGTCCAATCAGCAACTGACATGCTGTCCGGCTTCTTCCCCAACAATAGAAGATGGAGTTTCTTCCCATAGAGGTAATCCTCTATCTGCATTCTCCAATACCCATAATCCGTGCCATCGAACTTCTCGATCCCCGATACTCTCACTTCTTCTCCAGCCATCGTTTTTCTCAGACCCGAACCTTGGCTCTTGATACCAATTGTTGTGAAAACGATGACAATAAAGTGAAAAAAAATGCACGAAATTAAACAATCACACACGACACAGTATTTACGTGGTTCGGCAAATTGCCTACATCCACGGGAGCTGCAGATGATTTTTATTTCTTGAGGAATCACAATACAATGATGTAGAACGGCTACTGTTCACACAGACACTGTGCAAGACAAAACAAAACAATATATATATGTTGTACGGCGGAAACCCTAATTCTGGTGAATTAGCGATGTTCGCTCGAGCGGCGTGTTGAGCCCGCGTCGATCGAACTTGTTTCCCGCAATTGCTCGAGCCGTGAGTCGAGCGGCTCCTCAAGCGAAGCTCTCTGAGTTCTCTCCGCTCGAGCCGTGAGTCTAGCGGTCATCGAGCGAACCTCTCTGTCCCGCAATTGCTCGAGCGGTCTGTCGAGCTTCCTTCGAGCGAAGCTCTCTGTCTTGTGTTCGCTCGAGCGGCTAGACGCTTCGCTCGAGCGGCGTGAACCAGACTCCACATACTCAACAATATGTTGGCATAGGATTTGTTGTTTCCGTCGCAATGTAGTACGTATAGTGAATGGGATCTGAAGAACTTGGCATTTGGCAATACTCGAAAGTTCTATTTTCATGTTTTCTTTTTCTTGTTTATCGAACCTTCATCACGGGGTGCGCCATTATAGGCTCTGCCGCTCTAGTTATGTCATAACATGTGTATCTGTTGGCAGTGAACTCTAGGAATGTTAATCCTCGAAGTCATTTTCTTTGATAACAACTTGCATCATCAAATAAGTCGTTGCTCCTCATTTACATATCAATATATAAATATTTATATATATATATATATATATATATATTTCTTCTGTCAAGTGAAAGCTGCCAAAAATGGCTGAGAAGAACAGAGATGGTAATGCGACGGTTTTCCATGGCAAGTACGAGTTGTTTTGACTTTTGGGTCATGGCACTTTCGCGAAGGTGTACCATGCCAGAAACTTGCAGACTGGAAAGAGCATGGCAATGAAAGTGGAGGGAAAGAAGATTGCAGATGTACGAATGAAGAAAAATAAGATTGTGAAATGCTAATTTGTCAGCCGGTTGCACAGCGATTCCACATGGCCAGTTGTACCTAGTAGAACTATGAAATATAATATCATTTTGATTTGATTTTTATAATTGTCAAATTATTTTGATTTGATATTATTTTGATTTGATTTTTATTATAATTAAAATATTGACCTTATCTTATCTCAATGTAGTTTTCTTATAAGAGAAAATATACTTACAATTGTAAATTGTATAATCGCCGCGTAATCGCTTTGAAAAAGAGTGAGGTCCACATGAAAAAAATTAATTTTTTAATAGTGGACCCCACTCTTTTTCAAAGTGATTACACGGCGATTACGCATTTCACGGTTGTATGTAGAATTACTCTTCTTATAAATAGTATTTTATGTTTTGTATTCAGTAACAATTGATACTAACAAAGATATAGCCTCAAGTCTATCTCTCTCCTTCTCTCTTCTCAATCTCATTTTTTATTGTATTTTATCTTCTATCATGGTATCAGAGTCATTGGCTAACTCCATGCTTGATCATGTGGAATATTTATTCTTTCTCTAGCTTTACCTCTCACAAAATTTTCATCATCGTTCAATTATGTATCGTCTCAAATCCATGCATTTGGAATATCTCCATAGTTGTGTTATTAGATTTTGATATGTTGTGAACATTGTTGGAAGTCTCATATCCAACTTTGGACTTTTGATTTTGGTCTTATAGTTGACCAAGGTCATATATAATTCATTGTTGGCTACAGCTTCAGATTTGATGTTCCAGTTGCCGGCCACTTCATCACCAACACCAACATCTAATCGGCGATCAATTAATGGATATGACCACACTCAAATTTTAAGTTCAAGATTCTCCACCTTTAGTTTGAGGGGATATTGAATTTGATTTGATATTATCTTGACTTGATTTGCATAATATTTATCAAATCACTTTGTAGTGATATTAGCTTGATTTGATTTTCATAGTGATTAAGATATTTACCTTATCATATCTCAATGTAATTTTCTTATAAATAGAGATATATGAAAATGTAACTTTCAAGGTCTGTCTCCATTGTTCTCCATTCTCCCTTTTCTTTTCTATTATATTTTAGTTTCTATCATTATACTAGATCTTAGTGTATATATAGCGTAAAATATGGCACAATCTTAACAATTAGATCATAAACGAAGGTATGATCAACTGTTAAAATGTGATAATTTAGAGTGTCAATTGTCAAGTACTCCAATAATTTGGGTGTATAATACATAAATTACTTAAGTTTTTATCAATTATAGTATCTCACAAAACACAATTTTAGTCTCTCAAATTTTTGAAGTTAAGAGTAGATCGATCTATGCTTGATAATATATATGATTTACCAATGACTAATATTGAAACGGATTATTAATTGATCAGATACATGTGAATCTAAAGTTTGACAGGATAATTATACCTAGATTATATATATTATATTACCCATTCAAGTTGCCCACATATATAATACATTACATCAAACTGTACTTGCAGAACTCCTTGGAGTTCATTCATTATTACAAGTACGAGAGAGTAACACTAGTTTCTGAGTGCATATTACAACACTACTACGAAGTAAAGCCATCAGAGATCCCAAGAAAACCATATATAATATATATATATATATATATATATATATATATATATATATATATATAGATATAAAAGATCTTGTGCTTTTTATGCCGAACCATGCAGTAGTACCACTTCATGGCGCTTCTGATGTCAATTAGGAGGCGGGCAATTACGGTTATAGGAGCCACAAGATCTAGAAGGTGGCGGTGGCTTCTGATGTCCTGGTAAACATGGCTTCTTAGTACCCCGACGACATGATGATACTGGCGGCTTCTTTCCAGTACGGGGGCTGCCTATAGTTCTTCTGTACGGAACATCAGTTTGCAGCTCGACTGCAATATATATGCACCGTACGTAATACCATTACCAGAGATACGATTTCATATGTATCTGAATATATATAACTGAATATGTATCCTCCCAAATTAAACTAAAAAAGAGAACGACTAAATTGATCGGTCTTGTCTATTTTAAAACAGGAAAACATGACATTTCGATTCAAAAAGTATGTTTCATGGAACAGTACTTATAATAAGAAAATTCACGATATCATTCAGCATATATACGTGAAAGAGCAAGAGTCTTTTTATTTTTATTTTTTTATTGTTGTTTGCCTTCTTTGAGGAACGACCATGTAGATTAATGAATATATTTGTGTGCAATTAATTATTGTTTTTAGCTATGAATGACAACATGCATCAAAGTACTTCAATTGATCAATAATATTAAGCTGTATGCTTAATTCATGCAATATAAATTAGATCAAACACGACTATGATCTACTGGATCAAATAATTATAAGTACGAATACACACCTGCGTTCAATTCTCGAGCTAAAACTGAAGGAACAAAAAGTACTGAGGAAGCTAAGAGAAGACAGATGATGATCGGTAAAATGGCCTTCATTTTCGAGAGTTGATTGTGCAAACCTTCTCTAGCGGCTTGCTTCTATTTATAGCTAGACCTGTATCCGAGTGTACGTGAGCCAGCTTGTATATGTGTAATATTGACTCAGAAAAATAATATTTACAGTCATGAATGTGTAAGCACCGTGCAGTCGTCAAAGCGAACAAACTATATAACTGGCCAGGACCATATATAGAATTGAAAAGTAATCATGTACGCCAAACGTGGCTGTGTATAAATATATATATATATATATATATATATATATATCTTAAATATCAAAAATTGATTTAGGAGTAGTAATTAAAATATATCTTAATTAATTGAGCTCGCGCGGGAGGTATACATGCAATAATTAATTAATGTTCCCAGCTAACTACTTGGTTGAATGTGCAGGTGGTTTTATATATAGCGAGCTTTTGTTTACTAGATCGATGATGATGATGATCTGTTGGCAAGAGTTTTTACACATATGCCCGGCCGGCCGGGTACTATAAATTTGTATCCATGAATATTGCCGTCGTCTTAAAATCAGTTTGGTTGATGCTCGATCGGTTTTGTATTTGTGTTGGTAAATATTTTAGTGTCAATACATGATGGATTATTTGGGTCCTTAGTACGTAGTATTAATTGATTCTAGTTGAGTCAAATTAATTTGAATTAGTTGGTTTAAAATTTCGTGAGATATAAAATAATTAATTAAGCCTGACCCTTGCTTGAGCGAACCCGCGGCCTGCTCCGGAGATTTGCGCGACTTTCGCTAGATAAATACAAAAATGAGTTTGCAGAGACTTACTGAGAAATCCTAATTATTTTGTGTGGGAGAGAAAATTCCATGTTTCTAGTTCTTGAGCCTTATATCCTATATTCCTTTCTCCCCTTATTGCTATATATATATATATATATATATATATATATATATATATATATATATATATATATATATATATTTTCGCGAAGCAGACATGATCAACAGATCAAGTAGGCCGTAACTTGTGGGGTGGGTAACAGCTAGCAAGTGATGATCTGGATTTATATATATAGTGCCTACAAAGGCCTTGGGAATAATTTTTTGAAGAGAAATGTGGCTTGAGTTTATCTTCTCATTTTGATTGTTTATAATTTTTTTTCTTAATTAAAGTAATTTTTAGTGTATTGATATTTTTTTTAATTTTTTTTAAATATATTAAAAAATATATTAAAAAAATATAAAAATAAAAAGAAGAAAAAAATAAAAAGACAAATTTGTATGGCGGCACGCCCTCCGTCCTCGCAACATTTTTTTCAGTGATATTGGTGAGTACTCATCAAGATGAGCATCCCTCTAGTATATTTCTACAGTCTAAACATAATTTTTAATAGAATAAATCTTCACAACTTCTCTATATTCCACACTTTATATTATTTTTAATTTTTATTATTTTTTTCTTTTATCATGAAATATTGATTATATAAATAATGAATAGAAAATTTGAAATAATTTAAAAAGAATAAACTAAATTTTTTTTTTAAAATATTAAAAATTTAAAAAATTAAAAAAAATATGGAGTGTGGAGTGTGGTGGAAGTTGTGTAGCAAAACTATTTTCAATAAGTAATACGCGCATTTGGTTTTTCCTTTTCACGAGGATATTTGTAATATATATATATATCATTACAAGAAAAATGAACATTTGTGACGGATTATTTACGATAAGAATGACTATTTGTGATAAAAATAGACTCATTTAAATATGAAATAATAATTTTCGCAAGAAATAACTGGTCATAAATAAACAATCTTCTTCTAGTTTATATAAATAATATATATATTTATGTATGTCCTTGTCATGCATACATGTATAGTAGCATTCAAGTGAATGCATGTTAAACAGAAAGATCATCATGCGTTATGAAGGGCTCCTATATGAATTAGTGGTTGAGCCAAAAATAGGATGTGATCGATAGAAGAAGACAGATCATGCAAAGATAAAGGCCAATCCAGCCAAGTCAATTGACAAGTCTTCTACCTCTTGCCAGCTTCCATGGAGATTCATATTGCCTTTAATTTCTACCATTCAAATTAGGCGTGCTAGACCTTCCAGGATCACTAACAGTAGTACTGGAGATTTTGTTGTCTGGCTTCTTTACAAAAGAAGTTAAAGCGACTTGTATTTATCTCTGAAGTATATAGCATGTATAGACTTTGATAGACTACGTAAAGTAAAATTTAATTCATAGGGTAGACCCCGAGTCTCCCATTAAGATAAATATGACACCAATTTTTCACAGCGACAATGTCCTCGATCGATCCACGTCGTCAAGTGGTCCAATTTATTCGCATTGTTTGCAAGCCATGCATTTGGGTGATGTCGTCAACTTGGAATTAGCTTATAAAAACCCCACTCTCATTCATTCATATCGAAATCAGAGGAAACTTCGTAGTAACGCACAGCTTCCACGGGCTGCCCCCTAGACCCATGCAGCTCGAGCTCGCTCATTATGCAACGTGCGTGTCAGTACTGTTAAATCACCACCAAATAATACTCTTGTCTTCTTTGTTTTGTCTATTTTTGTTTGCATCTTAATTGGGAGTTTGGGATGGTCTTGTACGCGTCTCATTTTAATGGGCAAAACGTTATTAATTAGTTGATGATTACACCAAATCCACCCTTTCGGCCACGCCCATAAAGGGTTACCTAGTACGTAGCTCCTTCCTGTGGGGATAGACCCAAGAGAGTGGTGAGAGCCATGGGTGTCCGTAAAACCCCAACCAAAAGTGGTGATCATCACGAACGACCATCTCTTCATGATGTTGATGGTCAGCCACTTAATTAAGGAGTAAAAGTTGATGTGTCACAGTAAACGTCTACCCTAAATTTAGTGGTAAAAAGTCCGTACCCTAGCGTTTCTCTTCATTAGGACAAAATTTGAACCCTAAAAAGTAAAAACGAATTATCAATCATTCGGTCATCAGGTTTGCTTTTTAAGGATTTTGTTAAATGTTTTTAAAGATGACTCCATAATATATGTAACTATTTTGTTAAATGGTAATGATAGACTTATTATCTTCTATCACTTATTTACTACTCTATATATAATATCTTTGAAACTTTTCTTTTTTTATTATTTTATTTTTAAGTATTTTTTTAATTTTTTCTTAATATTAAAAAAATATACAATTTCGATAATCACGAATAGTACAATCTTTACAGTCA
Organism: Juglans mandshurica; assembly: GCA_022457165.1. Lineage (NCBI taxonomy): Eukaryota > Viridiplantae > Streptophyta > Magnoliopsida > Fagales > Juglandaceae > Juglans > Juglans mandshurica. Next base: position 43,019,139 of record CM039620.1, on the reverse strand, counting down.
GATCTTAAGTGAGCATTTCTTTATGATTTGTGGGTAAAATGACACTCGTAACCAATATATATCATTTTCTGGCGACTTAGCTAGCCAACGCATTAAAGTAAATAACGAGGTTTCCCCGATCTCAATAAATTGGAAATTATCATTAAAAAAGAAAAAGGAATACCAAAATATCTCCCCAAAGAATAAAAGAATAGACAATGGTCTAAGCAATAAAGGCAAGAACATGGAATGTTAGTGATAAACTTTTTTTTTTTTTTTTTTTTATTATATATATATATATATAAAAAAAAAAAAAAAAAAGAAGAAGAAGAAGAAGAAGAAGAAAGAGAGAGAGAGGACGGTCTTCCAAGTTTAATGATAGTGATAAACTTGGACAACTATAAGGTCTAGAAAGGGCTGATCTTGCGAGCCAGCTGTAATAAAAACTCAGGCACAAGGCGTCTTCTTGGAGGGGCCATAGCATCCTTAGAAAGAGCTTCCTTATCACCAGCATGTATCACAGCTACTACCTGGTCAAACAGTTCATCTTTTCCGCCTCTCAAAGGATCCTGTATTAAATGGAAAAATGTTGAGGCTTGCTTAGAAGGACAACAGCTTCCTGCCGTATGCATTAATTAGATCTATGGTCTATATTGAAATTTCCTTTTCGGAATATGAGATATTGGTATATACAAATTTGGAAATATTGGCGCGCATACAACATTGAAAACTACTAGACAAGGCAATGCAACCTTACAAGAAGTTATCCCGAGTCATCACTTACATGAAGAAACAAATCTGTATGCGTTTTTCCTTCAAACAGGACTAGCTTTGCTTGGATTCCTGCCCTCTGAAGAGCATCTACAAAAGTTATACTGCAAAAGGCAAGAAACAAATAGTTGGGAGTACGCCTGAGAATCTTGTAAAAAAATTGTAGCAGAACCCAAGTCACGTTTATGGATCTCTAATGGCAAGAAGGATATGAAAGTTCGTTGAAGTTTCCATTAACATAGCTTCAGCATGGCACTTATTTCATTATCACCGTAGAGGTACTAGGCAGGATCAGGACGAGTTATATTATGCCCTTTACACACCAACTACATTATCGATATGCCATTTCTTCCATCCTTTCAGAAACGTGAAGAAGGGAAGTATCAAACATAAGACAGGATAATATTTTTTATCCCTGTGCACCGTATCCATTCAATTTCAAATCCAATGAATCGTATTTCCCACTACTTTTTTTTTGGTAAGTTAGATAATTATTTTATCAATTCTATAAGAGTTTATGTATTTTTATTTACTTTGTTTGACTTTTAAATTCACCAGTGGGTGGGCATCATCATTATCTTCTTCATTATCATCAGTTCATAGAGACAATTTGAAGTAGGATTAGAGGAGGGGAAAGATATGCTCTTAAAGACAAACATATGAAATTTCATTTCTACCTTCGCTTTAAATTATTTCAATCCGGGATATAATGGACCAATGGTAGAAGTAATTCCTCATTTTTTGAATCCTTCCTCTCCTCTTTCCTTCCTACCAAACAACATGAGGAAAAGCTCTCCTTCCCCCTCCTTTCCCTTACACCATCACCTCCATACTTCATATTTTCCATTCATCATCTTTTTTATTATATTGGTAAGTTTCACAAACACTTTGTAAGTATTGAACCATAACCTCACCCTACATTGTCCAGCCCATTTTTTTTTTTTTTTTTATCGAGGAAGCCCCATTTTGGGATGGAGTTCATTAGGTACTTTCCATCCCTACTATCAAACATGGTGAGCTTGAACTTGAAGCATTTTTTTCAGGGAAGATTCTAACCTGGCGTCTGCTGGAATGGAATAATCTGAGGTTCCATGAAAAAGAATAAAATGAGGCAGGTGAGAAACAGCATCCCTAATGCTTGAGTCCTGTATTTTAAGTTCAGGAGAAAATTCTGGCAGAGACTGTTCACCTTCCATAATGCTGTAATTAAACATGACAAGGGATACATAAGGTGATAAACACTTTAAAAACATAAGAATAAGCCAATAGGTTCCCAGCAAACATTATTTGGCAAGTACCTTAAGAAAATGGAGCGATAGAGGCCTCGGTTATGAAAATGATCGACTAAATTGAGTAAATTGTACCTGCTCAATGAATTTTCAGGGGAAAAGAATCATAGTATGGACCTAAGATAAGCATCCCCAGTAGATTGGCAAACACAAAACAGAATTAAGGCAAAACAGAATTAAGGAATTTGTAGCTAGAATCTTCTCAACGCCATAAAACCAGAATTAAGGTTTTGCATCTTTAAGATGGGAAAGCAAAGAGAGTCCTGTCTATCTACTACGAACACGGAATGGTGCCAGTGGGGTATGGGTAAATGTTTAAAGCAAAGTACTTGACAGATTTATCCCGCTGCCTTCTAGATTACTATCATAAGAACTATAGAAATTTAATTTTGTCATGCCTCCTATTATATAAACCAAACCTATTTTTTGAAGCCTCAAATCTAATTGATGTGTTAAACTTGTCACACTTTCTGAACTTTATGAGGACATTAGAGTGTGTACGTGTGTGTGTGGTTCTTTCAGCAGAAAAATAACTAAAAAATATATGGTATCTACTTTTGGAAATAAGCCTCTCACCTCTGATAAATATATAGCAGCTAGCATAAAGAAGGACCTAAATAGTAGTAACAATCCAAGGAAAGCTCAAGCCACATCAGGACCTTGTTTATGTGAACTGTTTAATAATAACATATATAGCCCAAGTCTGGCACCTCCTTGAAAGATTGAAGGCCATACCTTTGACTAGGAGGATTTCCCAATGAATTACCCGAGGTGCAGTTGCGGGAAAATCCTTGCTGAGGGCATGTGCACCCCCAGTATTAGTCGGGACTTCGTTCCCCAACACCCGGTGCCAATTAAAAAAGGCATGATAACTTAAGAGCGCATTTACTAGATTGAAGCTCCACAAAATAAAATCAAAGCTTTGCTGTAGACTTTAATGGCATGGACTTTCATGACTTCTTAGTTTCTAATGCTCCTACATAATTAGGGCATTTTCTTTGTAATTTGGCACTAGGTGATTTAATAAATTCTTGTTTTACTTATAAAATAAAATAAAAAAAAATCAAAGCTTTGCAGCAGAAACAACAGATATGTCACACAGCCGCAATTTGAAAATCAGCACACGCTAATGGAGAAGGCAAAGTACAGATGTCCAGCTGGTCCATCCATGTGAACTGTTTGAACATTAAAATCTACTGGCAAGGTCTCATCTTGGTTCACAAAGGTTAAACCCCAGGGATGATCCTCACAATCATCAACAAATTTATACTATTAATTGTAACTGGTCAACAATACCATGAATTAAACCTAGTGGATGACGGGCTCAGATCAATTTCAGTAAACTTCTACGAGATTCACAAAACAGTAACACATAACAAAACATACCCTCCAGATAATCCAAAATAAGTTTTTATTTGAGAGACACTCCAAGAAATACTCTCTCTTTTCCCATATTCAGATTCGTTGATTGCTTGCTCCAGGAGAGCACAAGCAGAAATGTGTGCACCAGCCGATTGCCCCATTAGATATATCCTGCTCAAAGATGGATGAAGAGATCAATGGAATGGTTCGGAGATAAGATGGGGAAACCCTAAAACTAAGAAACTAGTCTGTCACCTGTTAGGGTCACCCCCCCATTCTGCTATGTGGTTGCAGATGAATGAGATGCCCTGAGAAGCATCTTTCACCATATCACTAATAGTTCCCTGAGGAAAATTTCTGCATGCACATATTATCTGTTATGGCATGCAACAAACACGAGTAGCAATCTGTAACCCAAATGTAAATATGTTTTAAGTTATATTAAGAATTATATGCAGGTACACCAGATAACTTTGCATAAATTACATAGACAAGGTAAATTACGTCATTTTTAATATAAAGAAATCTATTTTGACAGGTCCTTTCATGGTGATTCGCCTGACTTTTTTTTTTGTTTGTGTTGTGGGGGGGGGGGGGGGGGGGGTGGTTTGAGGGCAGCATTCTGATGAACAGTATTGTATCTTGGAACCAAATACCTGTAGTCAATGCATGCCACTATTATGTCTCGTTCTGCTAATTGCTGTCCTAAAAGAGAACCCCACGCTTTGTACCTAACTCAGGCAATGAACAAAAACACATATAAGTGACATTGAAGAAACAAAGTAGACGAATAAATATAATGCAAGGGAATTAATGCTATTATCTATAGCACCTTATACCATATATCTGACATCACAAGTGGGGAAAAAAACTGATGTGGTTAGAAACGGTTCAACCATCAAAGCTCAACCCAGAAGCACCGTAAATTTACAATGTGACCTTGGATCTGCTTTTCATCTTATCCTCCATCCTCCCCATGTACAAATTAATCCGTGAGAATCCTTTAAGTATATTTTATCTACCTAAAGAGCTCCTCGTAAGATCTATTTTGGAAATTATTCTCATTTAGCAAAGATGGGTAATACTTGCCAACTCAGAGCATGTACTGATCCAAATGCAAATCGACATCCTTAACTCTATGTCAGGGACTCTCTCAGCAAAAATATTTAACTTCTTGTCTGATACTGGAACCAAACATCTGTTTGTTGGATGGTGGATTTGGTGAGGTATGTCTTGTAGTATGGTGTCTGCAGGAGTTGCGTGGTAGGTTCTCTCATCCAAATCTCTGCAGGCTTCGCTGTGCCTTTGGGTGTTTTGAAAGTTTTTCTGCAGGTCTTCTTATCCAAGTGGCAGACTGATTATGTTTCTGCAGTTGTTGTTTTTGCTTGTGGCTTCAGTGGATGTGGTCTGGAGTATGTCTCTCTATCATGTAAGGGTGTTGTAAGCAAGGTGGCCACTCCCTCCTTAGCACGATTGTGTAATTATATAGCCTCTCATGAGTAATATATACTACCTTATCCCAAAAAGAAATGGAAACAAAAAGTTTTATATCACCTTGATAGTCAACATCATCATATCATTGAACGTTAAACCTATTTAAGCCCTCAAGCTGTTAAAAGGCATGGGTCAATCTGTTGCCCTATATTTAGTGCATAGATTAAGCTAACAGATAAGGTAAAGCAAATAATATGCAGCAATTTCAGGGGTGACAAGTGATGCAAAAGCTAGCAGCTATCTCAAATCACTCACCCAATAATCCAAGCTCCACCAGTTACAAATATGACAACTGGCTTGGGTTCATCACTATTTTCAGGAAAATATAGATCCAACCTGTAGAAAAGATGTAAGGATAAAAATGCGACAGTAGAAAATAGCAATTGCATGAGATACATCATCCATGAGCAAGTTTGTAGCTTATTAAAATGAAAATTAAAAAATATGTTATCACCTCTATCTCAATCACATACCTATTTCTTGGTTGCTCTCCATAAACAACACTTCTCCTGACCTGGCTTGAGAAGAAATAATAATATGCCACTGCAGAAAATTAGGAAGCAGGTTAAGTTCCGTTTGTTTGGTAAATAATGTGAAGATGTCCTGAAATACATAATTTATACTGTAACAGATTGAAGAAAATTATAGAAACCACGCCGCGTGTTTCTGTTCTGGGCATGGATTACACAAGGAATCCCCAAAATTTAGTTTCTCACATAATCTAGTAATCTAAAGAAGCAATCAAATAAAAGTAAAGGCAAAGAAATATAAGGGAATGACGTTTATTCAACATGTAAGACAACACAAACCTTGAAGAAAGCCGGGCAAAAGTAGCAAGGCATAACAACCAAGAGCAGCTAATCTTGTCATCCATCGGTACCCTACCCTGAATGAAAAGAAATGATAAATTATATGCATATAACTTACGTTTAACAAAACGAACATCTTCATCTAACTGGCTCCCTTATGGCTCACAAAGAAAAGAGAAACCTTTCATCCAACTTTTTTCTCCCTCGGACAGTTAACTACATTAATCAAGGACCTTTCAGTACCAGCGGCAAAGTTGTCCGACCAGTGCATCGTAAAACACTTAATTTGTACAGACGTTCTTTAGTTAGCATTAATACAAGGAGATTGAGTTTCAGTAGAGTAGTACCCTAGATATCGGAGGAGGGTGAAGGTGAGCCGGGTGACGAGATAAGTCTCTGCGGCGGCGTGCCCGAAATCTCGGCTGAAAGACTGAGCCCTGCCGGGAGATGGGCGCCCGGAGGAGGGATTAGGTGATGCTCGGCGCCGGCGCTGGTGGCTATTGGCGGCATCAGTGTAATTGGAAAGCTTGGAAGAAAGCAAGGGTTTAGTGTCGACGTCATTCATGATTATGGACCTCAGATATGAATGAAAAAAACGGAGGGACGGAGGAGAACAGTGGGGGTGGCCGGAGATGGAATTATAGGGGAAGGAAAGCAGTGTGGTCTGTGTGGGATTGGAATTTGGATCGCAAGAAGTTAACTGCTGTTATTTGAGAGGGAATTTGAATCCAGCTGGTGCCGTGCATTGCTTTGTTTTCTCGCAGCCTTATTTATATAGAGATGATTCGATTCCATTTTATTAGTTTTCGGTGCCACTTAAGGTCTGCTGTTCGCTGATGCCGCACAGGTGGCTGATTCCAAGACTTTTTCTTTAGTTTTGGAGAAGACACTGCTTTCTTCTCTGGAGTAATTTGAATCCTGACCACTTGTATCTCGCCACGATACTTTTTTTTTTATAAAATAAAAATAAAAATAAAATATATAAAGAAAAAAACTAGTTTGCCACTAATGTTACCGCTCTATTTCACCGTAAGGTATTTTTTATTTAATGATTAAGGAAGTAATTTTAAGTGTATTAGAGTATTTTTTTTTAAATATATTTAAAAAATATAAATAAAAAAATAAAAAAAAAGTTACAAAAAATAACTATCAATGAAGTAGAGAGAGTTACTCTACCGCTCAATAGCCCGACTCGTAAAGGAAAATACTAATTTACCCACATGTTCTTCTTCTGTTAGTTAGGTGGAGGGATATAAATAAATAAAGAATTGGATATTAACAGCCCTAATTTGTTTTCAAGATTAAAATTTAAAGTTTTGAAAACTTTAAAAACTTTTAATCTCATCATTATAATTTTTTAAAATTTTCACACAAAATAAAATTAACAATTCAAATCTTAGAATAAAAATAATATTAAAAAATATATTTTAACAATATTTTATTTAATTTTTTTAACTTTAATTTTAACTCTGTTTTATCCCATTTTTTAAAACAAACCAAATCATCTGCTGATCGGTTAAAATTTATTTTTTTTAATTATACTTTCACCATTTTTTTAAACTATTTAGATATTTTTTAAAATTAAAAAGAAATCACATATTCATTTAAAAACACTTAATCCCTAAGTAAAAAAAATTAAAAAATTAAAAAAAAAATGGGTCGGTAGAAATCTTCTCGGAATAATAATTATACGGTAAATAGAGTGGAATTGGATGCAACTCCCCATGAGAAGTTTTGGCAGTACATAAAACAAACAAGTATTCAATCGTTACAAGTAACTTCCAGTAGACTCTAATCATAATGGAAAATTTGTCATCTATCTGACAAAAGTAAGATAAAAAGAGTGGATCCAGGTGGGATTTTCAGTTTGGACTTTGAGGCTGGCTTCTTTTACCTCAACCACCATCTCTGGACAGCAGAAATTGGAGTATTCAAGAATGGCGCGTAGCGATGGACAAGCGGATTGACAGTCCTCCCAATCTTAGTCCATACACTGTTATGGTAACTTGCAGTGACAGGCGCACGATACATGAGCTTCAATAGCTGTCAAATAACGTTTTTCGAGACGGTCAAAAATCAAAGAAAATACACATAAAAAGACTCATTACGCACTATGCTATATATTCTGCAAAGCTTAACACAACAAATTCAATCTCTATCTCTCTCTCTAGCTTTAAACTTTTCTAATTCTCTCCATTGCTTAACAGCTAATATAGCTAACAACACTTTCGATTGAACAACAAAAAACCAACTCTATAGATGATAACAGACAAATGTCACAAACCTGCCAGTACATGAAAGTTTGTATAAGGTTGCGCTGCCACCTGTGCATAACATTAGCATTAGAATCCAAGAGACTTCAGAAGTAAACATAAACATAACAGTGAAAGGAAATAAAAACTTGCAAGAATTGAAATGGGAAAATGTCTCTGAGAATCTCACGAGAACAGAGAGACAATTAGAAGGAAGCCAAGTCCAATCTCAGCATGTGAAGACACTATGCTAAGGGTTGTTGTGTTTGACTCCACCCAAACACATGGCTCTTCCAAGTACTTCCTGTCCGTACAAAGAGGAAAATATAAAATCATTCAGTTACATATACCGAAAATAATAAATGGAATACAAGGGCTCACATGAGAATAGTTTAAACAATTATTTGTTTTAACTTGGGCATTGAAGATAGTTTGCAAGTAGACAAACTCTACTCAATGAAGACAAGGAAATAGCATGACAAGGATTCTGGCACATCAAACTGAATCAACAACCCTTCAAACTCTGGTCAGTTTCTGAGCAAGGTTGTGTGGTAATAAAGTAATCTAAAAAAGAAGATGAAACTTCCCAAAGAGCAAGTTGACATAAACAACTTCAATCCAACTGTAGTCAACAGCCTCAACCATAAATTGATCATCTCATTGGTGATTCTTCAGAAGCAAGGACTAGTCAAGCAATCTATTATGCCCTAGTGCGTGGGTATGCATTATTAAGCTGAGAATATGGCAGGGCTATCCAGGTTTCTGTAAAAAAATTTGAAGGGAGTACCTCCCAACTCGAAGATAAACACACCAGTACTGATTCAGGCAAGACAAAAAAGTAAGTCATACCATAGGAATCCACCCTCATTCAGAAGGGATATAGTTGCCTGTGTAGTACCTTTTAAGACAAACATTTTTTGATAAGTTTTAGGACAAAGCATAACAATTCAACGCCCAGGTGTAAAAATTAGTCCAATAACAGTTTACTTGGAGTCTCGATTTCCTAACATTATAGGAAAACTATGGAATAGTTTATGGAAATTATATTAAAAAACATACTAGATGGTATGATTATAAAAAATCTGAATCCTCAAAATAATCTACCACCCAAAAGCCCCAAGCATTTTTTGATAGTACCATTATATTTGTTCAGATTTGGCAATAAGATGATAGAAAACCGAATAAGAACTATAGTCATCAAGTGAAACCAAATAATTGACCAACCAAACGTGCATACAATTAAAAGGTTTATAGCTCTCCTACCTGTACAAGGAGGACCGACTGAAATTACGCCTAAGGAACTTTGCAACATGTTCAAGTGCTCGACATAAGATGGGAATTAAAGAAACTGCAACAAAGATCACCCCATAATACTAGGCATGACTATGGAAAAAAGCTAAATATAACAATGGATGGAAGAACCAAAAAAAAACTTAAGAATAAGAACTGAAGGGAAGGTAAATAAGGATGTAAGAGACAAATCAATTCTCACACTTGAGGCAAAGATTTGAAGTCACAAAGGTAAGGCAATATATGAAGTAGATAAAATCCTTGGTTGCAATAATGGACTGAAAATAAACTTGCAAAGCCTGAAGATTCCATGCCCTTGGTTTCTGCAACAATATAAGATTGGTTGATTGATCTCAAAGAAAGATAACAAACTAATCATGGCGTGAAAAGTTACAAGGGCACAAAAACAGAATAAAAACTTACCCCATATAGCGAATACAAAGAATATAGAGAGGAACATGCAGTGCCCATAAAGGAAAGCCGATATGCCCTTTGTGAAAGATTTCTAGGTATCAGTGGAAAAATTGCAAGCACAGCTACAACAAACACCTGAACTCAAAAAAGAAATATATACGCAATATTAAAAAGAAGTCCAGATGTATGAACAAAACAATAATGGTACAAGGATCTTTCTTTCAACATAAAACGAATTACCCTAAGTCTAAAATATTTTTTTAGCAGTTTTTTTTGTGAGGCTTCTCAAAGGATATAATTGCTAGATTATGATTCAGATGCACTAGAATTTGTTATTTTCACTCTGATCTACACTTGCCTGTAAAGGTATCAATTCTTCAATGACACTACAAATCCTTCATAAAAGAAGAAAATCATGCTTGAAAGAAAAACACGAACAATAGCAGATCAGCAAGGACTTCGACTAGAAACACACAAAAAGAGTTAAAAAAGCAATAATTCAAGCCCGGAAGGGTGAATTTAAGGACTCTCTATTAGGGCTGAAGAATTTTCCATCCGGACCGGAAAAACCGACCGGACCGGAGTGAAAATTCTTGTGGTCGGTTTCAGTCCATCATTTGTGCGACCGAACGGGTTCGGTCCAGTCCTAGGGTATGTGATTTTTGGACCGGACCGAAACCGACTGAATTAGTATATATATTTTTAATATTTTTATATATACAATATATATTATTTTATATAGTAGTTGATAAGTTAATTATGTAATTTTCATCTAATTTATTATTATTGACCCTATAAAATGTTAAATAATATATGCTATCAATTAATAATGTATCATAAATCATATGATAATATATGTAGATACATAATACATTCATTCATACTCTACTATTTACATTTAATTAAAGTAATTAGGTAATTTGTTTTTAAATACCTAAGTTGCAAGCAAGCATGAATAATCTATGTACAATGAAATTATTTGATATTCATTAACCATATATAAAATGTTAGAATTTTAATTTTTAATATAGGACATTATTAATAATTACGCATACTAAAGTCTAAGTTAGTAAGTAGTAACGATCAACATCATAAATATAATTATAATTAAATATTTTTTTAATGAGTTAGTTACATAATCCACATTAATAATTCACTTAATTTTAATTTTAGTAATTTAAATAATTTTTTTATTAATTTATTTGCAAAAAAAAACAAAAAAAAGGTGAAAAAAAATTGGGCCGGACCGATAGCTACCAGTCCGGTCCCTATGGGTGTTCGGTCCGGTCCAAGGTGGGAAAATCTTGGACCCAAGGGGTTCGGTTTAGTCCCAAAAACCCCCTCTAGACCAACCGGACTGGACCGAATTCACCCCTATTCTCTATTGTTTTGATATTCCATATGTAACTCAGTTACTGTTTTGATCGGTAATGGAAATGAACAAAGAAGTGGTGGGAAAGGATTATTTAGCCAGCAGCTAAAAAAAATTATGCAACTCTAGAACAAGGACTGTCAATTCCACAGAGATGAACATTCAACTCTTCCAAATTAGCCTGTCTTCTACTAATGTTGGCAAAATCACACATTTTACAACAAATATCTGTCTACAGATTGATATATGACTTTTTTACTGTTGTCACTACTTGTCTTTGATATCCCTCTCTTTTCCCTCCCTCAATAACAGTTAAAAGATCAGTTCCAAAGTTTACAAGAAAAATAAGAACCAACTTTAAGGAAACAAATACGAACGTAAAATTTATGAAAAGCTAGGGAGAGGAATCTTGTAAGTAATTGGCAAATGCGCACACAACTTTATGCAGCAGTTTAAAATACATGGATGCATGCATAAATTAGAATTCAATGTACCCAAGCATTCATAGAGAACTGAATAGTTTGCTGATCCCAGCGTAGAGAACTTGGATTTGGGCCCATAGTTGCCGATGTCCCCGAAGTTCGAGTCGTTGACCCTACAGAAATATTACGGTTCAATTTAAGGGCAACAGTAATTTTAAGGCCAGTGAAAGAGAATATAAATGTATGTGAACTAATAAATTTGTAATCTTTGAATTTCAATGTCAGATTAATAGCAAAATCCAAACGTTCAACCTGCATTACGCGGTCGAGCTTGGTCATTTGAAGATGTTGTTGAAGCAGAGGATGGAGCTGCTGGCTGAGATGAACCGGTAGAAGACATAGCATCTACCACGAGATCAGGATCCTGCTTATCAAATCCAAGAATCAGAAAAGATTGTCAAGGTGCAAGCAAAACCAAATGAAATGTACACAAACAAAAATATGAACTCATGTATTTTCCATAACCTTTAAAGAGCATGTGTTAAAAAACAGACACTACAACATGGCATGAACCCACAAAGCAATCCCTCATCCCGTCATAGGGACAGAATCTTAACTGTAAAGGGTAATTCTTTAATTAAAATATCCATCTTTTGGCATGGTAAAAAGATAATTTCTTTTTTGTACCTTGAGAAGCAGCCAAGCAGGGGAAGCAATAGGAAAGAATGTTGATTGGTGTATTTTCGATCCACATGATAAAGATACAATATTTAGGATAACAACTAATTATTCAATATCATTTATTTATTGGCAAGTCATGCACGCACCTAATGTGTCCTAAGCCCATGATCTCACCCTCCCCATATAAGAACAAGGGAAGTGTCATTTGAGCCATAGCTTTGGCAATCACTCAATATTCAAACCTTTATTCTTAAACAAGGCAGGCAAGTCAAACGTGGAGTTCCACAGGTTAAGCCAAAATACTATAATATATACAGATCCAACGACATCCACACATGCACATCTCATGTCCAGGACCAGATTTGGAGAAGAAAAAGAAACAACAAGAACCCTTCGAACCCACGTAAACTCCAGATGCATGACCCCACCTGTTAGAATCGTGTGTCGGGTAATTCAAGGGAACACCAGTGCAGAATTGAACCTAGAATTTCACAATCCAAAACTCATCCAAAGCTCACCCTTTGACCACTAGGATGCATTCCAATGGATTCATAATGATCTACATTACAGATAGTTGATTTTTATGTTATAGGGGGAGAAGTGGCCCACCCTGACACCAAAAGAATTGACTGCTGAGCCGTATGAGGCAGGAAAGTCTCAAGTACCGTTCTAAGGGAAGAAATTTAACTGCCTATTCTGACCGGGGAGAACATGTCATTCAACAGGGAGATTCTAAAATTGCAGAGGCTTGGTTCAATCAAGCCGCTCAGTATTGGAAACAAGCTATAGCGCTCACTCCAGGTAATTATATTGAAGCACATAATCGGTTGAAGATCACAAGGCGTTTCAAATAACAACACTATTTATTTCTTACATTATTTAATAGTCTTTAGAATTTTTATATATTTTTCTATTATTAAGGCTGATTTGAGTTGAGTATTTACATTATGTATTAAGCTTTCTGAAGTTGGGATTGACAATTATTTAAGTTGAGTGTAACATTATAGACTGTTGATCATGACCAAGAGCAAATATAAAGAAATGACTATATATGAACCAGACCCCCCTTTTTTTTTTTTTATAAGTAAACGGTAGTATAAATAAGAATAGGCAAAGCCCAGGTAACAAGGAGATATACAAGAGATAGGACCTATCTAATTGCTAAAAAAAGAAAGAAGAAAATCATGTACATTTAGGCCATTAAAATCTACACCACTAGCCCAAAGAAGTAAGGTGTGGAAAAATAAAATTCTAAGACCCTCTATTGTCTACTCCTTATCATCAAATGTCTGCTCATTACGCTCCCACCATAAGCACCACATAATACAAATAGGAATCATCTTCCATACAGCTTTGATTTGTGGAGCACCACCCGGCATTACCCAGCAAGCCAATAACTCTACCACTGTAGCAGGCATGACCCAATTCAACCCTATTCAAATGAACACATCGTTCCACAGTGCTATAGCTGTCTCACAATGTAGCAAAAGATGATCCACTGTCTCGCCAGCTTTCTTGCACATACAACACCATTCTAGAATAATAACCCAGCGCTTCAGCAGATTATCAGTGGTCAGAATCTTACCCAGAGCCGCTGTCCAAGTGAAAAATGGTGCTTTTGGAGGTGCCTTATCCTCCACAATCCTCTCCAAGGAAAATGCGTGTTTGGAAGCATAGTAAGGGACTTATAGAAGGAGCGAACCGAAAAAACACCCTTACCTACCGGATTCCACCATAGCTTATCTTCTCTCAATCCAGACATCCTAGTAGAGTACACTCAACTGAAAAACGCCTCAACACTATTAAGTTCCCAGTCTTGAACTGTTATACTAAAGGTGACATTCCAATGGAGTTGATCCCCTGAACGAACCATGAGATCCGCCACTGAAGCCTCTTGATCACATGCCACACGAAAAACGGAAGGGAAGGCGTCCGCTAGAGCCTCCTCCCCACACCAAATGTCTCTCCAAAATTTTATACGAGTGCCCTCCCCCACCAAAAATTTACCATGACGAGAAAACACCCCCCAACCACGTCATATGTGCTTCCAAACCCCACCCCATAGGACCCATTCCCCTCTCTAGTACACCAATCTCCCCCCATCTTACCATGTTTGCAATCAACCACTAATTTTCATAGAGCTTCTGGTTCCAAATTGTATCTCCAAAGCCATTTCCCAAGCAATGCCTGATTAAAAGTTCTCAAATTCTTTATCCCCAATCCATATGAAGGAATTGGCCTGCATACATTATCCCAACTAACTAGATGAAACTTGAATTCATCTCCCATCCCACTCCATAAGAAATCCCGATAAAGTTTTTCGATTCGCGCTGCCACACTAGCTGGAATTGGAAATAAAGATAGAAATTAAGTTGGTAAGTTAGAGATGGTACTCTTGATAAGAGTCACCCGGTCTCCTTTCGACAAATACAATTTCTTCCACCCAGCCAATCTTCGTTCTATTTTCTCAATAATTGTGTTCCAAATAGACAAAACCCGTGAAGCAGCCCCCAATGGTAACCCCAAATATGTCATAGGAAAAGAAGCGACCTTACACCCAAGAGTGTTAGCCAGCTGCCGAGAAATGCTGACGTTCCCAACAGGCACTCACTCTAATTTATCGAAGTTAACTCTCAAACCTGACGCTGCTTTGAAACAAAAAAGAAGCGCCTTCAGTGCCCTAATTTGATCTTGCTCTGCATCACAGAAAATTAAAGTGTCATCTGCAAATAATAAGTGGGAGACCGAGATAAGGCCCCTTTGTGGATCACCCACTGAAAATCCAGCCATAAAACCATGACTAACCACAGCCGATAACATCCTACTCAAAGCCTCCATGACGATAACAAAAAGCAGAGGGGACAAGGGATCACCCTATCTTAAGCCTCGAGAGCTATTGAAAAAACCCTCTGGGTTACCATTGATCAAGACTGAAAATCTTGCCGTTGAAATGCACCATCTGATCCACATAAACCACCTCTCCCCAAAGCCACATCTCTTCAGTAAGTACAAGAGGAATTCCCAGTTTACATGATCATATGCTTTTTCCATATCTAGTTTACAAATAATACCTGGAGTGCCAGACTTTAATCTACTATCTAGACATTCATTTGCAATTAAGACTGAGTCCAGAATTTGAAGACCCTTTACAAAAGCATTTTGTGGCTTTAAGATTACTTTATCAATTGCCACCCCTAACCTGTTAGCTAGCACCTTTGAAATGATTTTGTATATCCCATTTATGAGGCTAATGGGCCTAAAGTCCTTCAACTCCACAGCGCCAAATTTCTTCGAAATAAAAGCAATAAAAGTAGCATTCAGGCTTTTCTTGAATTTCCCAACCAAGAAAAGCTCCTGAAACACATTCATAATGTCATCTTTCACGAGCTCCCAACATGTTTGAAAAAACCCCATCGTAAAGCCATCAGGACCTGTTACTTTATCCTTTACCATCTTTCGAACCACATCCAATACCTCCTCCTCAAAAGATCTTTCCAACCAGGATGTTGTCTGTGGTTCTATGGACTCAAAACCAAGTCCATCTAGTTTGGGCCTCCAGCCCTCATTTTCTGTAAATAGATGATCATAGAAATTCACCACATGTTTCCGGATCACAGGGGCCTTTGTGCACTCACTACCGTTGATTTTCAGCATCTCAATATAGTTAGTTCTCCGATGAGAGTTAGCCACTTTATGGAAGAATTTTGTGCTTTGATCCCCTTCCTTCAACCAAAGAGCTCTTGACTTCTGTCGCCAAGAGATCTCTTCTAAAGTTAAAACCCTTTCCAACTATGATGCCATCGTTGTCTTACGTGAAGCTTCCTCTGGAGTAAGAGCCCTATCCTCAATAATCCTTTCAAGATTCTGTAACTCCTCCATTAGAGATTTCTTTTGCTCTCTTATATTTCCAAACGATTGGAAATCCCAAAGCTTTAAATCTTCCTTTAACGCTTTCAGTTTGCCTGCAAGAATATAAGAGGGGGGTACCATAAAGTTGATAAGAAGACCACCAATGCCTTACCATCTCCACGAAGCCATCGTTTTTAAGCCACATGTTTTCGAATTTGAAATAACGACGACCTCCTTGAATACCACCTCCATCTAGTAATATGGGAAAATGATCCGAGCATAGGCGCGACAGTCGCTTCTGAAGAGACCGCCAACTAGAGGGAGTTCAACCAAATTCAGGTAAAAAATGCACTCTGAAAATTCAGCCATGGCTGGATGTAATCGGTTGCTTCCAGATCTTTCACTAAGGAACCTTACTACATTAAAATCTCCTCCTATGCAACAAGGAAGTTCCCACCCACTATAGATAACAGCCAGTTCATCCCACAAACAACTTCTAATATTGTCAGTGTTCGGTCCATAACACCTGCAAAAGCCCACAAGAAATTATCCTCTACCATCTTAAAAGAGCAAGCCACTGTAAATTCCCCTACAGACTCCTCCATCTTCTCCACAACTCTTTTATCCCACATCACCAAAATATCGCCTGATGCCCCCTCAGAAGCAAGATAGGCCCAATCTGCATACGGGCAACCCCACACATTTCTCACGAGTTTTCTGTTTATCAATTTCAGTTTGGTTTCTTGTAAACATACAATATCCGTCTTCCAATCCCGAAGTAGATTTTTTATGCGTAGCCGTTTATTAGCCTCATTCAACCCGCGAACGTTCCAAGACACAATTTTTGGCTTCATAAAGACACCACCGACCCCTTCCCTTTGGACCTAACGCGGCTTGAGCTACCCTCATTCAACGACCAATTAAGCCTATTAAGCTCCCTTTTCTTCTTAGAATCAACTTTCTTGGACCGAGAATGACTCGCCTCAATGGATGTGAGGAGGGCCATAAACTGTTCTTCATATCCCACACATTTCATACCCACAACCTGTTGGATGTCCTTTACCGTTTGGAATACCCACTCAGAGAACTCAAAGTCATTCGATAACGAACAGTACAATGGAAAAGGCTCCCTTACTATTGCGTCTCCCTCCCCCCCCCCCCCAAACAGATTGTTTCCTTTCCATTCTACTATAGTGCCCACTTTGTCCACTGCAAGAGAATCCGAGAAGTCCACATTAACCTCCAAGAGTCCCTGCGATTAACCCCCCATCTTTATCTTCCAAGAAAACCCCCCTCCTTATTTCCCCTTCTTCCGATAATACCTCCAAATGGTCATCATAGGTTGAACAAAGACCCAACTGAAGAAATGAGGGTTCTAAGTTATGGATCAGCAATTTCTGGGAGTCAACTTCTTGAAAGCTACAGAACGTAGACGGAATCTACGATTTCTCCTCCTCACGCGACGGTAGAATTTGATCTACCACCCTCACCGGCGTTACCTGAGTCGAGACCGTGTCGGCGACCACTGTCGGACATGTCTATAAAGGTCCCACAGCCAAAGGAGGAAGAGATCCCTCGATTTGGCTTCGAACCAGACCCTCACACTCTGGAAGAGGACCCGTCAGCGTAGATGTCGTCGCCGATGGAGCGACGGCCTGCTGCGAGACCATCGGTGCGATCACCTACGAAGAGACCACCTGAGGCCTCATCGGCGATACTGATTTGGGCCCACGGACCAATGGGTCAGCAGTAGCCTTTGGAAATCTCCCGACGAAGTCAACTGCTGGGTCGAGAGTGACCTTAGCCCATCTACTGGGCCCAAGGCCTGTCCCTTTCCTAAGCCCCTGTGAAGTTCCATATCCTGCCCCAAAACGCTGCATTTCAGCCAACCAACTAAATCATTTAGTTCTCCCAAGCGTGTTCCAATAGCAACTAAGGCCTCTGCAAAAGTTTCCTTATTTGGACCAACACCATCCTTGCCATTAACGACACTGCACTGACCCCTCTCCAAAGATGGAACACCACCAGACTTGGGCAATCCTGTCATCTCTGACCCCTTTGCAACCCAAGGCCCCTCATGTCGACCTACTAGCGCCTCCCTGAATGACGACGAAAGAACTCCATACGAAGGTTTCGTAGGTGTCGTCAAAACAGCAACATCTCCTTAACAGCATCCTGCAACACCACCATTAGGTTCCTCCAGCCCATACCACCTCTGCCTTCAGGGATAAAGATGAAACTCCCTTTCCCACCTCGTCCATACTCTGCCAGAACCATGTAAGTCCCTCGAGCATTGGAGCAGCTTTAAGCAATATAGCCTCTGTTCCCATCCCTATGAGCAGAGTAGAAGCCCCTATCTATAGCCTTCAGACCACCCTCCAAAGCTCTACAAAACCACCTAGCAGTCCCCACCCCCACTCATATTTTTCACCCCTTTCCACCCTTTCTCACTCAAAAAAACATAATGCCCATCCCTACCCACCTCAAAAAGCTTAGCCTCAATCACAACACATTTCATGGAGGGCATTATCCAGTGCAACAGTACACTATCAAACACCCACAGCCACCAACGTCAATGAAAAGGAAAACAGCAATATTCCTACGCCATTAACAGAAAGCTAACGACGAAGAAACACCAGCTGCATGATATTTCGCATGTGTACGGAGAGAGAAAAAAAACTACTATAGCTTGCCACATATCGTCATTTCTCTTCGTAACTAAACAAAAATCTTCTCCCCCAAACCCCCTAACCTCCTCTACTTCCTAATTTAGCCCCCCTGAAAAACCATCCCTTTTCTCTCCATACAAACCAGGACACCAAGAAAGGATGACATATCCTAATAAATGTCAACTTGAGAAACAAGCATAAGCTTTTTTGAAAAAAAAAACAAACACTAAAGACTCACCTTAGTCCACCCAAACCCAAATCCTTTTATAAAAGAATAACTCTCATAGGAATGAAAACAAATAAAAAAAAAATGAATAAACCATATATCAGATGTCTAAATGAAAAAAAACAACAACAACAACAGCCCAAGAAGAAAGGACCATATACAGTAGGAATTGAATCGACATCTAATTGCCACAAAATTCAGTAACCAAACATACATTAACAGAAGAAAAAATAATATTTTCTGATAGGTAAACATTAACAGGAGTAAATATTCAACAATTTGAAATCACAGATTCACAGAGGCCTAAAAGATAAATCCACGCAACCTATGTCAGATTAACTAGAACCAAAACCCCAAAAGATAAAAAGGATGCATTCCCGATATCATTTTTTTTTCTTTTTGACGAACGAACTTCATGGTTTTAAGTCCTAATTCTTTAAAATACCGCTCAAAAAATGGGGAAAAAAGGATAATTCTAATTCCAGAAAAGAGAAATTAACCCACAATCAAAGACAAACAAGATGCGGGATTGATGGGTCAGTCCGCACACAATAAGGACGGACAATTTTTTATATAAGTAAAAGATAGACAATTAAAAATTAAGAAACCCAACTATGTAGAAGAAACAAATAAAAACCCAGTTGGGATTCATGGGTCACAAGTCCTAACTCTAAAGAAGACAAATTTATCGTAAAATCAACAATAACAGAGAGGAATTGTAGCGAGAATTGTACGGACGATGTAGCGCTGGTAGAACTTGCGTTTGAAGTGGTCAACGACATCAGAGCGGGAGGCCATGTTGGGAGGGATGAGGATGTTGGACCAATAGTCGGCCCATCTGGAATCGTTCTCGTAGTCGTAGGCCGCCGCCGCTATTCTCTTCACCCTCTGCTGACCCTCCGGTGACTCTTCACCCATATCTCTTTCTCCTACCCTTCCACGACAGCACTACTACCAACACTGCTATATGCTAATTTTTCCTCCAAACTTCCAACAGTCTAGTATAGCAAAGTGAAAACTTTATTAAGTATAAAATATTATTAAAATATATTTTTTTAATATTATTTTATTTAAAAATTAAAAAAAATATATTTTATATAAAAATTTAAAAAATTTATAATAATTAAATAAGATAAAATAAAATAAATTATGAAAAATTACGAAAACAAACAATGTTTAGAATATCCAGAAAATAAATGGGATAATCACGTGCTCAAAAGACTCTGTACAAATTTAAAATAAGGTAAAAAAAAATTACATAAATAATCTTATAAGACACTTGGAGTTGGAGTCTTCCGGTACTTTTTTTTTTTAAAAAAAAAAAATTAGTAAATTTAAAATTTATATAAAAATTATTTTTTAATAGTAAAATTTACTATTTTTCAAAATTAATATATAAAAATTACATACTTTAAGACTAACACCTCGTTTAGAAGTTGAAATTAAATGAGATAAGATGAAAATTCAGTAAATAATTATGAAATGATTAGGAGTGGATAGCGGGATCCTGCCCCTTCATGGAGGGATGGGCAACCCCACCCCGTCCATGCCCCCACAAGGCGAGATAGTGGATGGGGGGGTTGGTATGGCCCCAACAGGGCCTCGCCCTGCACCTAATTTTTTTTTATATAAATATATATTATTCTTATTATATATAAATATATTAATATGTATTAAGTACTTAATACTTTGTGTAAAATGTAGTGTAGTAGGGTGACCCTTTTATAGATTATCTTGACAATATAAGTCTCACACTTAAACAATGTGAGACGCTTGTATTACACTACAACTTACACAAAATATGTACTAGCAAATTTATATAGTTTTTAAATTATAGTCATATTTACAAATTTAAATTTATAATTTTAATCTAAAAATGTATTTTTGATTATTTTTTTACCTATAAATAATTTTTGGATCTAGTGGATTGTGGTCCATTATTGACGTGGGCAGGGAGCGAGGTAGAATGGGAGTCCATCCCCTCCCCTGGGATGCGGGGGCCGGGGGCAGGAAGGGGGGCTACCCTGCACCGTCTAGAAATAATTTGAGTTAAAATATTTTATGAGATTTTAGAAAATGAGAGATAAAAAATTAAATAAAATATTATAAATATAAAATATTGTTATAATATTATTTTTATTTTGAGATTTAAAAATATTGAATTATTTGTATTTTATTTGGAAGTACGTAAAAGTTGTAATAATTAGACGAAAAAGTTAATGATTTGAAATTCAAAATTATTTGTATTTGAATAATGTTTAGATGTTGAGATGAGTTGAGAAATCTAATCTCAACATCCAAACTAGCCCCAAGGCTTTGTTTGGATGTTGAGATAAGATGAGACAAGATGATAAATTTGTGAATGATAATTAAATTGTTTGTGAATAGTAGTAAAATTGTTTGAGTTAAGATATTTTATTGAGTTTTGAAAAATGAGAAAGAAAATGTTGAATGGAAATATTATAAAGTTAAAATATTATTAGAATATAATTTTTCAATATTATTTTCGTTTTGATATTTGAATAAATTTGAATTGTTTTTGTGTTTTGTTTAAAAGTTTGAGAAAAATATAATGATTATAAAAAAAAGTTAAAAATTTAAAATTAAAAAATATTTATATTTAAGTGATATTTGAGAAGGAAATGAGAAAAAATGAAGTAGAATGAGATGGATTGAGATAGATATCAAAACCCGTCCTAAATCTAGTGTTATTGTTTTAGATTATTTTTTTCATTCTCAATCTTATGTTTGAGCATGTCTACGTCAAAAAGGAAAGTTTATGCAAGTCTCTTAAAAGTTAAAAGTAAGACAGACTTGCAAAATAAATCTATTTTTACTTACAGATTTTTTTTTTTTTTAAATAATAGTGTTAGATATACTTTTTGAATGTGCAACACTCATACACTCTTAGGATTAATTATTAAAAGAATAATTTTTTACATGATGCTTAGATTTATTTAATTTTTTTAAAGAGAGTACACGAGAATTAAATACTTAAAATTGTAAATATCATTTATCTTTTTAAAAAATTTCCATATACAAAATTTGTATCTTTACTTTATTTTAAGAGACATTAATTTAAATGATTACATATAAATTTATTTAAAATGTTATATCTTGAAAAAATCTAAGAGAAAGAGTACCGTTACTTTTCAATGTTTTAAATGGTTTATCAATGATTTAACAAATGTGATAGATCCTAAAAGTTAGGATGATGAACATTTTTTCTTTTTTCTTTTTTTTTTTTCTATAACAAACAATCTTGCTATTTTCTTTACCAATACGAAGAAAGTGCCCATGAATTAAATTACAAGTCAACCAATGGTAGGCTTCCATTCGAGAAAGCAATGTTCAAATAATCGACTTTTTCATGTTAAAAGTGCATATCACTTGGAGTATTCTAAAAAAGTATTGTTACATACGGTCATAGAATGTACAAACGTCGTGTAGTCACTTTGAAAAAAAAATAAATCTATTATTAAAAAATTAATTTTTTTTTATATAAATCTCATATTTATTTATTTTTTTTAAAATAATTATCGGCACTTATATATTCACAACTATAACTATCATTTATAATTCCAAAAATACAATTACTAGGAGTGAATAATCAAGACAATCTAAAATGGATTCTAGTTGGCAACAAATACGGGGTTTGCAAGTTGTGGGGAGTGCTAAGCTCTTTCTATGAAAAGTTGAAAACTGTTATGACATTTTGCCAACTAGGAAAGATTCGGTTAAGAAGCAGATATTAAAGTCGCCTTTGTGTCCCATATAAAAGTTCCGTTTGGATCCTGAGTTGAGTTCAGTTAAATTCATTTTTTTATAAATAATAATGAATTAAGTAGTGAAAAGAGTTATATGAGACTTATCTAAGTTGAATTTAAAATGTATTTAAATGTTAAGATGAATTTAAACTTTTTATGAGAAATTAGAAAAGATTGTGAGTTCTACATATAAAGATGTGTTAAATTGAAAAAGATTGTAGATTTCACGTGTAAAGAAATTTTGAATTGAAATAAATTTAATAATTTGAGAGTTGAGTATTTAAATATTAGATTCAATTTAAAATTATATCGAGTTAAACTGAATATTACAACCATACGCAATTATAAAGGAGGAATCAATGTGTCACTTTTTATGGACCTGCTCAGCAGCGAGCGATGTGTGGTCACTGGTCAGAGGAAAGCAGCCAACACATCTTTACGACTTTTCCAAATTCGATTTATTCCTAACAGAGAACGCTTCCAGACTCTTATGTTTCATTGTTTGCAAGACGAGCGGCGAGAAGCCTGTAAGATTAATTTAGCAAGCTTTGAGTTGTCAAGGTTGCTACGTATTTCTTCGTCTCCTTCTGGAAAGACTTCTTGTCTCCTTCCTGATAACAAACCATGCATGTGCAACCAATTCTCTAGTTCAATGGCCTCTTCCAATCTTCGTACCACTCTTTCGAAGCAAAGATATCGTCCGCTTGCTCCATTATCCATTGCTTCGTAAACATAGACATGTGCCTCTGCCACTTTTTTAACATCTCCGGTAGCTAGGATGCCTTGTTGTAGCATGCTCTGCCCACCTTTGTTTCAAATATTATTAGAAACATTGAGATTAACTTGTGAACTTTTTTGAAGTAGAAATATTATTTGTAGGCATAGGCTTGAAAGTCGTGGATGGCAGATTCATCACATCTTGTCATGTCTTTCCGACCAAAAATTGACAGGAAGTGGAGAATAAAACTAAAAGGGAAATATCAAATACCTTTAAGGTATGGTACAGAGGTTTCTTTGTGAGCATTTGGGAATGAGGGGGCCATGATCAGTCCAGGGCACAGAGTAACAAGCTCCACTTTCATTTCTTTAGACTTCCTCCAGGCAACTTTCTCTGCTATAGTCTTGCCCAAGGCCAGCCAAAGCTGTTCATCACAACAAATGAAGAAACCATTATCAACTACAATCAAGAATAAAGTCGTGCCCTTTGAACTAAGAGAACGACAAACAATGTGTAGAAAGGATGGAACTTTCAACTTTAGGTATATTTACAAAATCATGGGATAGGCATAGTAATTCAACCAATCTAGTTAAGGTGGGAGTTTTTTTTCACAAGGTGAAAGATGTTAAGATATAGACTGGCAACCTAGTAGAGAGAGAGAGAGAGAGAGAGGGCTTGAGAAATAAATAGGTTCAGGAAACAATAATAGCACCTTTTCAAGTGATGAATTGCTTTCAATTATGCTGTTAGTGATCATTTAGAGCCTTTAAAAAGGATGGTGCTGAAAGATAACAGTCACTGATTTAACTGATATAATGATAATCGAGGGTCATACTTGACATATTTAATTGAAAACAGAGTTAATACTGCCAAAACCTCAATCCATTATGCAGAATGCTAACGATGAGGCTTCTAATAGAGTCAATGAAATAAAATAAAAAAAAGTTGGAAGTACCTTGTTTTCTCTGCAGAACCCTTCATCACTCCAACAAGTCTCATCAACAACCCTCTCCACATTGCCACCTTTCCAGATAGAAGAAAGAAGAGAAGATGTAAAGACACATCTCTTTTCATATGCTGCTCTACCACAAGCTTCAATGACATTCGTTACTCCTTCAGCCTCAAGAGGTACCATTCGTTCCTGAAAATTATCATGCAGTTTGTATAGAGATAATAAAAAGGTCACTGGCTTAAGAATTGCCATGCACTCGGGATGAAAATCAAATCGTTTAAAATTTGGTGATTTTTTAAACCCACTTCAAAGTGAATTATTGAAGATGCGATGATTATACTTGATAATTGAAACATTTGTAGAGTAGAACTTACTGAATAACCAGAGACCCCTTGTGGATCAACAAAGGAAGAGGTGTGAAAAACAGCATGACAACCTCTAAAAGCATCGCAGAGGCCCTCCACATCTCCAACGCTTGCTACTACAACGCTTTCTAGTTGATTTATCCTTTCATCTCCTATCAGCTCCCTCAAGTCCTCAAAATCCACTATTGAATAAAATTAAAAAATAACATGGCGTGAAACCACAAAGTCTACCAATAAGGTTTTAATATTTGGTTGTGCTTTAAATGTCTACTCAAAGCTGGCCTTGGTTGGGTCACCGAGTCACCGACAGGAGCCATCGGCGACCATAATCATTTTAAATAATTATACTTATCATCGTAGTACTCACTGCTCAGACATCAGACATCACTTATTTTATTTATTTTTTTCTTTTTTTTATAATAAATATGTGATATATGATTGATAAGAAGAACAATTCAATTAATTTCATAAGAATAAAATAAAATAAAAAATAATATTAAAATATATAAAATGTATAATGTAGGATGATGAGTAGCATTTCTCAATCATTTTTATTTTTATTTTTTATGTGCGGTTAAGAAAAAAACCTTTTAAGGGAATAATATAAGAGAAAAAGTAAAAGTAAAAAACAAAATGAATCACATACCAACCTTAAACTTATTCAATAATGTGTCTACATCTGTGAGGTTACAAAATATTTTATTCAGATGAAACTCGAATGCACGGTGTGGCAATACGGCAGCCGTACAAAATAATACAAACCCTAATTGATGGATAAATCCTAATTAGAGGGTTGGGTTGGTTGAAGAGCTTAAAACGGATCCAAGGCTTTATTGCAATGAATTTTGATCAGATCGATTCATCAAATCAGACCGCCATGAAACAAAATTAGGCTCCATGCAAAAATGCAAGCACTGATTAGTTTTTGAGTGGACTGACTCTATGGAGACATCTTTGTACTTTGGGATGCACCAGAAAGGTTTTGTTTTTGTTTCGGGTACCATTCTTCCTCATTAGTTGTATATAAGGCTATAAGAAGCAAGCGCAAAGAATATAGAAGGAATCTTTATCCACAGTGAGACTCACTATCACCATGGTTAGCCTATTTTCTTTCTTTTAAAAAAGGTTATTTTCTGTAAGTTGGTTTGATCAAACCAATAGAAGATTTGCACTGATCAAAACATAATTTTCTTTAAGTATACCTTGATTTTGGATAGTGACACGAACCGGGTAACCGTGAGCCTGAAGCTCCTTCACTATGTGAGAACCCAAGTAAGAATTCCCACTCGTCACACATACCAAATCCCTCTTTCTTGCACTCAAACTGCATTCGTTTGGATTAGTAAAACAACTGTCTTGTTTCTGCTTCAAAGCTAGCGGCACCATCAGTTTTATCCTTGCCATCTCTCTCTCTCTCTCTATCTCTCTCACTCTCTCACATACCTGCATGGCATATAGTACTTAATTGATAAAGGAGGGGCTGCTTCTAATTGGGTTATATTGGTAGATGAAGAATATTAGATGGAAGAGCACGAGGGTGAGTGGTAAGTGCATTGCCAGAATGCAGATCTCGCCCATCCCTCCAGCGTGTCAAGTTAATCACACGATGCAAGTTTCGAGTGGGCCAAATTAAAGTCAATCTTCTTGGCTAGTATCACATTTTTTTTTTTTGATAAAAAGATCTCATTCCATTCATTTAAGAGGACATACAGCTTTGACTTCAGACAACAAGTCAATTACAAACGTTAGAAGAATTTCAGTATACTAATGTGACTGACATGGTCTAGTCCAGACGGCTTATCTCTAAAGACCGAAGTCTAAGAGATAGCACAACTCTATTCCCAACAGAGTACACAGTAACCAATCATAAAACTCCATACCCAACTAAGTTGAGTATGGAGAAACCAAACCCCAACACTACCGACTAAGCGGAGGGGGGACAACACCCTTTGGACCAAAGTCCGAAGGGACAAATGTTTTTGGGTTTTTTTGTTTTCTTGAAAATAAAGACAATGCATAAATAAATTACATAGAGAAAATACTGTAAAAAGGGAAAAACAGTGCACAAAAAACGCCTCGGAAGGGAAAACCGACGGTCGGTCTTGGGAGATCCAGAGTCGACGGTTCGGGAGCTGCCGCGCGTTGCAACGGCAAAGAGCTCCTTGGTGGCGCGTGAGGGCCACGCTTCGACGAGCTTCGGAATTTTCGTCCCGCGCGTGCGGGCTACGCTCCACTCCGGTTGGGGCCGTGTTCGGTGGACGTGTAGATCGGCGGCTGGGCAACCTCCTGGTGGGGCGCGTGTTGGCTATAGGGACCCCGAAGACCACTAAAGGCGATTCTCCCTCTATTTGGCCTGAAAAATGAAAAAGAAAAAAAACACAATACAAAAACAGAGAAGAAGAGGGACAGAGTGAAGGGGGAAGGAGCCGAAGCTCCCACCCCCTCTAGCCGGTCTGAATGAGCTGGGTTTTAAAAAGAAAGTTGCGGTCGAGAAGAGAGAAAGTTGAAAGTTGTCCCTCTTCTTTTGCGGCTAGTATCACATTTGTGGGTATCGAGATAGACAAATTCATGATACTTATAGTTGGTATTTATTACTGAATCGTGATATGTCCCACGGGCAGCCCTGCACAAAAAGAAAAAACAGAGAGCAAAAGTGTCTCATGTCACTTTGCTTTAATTGTTTACCAATCTCAATGTTTATCTCATCATCGTTGATGAATTAAAGAAAAGTACTTGTTGTAAAAAAAAAAAAATAATAATGAAAAATAGAGGTGCTAGGAACATCCTCAACTGAATAGAAAAATCACTTAAGGAATTGTTTGTTAAATTTTTAGTAACGAAAAGGGACCAAAATCGAGTGTTGCTTGCAATACATAGACAGGAATTGTTAATTAGTGGACCAACAGATTGGACAACATGGACCCTTAGACATTGTTCAGGTGGTTGCTAAATCGTGATGGACCCTTGTGTTCTATCCTTCTTTGTTTTTTTATTTTTGCTTCCTGCTAACTGTAGCATGTAAGTTTTAGAAGAGGCTTTAAACCATTAAGTTGCATGCTTGATGAGTTAGAATCAAATGGAGTTCTTTTTCATTCGTGGGTTTTGAAGCATCTTGAGCGCAGAATACACTTACCTCAGGCCAATTGGCTTTTATAATCTCCAGGTCACAAAAGATTTCAATCTAATTGAACGAAGAGCTTGAATAAATCAATATAAAGAATACAAAAAAACAGTGTATCAAGTATCTATAGATATATAATAAAGAATACAAAATCAAGGACCCTTATAACAAAAAAATTGTTAGTTAAGAGAGCAAAGAACTGGAGCAAATACGATGCATGAGATTTACATTGAACAAGCAGCACGACCTGATTGCAAAGTAATTGCGTGCCTCAAATCTGATCCCAAGATGGAGAGCAGTTCACTCTTTCTTTTTTCTTTTTTAAATAAGTAGATGCAGAAAAGTTATCCCTTCAAGCACAAATTGAAAGTATAGTATTTGCCATAGTCAACCGTAAATTGATCTCAACTGCCCCACACACCTGATGCATTTGCAGATGAAGGGTTTCTCCGGTATCCATGCTCTCCACTCCTCCAGCTACTCTCTGTTCGATTGAAGAACTCAGAACTGTATTCCTGGCTACCAAATGCCATTCTTTGAAACATCCTAATTTGTGCAGATTGTTGCGCTGGATCAAATAGTTCACTTTGGCCAGGTTTCATTCCATTGGTGAGATCTGAAAGTTCATCCAAAGACTCTAATGCTCTCACCACCTGAGATGGGGGCAAGGAAGAACAAAAAATTCATTAAATCCTACTTAAGTACAGACGAGATATTGAAGATATATGTCATTTATACATAATTACCAGACTCATTCTTGGCCTTCTTGCAGCTGAATGACGCACACAAGCTGCAGCTGCCTCAATCATCCGAAACATTTCATTTCCGACATAGTTCTTTTCCAGCCTTCGATCTACCAACCCTTCAAACTCTTCATCTTCAAGTGCTTGAGCAAGCAACGGACGAGCCTGAAGAAAATTTCTAATTACGGTTAAAACTGTGCAATCTAATTACTGGCCAAAGACCCCCAATTCTACCTCTTCCCTCTCCTTTAAAAAACTCAGTAAAAGTACAGAGTACAAAAGTTGAGGAACAACAAATCCCAAATCGGACTAAATGTGTTCATCCAGTCAGCGGGAATATTTTAAGGAAAAAATTGGTGCGGTATTTGCAACATGTCATATTTGTGGACTTACCCATTCAACTAGGCTCTCATCACCCAATGGCTGAGAGGCATCCACTGGCTTGCGACCCGTAATCAGCTCCAAAAGCACAACCCCAAAGGAATAAACATCAGACTTTTCAGTCAATTTGCCACTTGTTGCATATTCTGGAGCCATGTAACTGGAGAATTGTATAATTCCATTCATCAGAGACATAAAAAATTGAAAATGTGACCATGACACACATCGGCAGTGTAACATATTCCAGATGCCTGCTTCATGTTACCTTTGAAGTTTGAATGAAAAGCATGCCATATCTAAACATTTGCTCAGAAAACCTTCCAATGTCAATTGTAAGGTTTAAATGAAGTTGCCTGGAGGTCAAAGGGATCTATACTGTTGACCTTTAAAATGTCAATAGTGCTGCTAGTTTTACCCATGAAATTTACTTCCAAATCTTAAGCTTTACAAGACACAAACACAGAAACAAACATGACCTACAAGAAAGTTTGTTTAGTCATATAGGAGACAACACAAGCAAACAAATAAGGATTACCTACCCAAAGGTTCCCATCACACGTGTGGTTACATGAGTATTTGAATCCAATGCTAACTTTGCAAGCCCAAAATCTGCAACCTGTTAATTAGAAACACATCTTTTAGGAACATAAATAACTAGTAACACGAAATTCAGGAGGGAGAGAAATCAGATCCAGCTGCCATGTGGGCTGGAATATAGAGGGCATGTTAATCATCTTGAGCTTACTCTAGAGCCAAACAGGTTTGTACAAAACAGAAAACGACAAAATACCCAGAAAAATAAAATAAAACAGACACTCAAACAAATAAAACTGCAAAATGAAAAAAAAAAAAAAACATGCAGAAGATGAAAAAGCATTTTCAGGGGATAATGAATAGCAGTTGGAGGAAACCATCTTGATCCAGATGGATGCAAATTACTGTTTTTTCCAAGAAAATCGAGGCTGGAGAAACAGGCATACCCGAGCTTCAAAGTTGCTATCAAGAAGGATGTTTGATGATTTAATATCCCTGTGAATGATGCGGGGATGGCCTGTGATAAAAAAAAAAAAGAAAAAAGAAATTGAAACAAAACATTAGATACAAATTATTCAAGATGGGTTTGCCAACTTATATTCTCAACGTACAGCAAGTTTTCCAGAACTTGCTGGCCCCCAGGACTGTAGATTAACTGACTTTCAATATTGAACATGCATATGATAATTACTGTAATATATTTCTAAAATCTTGAGACCAAATTTGTTTATTTGTTTAACCCCAACCATAAGATGTATCAGGCACACTTATCTAGAGAATATCTTTGTTTTACATTTAATTAGCACAATATTAAATGGGAAAAACATGGCAAAACAGACAAGTTCACTGTTTCACGGACTGCCCTGATACCATGTATGCATGCAGAGTTGACAAAACAAATGACCTGATAATTTTCAGGTGTAAAACACATTTACATAAGAAGCCCCTAAGAAAGAAAAGAAAATTACAGTCTTCGTGTAGGTAAGCAAGTCCACGAGCTGCACCAGCAGCAACCTTCAGTCGGGTTGCCCAATCCATAATGGGCCTGTCCTCACCTGAAAATATTTCATTTAGGTAGTTAGATGTATATTACAATTTTGATTGGGGAGTCATATGCAGTAGACCATCAAAGCTAAACAACTCTAAAATCCCTTTACTTTCTGAAACATGAACCCTACTAAGAAATTGTTAGTGGTCCACCATGAATGGTTGATTTTGACCAAATTGAAAACTCCTGGTAAACCTGCTGTGGACCTATTGTATTTGCAAGCCACGTGCATAAAAATAGTTTGCTTATGGACAATATGGCACATGAGTTCTAGATTTTAATTTCAATTTTTAAATAAAGGCTTCCATTTTTTTTTGGTGTTTTTTTGTTCCTTTTAAGTATCATCTAAGAAGCATTTCTTACCATGAAGGTGATAATGAAGAGTGTCATTTGGGACGTATTCATAGACAAGTAATCTTTGATGCTCTGATATACAGTAACCCACCAGGGAGACCAAATGACGATGGTGTATTCTGCTAATTATCTCAACTTCTGCTCTGAATTCACGCTCTCCCTGTCCACCACCAATTTTTAGCTGTTTAACAGCTACCTCTTTTCCATCTGCCAAGACACCTTTGAAAACACAACCAAATCCACCTTCACCCAAAAGGTTCTGTGCTGAGAACCCATTTGTGGCATTGACTAATTCTTCATAAGTGAACCATGACCGTGAATTCCCTACACCGCTTGGCTCTGATGGTGTATACACAAACTCTCCAACGGAGTCATTTCCGACTAGGGGAGCTGGAGAATAGGGCTTCAGAAATAATGAATCTGGAGAGCACGTGCAAGCCCATTAGGATATATTCATTGAACTCAAACCCTCAGTGAGTTATAGCTTGCTAGCTAACTCAAAAGCATAATGAACTGAAGCTGAAATGCACTATGAATGAACAAAAGAATGAATTAAAACTAAAATTCAGATTCTTGAAAGAAAAATCTGAAATAGCATTTGGACTTTGCCACACCATATCCACAACTCAAATTTTTCTGAAGCAAGTGAAAAGAAAACGGAATCAGTAAGATTGAGATGTTTTTAAGTCATAGGCTCCACAGAGACATGCCAAATTGAAAAAGAGTGTAATAACTATTGTTCTACAATTTATGTCAAAAATCGAAAATCTACAAGTTCATGGAGCTCTTAGCAATAATTCGTACATGTATATAAATTAAGCAGGTTTAAGATCACCAATTCAATATAAAAAAATACCTTGAAAATAAATAAGGTGAAAACAAGAAAGATGTTTAACCTGAATTCTGGGAGGAGGCAAATGGAGAATGCATGGGGTAGCCTACATTCCTTCCAGTTCTCCTTTTCTTGCGTTTCTGTAAGAACCACACGGCCATTACAAGAAGACTAATTACTAGGACCCCAACTACAACGCCAATTGCCACAGATCCTACCGTGCTTGATCCACCTGTATTTGTAGATCTTTCATTTTCTGTTACATGAGTAATAGGAGAAGGTGCAGTTGACTTACTGGGACTTCCAGCAGCAGAGGAATTACTTGGAGAAGCAGGAGAAGAAATCAGAGGAGGTGAAGGAGAGGTAACTGGAGGAGGAGGTGATGCCAATGCCGTACCTGGGGTAGGAGGGGCAGCTTTAGAAGGAGGAGGTGTATGTATAGGAGAGGGAGGAGAATTCGTTGGTGACTTTGCCATTGGTGGAGGCGGAGAATCGGAAGAAGGCGGTGATGGGACATTGGCAGGAGGTGGTGGAGATGAAGAAGGCGACAAATCTTGGGGGGGAGGTGGGGATGGCACTGGAGGCGTAGGAGAGGCTTGGGGAGAAGAAGAACCTCCAGATCGTGGTGGTGGCGGTGGGGAAAAATCTGGAGGGGGTGGCGAAGTTGCTGGAGGAGGGGCAGATGGTGGGGGTGAAGCTGGAGGTCGTGGTGAGGTTGTTGGTGGGGAAGGTGGTGGAGGTGGTGGTGGCGAGGTTGGAGGGGGAGCTGATGCTGGTGGGGGTGGGGGTGAAGCTGGCGTCGATGGAGGAGGAGCCGCAGAGACTGCTGGTGGAGGAGACTGAGGAGGTGGGGTTGAAGGTGCCGGGGTGGCAGGAGTCTGATTAGGCCTGGATTCTGTAGGAGGCGGGGAAGTTGAAGAATTTGATGGAGACTGGGAAGAAGGCGGTGGTGGTGAGGTTACAGAGGACGTTGGTGAATCCGCAGAAGGGGTTGTTGAAGCCATCTTTCTATGATTCTCCCCTCACAATGAAAATGCACTACTACACATCCATTACCAAATTTGAAGTATCAGAGTAATCAGCAACATCGAAATGCCTCATTTTTCCTAAAAAAAATACAACTCCACATCACACCAGAGCTCAATTTAATACATAAAGAGGTCTTCCTCGTGGCAAAATAGGTAAACACAGTCATCTTCTCTCAGAATTGAGAACCCCGAAAAACCCAATTCAATAAACCGACGCAAAACAATCTACCAGAATTCCTTCATTTGGAACACCCAGATTCTCCAAACACTAAATAGCTCGGAAAATCCCAGTATATAAAAAATACCGAGCAAAACCCGTTCAGAAAACCCTTCTGCCAACACAATCCATGCCAACAAACTAAAAAACTTTGAGCTTTAACTCGACCATAAACAGTAGACCGTGACAACTACAGCCTAGAACACTAATACAACACTACTCTCCAAATATTCTAAAAAACTCATTGAAGCCATACCTACGCCTCCTCCTCGGTTGTAGGCGTTTTGCAACTTTGTGAGAACAGGTTGGAATCTTCGAATTCCCCTGGGGTTCTCGAGAAAGCTTCTTTCGTGTAATGGCGAAGAGGTAGTAGTTCCCACCCACAAAATATGGAAACCAGATGTGGGGGCGACTACCAAATTGTCCTCCTCCTCTTACTCTTCCTCAGTCTTCACATGCAAAGAAAGGCGAAAATCTTGAAGAACCAATCATTAATATGGTGGCCATAAATTTTACTATGCGTCATCATTCTTCTCTTTCTCTGTTTCTCGTTTCTCTTTAACTTTCTACGATATTTCCTTTTTTCTTTTTCATTTTTCAAAAGACGAATAAAGAAGCTGAAATTAGTGGTTTGGATAGATAATACAAACCTCAAAAGAAAGAATATTTGGTTGAAGTAGATAAAGCTCTTACCATCTCAATAAAAGTGGGTATGAAATATTTGCTGTTTGATGGGCCATTTACAACTCTATTAAACAGGGTATATTAAAATTAGATCTTTCTTTCAAAAAAAAAAGATCTCTGGGTTTCATATTTTTTTTTTTTTAAGAAAAGGCAGTGAAAGCTGGCTGTGACGAAGAAGAAAGCAACGCAAATAAAGTCAATGAAAACACAAAGGCAAGAGCCGCGTTTAAAGACTATAATATTATTAGAGTTACCATTCATATTGATGATAATGTGTGGCATGAGATCATATTGACCATTAAACAATATTTATAGATTGGTATGAATGATTGTGATGGGTGGATCATGGGAGCTTATAATAATATATATACTGTTTGTGAAGGCTTTATTTTTCACCTAACCACATTCTTCAACCCGAAGCTTTCAGCTTTGTGCCTTTTTTTTCCTGCAGTGACAAGCTAAAGGCTTTTTCTAAGCCCCACCGCCCAACAAACCTATAATATTACTTCAGAAAATATACCAATCACACGTGAAGTTTGGAAATATGTATTTCAACATATTTACACATGAATTACAGTTGAAAATCTTTATCTTATAAGTTTGGCTTGTTCTCAAACTATCATTCCTCTTTATAATTTGTCATATTTTTTAACATTTAGCCGTTAAATTCATAAGAAGTCGTCTATTTTTGTCCATCTAACGGTTAGATTTTTTGAAGGGTATAAATTACAACTAATGTAATAATTGGAGTGTTAAGTGAGAAATATTTGTCTTTTGCTCCACGGCTGTGGGCATGGCGCGGGATTCATTTGGGTTTGGCATATGGGCTTTTTAAAGCATGGGCATTGGACTAGCCAAATGTCAATATAACTCTATAATTTGGTTATATGTGATAAAAAGCATTCACATTGGACTAGCTAATATTCCAAAGCTCAACACTAGAGCTACATTAAATTAAGAGGACTCTCCAACATTGACGAGTGTTACTGTTCACAGACCATTAGATTATTTTATGATTTTCACCAACCCCCCTCTCTATTTCCCTCATTCTTTTCTCTCTCTTCAGACTCGCAAACTTCATTACCCTCTTCTCTCCCTTGTTTGTCCATCTTCTCTCCCTCGGTCGTCTTCTTCCCCGTCCGCTTCCAGGCCAAACAGTAAGTCTCCCTTCCTCGCTCTTCTCTCCCTATTCTCTATGCATTTTCTCTTAATCCCTACTCTCCCTCTTCTCTCAATATTTTCTCCGATTCTGTCTCGTGCTCCGCCTACAAATGCTCGGATTTGAGGCTGCTGCTTAAGTTCGGGAATAGTGGTGGTGGGGGCCTTGGCATTCGGATACCTAACCTTGCCACACGATTGAAGCCATTTCTCGAGAAAGTTCAAGAAACCCTCAAAAAATCTGACCTTCCCCCTTCTCCAGCTGCAGTGCGAGGGAATTATGAAGATCCAACGTTTAAATTTCAAATACTACTCCAAATTGCCGCAAAGCGTGAGATTGCGAGATTTAAATTCGAGTTACTGTTTGGATTTTTCTTGCCACACAATTTATTGCTATGATCTTCACGATTTCTTGCGAGATTTCTTGCCACTCTTTGCTTGTTCAGATCCAAATTTTAGCTGGGTTGTTGGATTTAAGGAGTTTGCACACCCTGCAGTGGAGATTTTCTCTGCAGTTGCTACAGTGGGACCAACCTTTTTCCTTGCAACTGCCATGTTTGCTTTTGTGTTTCAAATTAGTTCTTTGATCACAAAGAAAGAGCTTAAACTTCACCAAGTATCGACATTCGCCAAGTATTTCCTTTATTTCCTTTCCATTCTATCAAGCTTTATTTCCTTCGCAACTTAATACAAAAGACGACTAGATAGCAAGGAAGATTTTTAATATTTGAAACCTAATAACGGCCTTTTCATGCTTACAAGCATTGATTAAGAGTTTTGGACTCTTTCCTTCTTAAGGTTTGAAAGATTATTTATTCTTAGTTAATGGTGTTCAATAATTCTGGGCATTGGTTCATTGTAATTTATCTGGTTTTTTACAAAGAAATCCTAATTGCTCTTGTTTTGGGTTGAGCTTGGAAAATCAAGTCCATATTTAAAATATTTTCTTTATTCCACAAGTCTACAAACATATTATATTGCTTTTAAACCACCATTGTTTCTTACTAGGTGGAACTGGACTTCACATGATTCCTAAGAGCTTTAACTAAATGTATAGTTCTAGATATAACTGGAACTTTCTTTGGGTTGTTACACACGGTGTGTATATGAGATGAGATAACTTTCATACTTAAATTTGAAGTTACTTTACTAAGAACTAGTATGTCAAAGGCATGGTTATCTTAAATAATTTGCTCTAAATGTGAGATTAACCTAGTATGATGGGAGATGGCTAATGGTTAGATTATCTGGGATGAGATTTATTGTGGAATGTATATTCGATTGCTTTTGCCTTTCACTGGCCAAGACACTTACTCTTGTGTTCCGGTTATCTGTAATATAGGAGTTTAGAGGTATTTGATTTGGCATTATCCTACCATGTTTTCAACTTTAAATTGTTATTGTACTTGTGTGGTGAGCAGTTTTATCTGATATATTTTCTGGATGATTTCAGGATAGTTTCTTCGCTAGCTTTGCTCTTGGTTGGGTAATCACGAATGGTGCTGGCCTTGCATCCTATCCAATTGACACTGTTCGTAGAAGAATGATGATGACATCTAGTGAAGCCGTCAAGTATAAGAGTTCCTTTGATGCATTCTCTCAAATCCTCAATAATGAGGGTCCCAAATCTCTCTTTAAGGGAGCTAGTGCAAATATACTCCATGTTGGTCCCATTGTCCTTAGTTGTCAAAGCAGGCTCCCTTTCGAATTATTACCAATTTCAAATTTGGGAGAAACTTTTATTGAACATTGATGATCATCGTCTCCATATCATTTGTCTCCCAAGGTTTTGTTTGACCCTAGATGGTTATTTGGTCTGGAATTATATGTATACTTATGTCAAACAGTAGTACACAAGGGTTAATTTTAAGTAGAGGGACAAATTATGGCTCAGGTAGTTGGAAAAAATAATTTTAAATAAAAATTAAATTATAAATTAATATATGAAGTGTATTTGCAAAATATTACAATTTATTTTTGTAAAATATTATTAAAATATATAATATTATATTATTATTTTGACTTTAAAATGACTAGTCCAATGTGAATTCACCTAGTCAAATGTTAAAGGTATAGTCAAAACTTGAAGTTCTAGCCATTGCCAAGTCCAAAGTTTGCTTAGAATCTCAACTTTTAGCTATAGTATCAACTTTTAGTTAGGTGAGTTCACATTATACTAGCCATCTTAAAATTAAAATAATAATATAATATTATATATTTTAATAATATTGACAATTTTTTTTATATATATTTTGCAAATACACTTCATATATTTTAATAATATTTGACAAAAAAATGTAGTATTTCTATGATTTATTTCAATGTGGTAATTTGTAGTACTTTTATTATTTAAATGTGGTAAAGTGTAGTACTTCTATTATTGTATGAAATCAAAGTCACTGGTTGGATTAATACCCTTAAGTTTTGAAATGAATCCTCAAGGACTTTTTAGAGATAATTCAAAGAAATAGATCATCAACTTAATTAGCATGTTCAAGATCCTGTGAAAAAAGAGCACTTCATGTTCAGTTTTTGTTGAAAAAAAAACTAGGTTCTTTTAATGTGTTACAAAACACTCGATCTATACTATCAGTTATAAAGGAATAATTAAATCATTAAAGACATATTAATGATCTACTTCATCAAATACACTTCATCAAATTTGTTGATTTGCTTCCTCGACAACCAACATAATAATCAAGATGGCTATCATGTTACAATACATGCCACTAGACAACCAGCATAATAATCAAGTCCAACCTGAAGCTGAACCTTTACAAATAACATTTCCAACATGGTATTGAGCAACACACGACACCAACACAGTCCACACAATACTAACACAGTCCACAAATTACCAGAACAGTCCACAAATTATCAACACAGTTCAGTTTCTAGTACAAAGATAATATCCACAGTCCACACATTTAGTTGCTACCCAGCCACATGTTTATCCAGCCCACATGTTGCTGGGCAACCACTAAATTCCAAAAAAATTTAAAACTATCAACATTAGAAGTTAGACACCTCCACAAGGTGTCGAAGGAGATGTAGATGTACCTCCGGAATGGGACTTTGATTCCTCAAAAATTGCTAGTTGAATATTACGAAAAGATTATTGCTGCATAGCATTCATGCCACTTAGATGTAGCATCATTATCTTTGCCTCGAATTTATTCTTCTTTAGTTCAAATCTTGTTGATGTTTTGCGGTCTGCCTTCAACACAGCATTTCACCGCTCTATCCTCAGTCATTTTAGCTAAGGCAACCTTGATCTCAGTATCTTTGCCTTCCATCGACTTCCGCTTCCTCTCCCTTTATTTCTCAGCTTTTTTGCCTGCAGGTCTTTCAGCAAGAACCTCCAAGTCATCCTTGGCTATATCAACATCAACTTCACCAAACAGTTTTTCTTGTGGCCTTCTCTTCTTACCAAAGGTGGATATGTGTTGCTGCCATTTTGGTTCAGAAGACACCAATAGTGCTCCATTATAAAATTACACCCTAGCATCTCTTTGTAAAACATCTTTTGCATTCTTAATCTACAAAGGTGAAAGAATATTTGTTAGTTCATAAATAAGTCCTACATAATTGCATGATCAAAGGAAAGTTTGGTACATACATTGTCTTGCTCCGTTGCACCACTCGGGTGCAATGACTCTACCTGTGCTATATATGTACAAAACTATTTATCCATTTTTGAATTGTGGACCACCGATTCATCAAAGAGCTCTCAAAACGGTTGGCAATGTTCGATTTTTTATAATCATGATAAAATGTGGTAATTTTTTCCCACATTTGAGTGAACTTTTGATCAGTACCCCTTATCGCATTGATGCTAATGTTGAGCCAAGTTAAGACGATGAGGTTATCCTCCTCTACAGTGAAAGATGCACCTCTATTAACTTTTTTTTAAGGATGCCTCTTTTCACTGTCATTGGGGGTTGCTTGGACCACAACATTAGAATGTTGTGTTGGAGTGCTATTACAACCTTCTCCTCCACTTCGTAAGAGAGTGGTGAAGAAGGGGTCATCATCAAAATGTGTGTCCATTCTTGAAAAATATTAAATTTTCAAGGATTCAGAAAAGTTACCTAATATTCAAGTCCAATAAAGCAATTGGACATATATAGAGTATCTCAGCATCATATTGCAGTATTATAGAGTATCTGAACATCATATTACAGTATTATTCACATCTTCAACATTAAGACAAATAGTTTGAATCTGTTAGAGCACCCATATAAGCTTAAAAGAGAGCAAAACACATGAATTTTCACCTTCCAATGGATTTCCACGGAGAGTAATTGAGAAAAATGAGGATTTTGAATTGCAAAAACTATGATATGAGGTTGGAATATGGGATTCCTAGATCAAGAAATTGTGATTTGAATTAGATTACGGATAAGCATACGAGGAACGACACATTAGCCCCCCCTAAAAAAATTGGCCAAATGAGATGGATGAAGGAAGAGAGACAGAGATGAAGAGATATTTGTTGATTGGCTTTGTAGTCTCTGTGTGACTCATAGTGTAAACTGAGAGAAAATAGAAAATGAGAGAAAATAGAAAGAGAAGAGGGAGAGGAAAGCCTACACAGAGAAGAGGGAGAGATGAGTGAGGAAGAGAGATTACCATTTGGGCTGGAAGACGATGGCAATGTGGACGATTGACAGAGAGAAGGCGGCTTGCGGGTTGAAGAAGAGCCTGCGAGGTATCTTGTGTTGGGGAGCTTTTGGGATGAATAAATGAAAGAAGAGGGAAATGGGCAATTTCGGGATGAAAAAAGAGAAAAGAACGAGGGAAAGAGAGAATGGAATGTAGATGAAATAATAAAATATACCTTTCTAGTGTGAACAGTAACTAGCTAGGTTTGGAGAGCACTCAAGAATTACTGTAGCTCAAGTGTTGAGTTTTGGACCTTTGGCTAGTCCAATGTAGAGGTTTTTTCTCACAAATAGCTAAAATTTAGATTTGTATTGGTATTTGGCCAGGCCATTGCCAATGCTTACATTTTGAGTGGTTCCAAATGTTCAACAACCTAATCACCGTCGGGTGTGAAATGCTTCCACTATCCTAACCCAATTGTGCCCATACATTCCCATCATCTCTCTCAGTGCATTGATTATTTTGAGAAAAATTCTTCACATTAGCCGATTTTCTCATTGCACAACGCAAAACCTTAGGTCTGAGTTAGCTAGAACCTGATCCATGGTTGCCATAACTGCTGGATCTTTGCAATGTCTTACTTGGGTTTGATGATCATTACTTATAAAAAAGAATTTCTTAGGCCTGGTTTTGATATACAGTTCATGTGAGATGAGATATTTTGAATAGTATTGATATTTTTTGAGTTAAGATGAGATGACTTAGTTTGTAAAAAAATGTATGTTTGAATAGTGAGATGAGATGAGATAGTTTTGACTTTTTAGAATTTGATAAAGAAAAATACTAAAACCACAACTAGATATTCCCAACTAGGATCCCAATTGGTTTTTTTTTTATTACTTAATGATTAAGTATTTTTTATTGATGTTGTGACTTAAAAAAAAAATTAAAATTGATAAAAAAATGCATGAAAAAAAAGCAAAAAAAAAAAAAAAAAGAAAAAAAAGAAAGAAAGAAAAGGAAACACACTGGGCATGATTCTAGTCGGGATCCCCCATGTTTGCGTGCAAAAGCACTCTTTGATAAAGGGGTGGATCCCACCAATGATTGAGTAATAGCTATAAATATATTAATAAAAAATAATATTTATGAGTAATTAAAAAAGCTATCATAAATAAATTTAAATCTCAAAATATATTGGAAAGTTGTTGGTCAAAATTACTCTATAATTCAAAAAAAAAAAAATCTCTTTCTTAAAAGATATTATTCTTAAAGATATTATTATTCTAAAAAATAATTTAAATCCCAAAATATATTGGGAAGTTGTTGGTCAAAATTTATAATTTCTTTTTTTAAAAGATATTTTTATCTATTTATTTTTCTATATATAAGAAATTCGTCATTTTTTATTCTAATTATAAATTATAATAATTTTGATTATTGTAATAAATAAGTATATGAATTATGTTGTAGATTTGTTTTAAATAATTTATTAATTTCGAATTTTCTAATAAAACCCCAAGATGCACTTCTATTCTAATAATGACTTATTCATTATTCTGTTTTAATCACAAATGAATTTTTTTTACTGTGTGAGATTCTTTTTACTGTTTATGTCAAAAAGTAATGAGATGAATTTGAAAACTTAGAGATGAAATAGAGATGTGAAATTAACCGTTTGGATAGACAAAACTATCTCATCCGTACAGACCAGATGAGATAGTTTCAACCACTATATTGCAAAGCAAACCGGGCCTTAATTGGTTTGTTTATTCTTACCTATTCGAAGTTCTGATTTTCACCCACTCTGTTTCATGTTTAATAAAATTTGGGATGCAATGTTTGGGGGTTTCAAGTTATCTCTAGATTAAGAGTTAAGAGTTCATCCTTACCCCCAAAATACTTTATCCTCAAAATGTGAAAATAGAAACCCTAGTCTAAATTCCAAAGTCATACAACGAGACAAATAAATGTCTTTCACTATTTCAGTAGGATTGTTTAATACACACATCTTTTTGTTTTTTTATGGTTAATTAGTTTTTTTTAAAGACATCTTTCATTCTTTTCTTCACTTTTTTTTTTTTTTTCAATACTAGTTTGTGACAATTGCTGAATTTGAAGGATTTGAATATTTGAAGGAAAGGTGTTTGCCAAATTGCCGCGGTGTGAGGACTAAAGAAAAGTCATCGAGTTCCATGGTAAGTTTGAATCATTTGATCATCATTGTCAGTATGTGAACCTTCAATCTTCTACAAATCCATCACCACATAGAGATTATCTCAAGTTCTTCACTATTAGTACTCATCTTCAATATCCTTCAAAATCAGATTAAAAGAATATTCAATTTAATTGGTTGATTTTTTTCTTGACTGGTTGATTTTGTTATCTCTCACTTGACAATAGAAATGCAAGTTTACAGGTCTGAGTTAGCTAGAACCTGATCCATGGTACATAAGAACACTTACATAAGAAGAAAAAAATATATACTAGTCAATGGTTACAGCCTAGTAATGGTTTGCTTTTTGGACAAGGCCTGAACCTTCATAATTCATCATAATTTGAAACACATAAGTGATAAGGACAAGGCTCATGATAAGGACTCTATTTTAGGATTTACAAACATTAAGTTTTGATGTTTTTCAGAATCACGCATGGCATCAACCCAATCATCATCGTTTGTAATTGATGATTTTGTGTTGGAAACACACAAACTTGTTGGTGTGGTTCGAAAGCTAAACTAAAGACGTCGCACACTACGAAAAATTCCGAAAAGAAAATTTTCACCTGCCCAAACTATAACACGATAAAACAACTTATCATGTTAATTAAATAATTTATTAAATCATTTTAATTAAATGCTCGTACTGTGTGCAGGGAGAAGCGAGGAGATGCTAATTTTTCGTTTGGACATATATACTTCACTTGTTAGAGAAGAACATTTGTATAAGAGAGAATAAAGTTTGGAAGATGTGGAATGACGTATTGCTGCACGAGCATGAAGTTTGTAAAATGGAAGTTAAAGTATGAGAGAGAGAGAGAGAGAGAGCTCTTCATTTACATCGGATAAAGTTTCTAAAAATGCAAAGATATGGATGGATTAGCATCAATTCAATATTAGCATCATTAAAGTTATTTTTTAACAAGTTTAATACCACCAGTAGCATGACAACTTTGATCAGTCATCCGTGATTAGGGGTGTAAAAAAAAACCAATGAACCGGTAAGCCGAACCGGTGGATTTAGTCTGGTATCGAGTTTGGTTCGGTCTAGTACCGATTTTATTTTTCTTAACACCGGTCAAAATCGGTCTGGTTTCGATTTTTCTTTTTCTAAAACCGGATTGGACCAAACCGGACCGATTCATATATATAGATATTATAATTTTTTATATTGTATATAATTTTTATATATAATATATAATTATATATAAAATATTTTTGTATTATATGATAAATTACAAATTAATATAATATAAAATCTTATATCACTATAATCTATTGTATTAATAGTTATACTAATGCTATATCACTATAAATTATAATATACTTTAATATATCACTATAGTCTATAATACAATTATAATATATATTATAATATACTACAATATATTATCACTATAGTATTATATACTATAATATACTATTATATAATATATAATATAGTATATTAAAACAGAAAAATCAGACCGAATCGGACCGGACCGGAACTGGTAAAACCAGAAGTACTGATTTAGGGGATAACCGGTGCGAAATCGATTCTTGAAAATGCAAAACCGGTGTATACTGGTTTGGTCCTAAATTTTGTCCAAAATCAGACCAAACCGAACCTGTTACACCCCCTATCTGTGATGTACTTCCAACATTTTGTTCAAATTCTGCACTAGTTGGCACATTTGACGCAGGAGTTGTTTCTTGCCTCAAGTCCTCCGGATTACCCGATGGTGGGTAGGGCATATAAGGTGGCATCAACCGATGATTCAACCAGGCACGTTGTGAGAAAAAAAAAAATGGAATGACTTGAAACAAATTAACATGTTAATTTTTGGAATTTGGTTAAAAAATTAAGGAGAAATATACCAGGAATGAATCTTCAACTCGCCTCAAGTCCTCTGGATTACTCGATAGAGGGTAGGGAATATAAGGTGGCATCAGCAGATGCTTCAACCAAGCACATTGTTAGAAAAAAATAGAATGACTTTAAACAAATTAACATGTTAATTTTTGGATATTGGTTCAAAAATTAAGAGAAATATACCTGGAATGAATCTTCAACTCGCCTAAAGTCCTCCGGATTACTCGAAGGAGGGTAGGGCATTTTTAGTTCAAAAGGATGCTGCAATTTGTTAGATTCAAAAGCACATCAAACAAACTTTATTAAAAAATAAAAGACATCAACTTGTCTACTCACATGGTAGACGTTCGGATTTCGATATGTATTTTGAGGCCTCATTAATGGTGGGTAGTATGGATTTATGGGACCAACATACGACTGTGAACTCAACGTCGAAGGCCTAGTTGACATTCCATCTTCCTCTTCCCCCATCACACTAAAACTGAGAATGCCAATGAGAGGACTAGTCATTGGAAAAAGTATTTGTTTAATGTAAATTGTAATAAAGCATGTCTGAAATCAAACACCATCAAAGAAAACTCTTTCCTTACCCATTATATATGGGCAGTTTATTCTCCACAAAACTGCCATTTAAGTTTCCAAATGAATAACTTCTAACTCTACTTATTTTTTAGAACCATAGGCTCCTCTTTTTGGTTGCATGCATGACTTGCAGAAAAAATGCTAGAAAAGAGAAACAAGGTGAGGAGGAGATCATGAGGCAGAGAGTATTGCATGTTCCTACTTCAAAAGTTGTTCCTGCTTCAAAAGTTCTTAACTTCTACATACCTGCAGCCTATATCATATACCTGCAGCCTAATTTCAGCCTCATATCTACATTTGCCAACTTAGTTTAAAAAATAGAAGGCAAGGAAAGTCATTATAAATATCTAATCTTTTGCCAACTCCAAATGTTCATGAAATAAGGTCAATTAGCATGCCAGAAGTACGAACTTGATCAGAGGAATATGAGATGTTAACATAAGATCAGTTTAAAAGAGAAAATATGATCAGCTTCTTTAAGTATATGTAGTTTTCTGGGAAATGGTTGGAATCATCCCA
This sequence comes from Juglans mandshurica, assembly GCA_022457165.1. Classification (NCBI taxonomy): domain Eukaryota; kingdom Viridiplantae; phylum Streptophyta; class Magnoliopsida; order Fagales; family Juglandaceae; genus Juglans; species Juglans mandshurica. The sequence goes on along the minus strand of CM039620.1, from coordinate 42,974,582 downwards.
ACTCATATTGGTTTTTGGATTGAGCTATGGCTATATGTGAATGAATATAAATGATTTGGAATTTGGATTGAGTTATGGAACCATCCCAACTAGATTATATTGAATATAAATGATTTGGATTTTGATTACTAGAAGATCAGATTTGGGCGTTTCATGCTGGAAGTTGCATGGATTTTGAAGCTCATATAACAATTAATGATTGCATTTATTTACTCATACCTGTTATCTAATCCAATAAAAAACCATGTCCACAGGTACTATCTAAAACATTTCTCAACTCCCGGTGGATAGCTGTGAAAGCAAAGTCGTGCTATACAAAATTCCAAGAAGAGTCTTAAATATTGTGATCGAAAATTGAGATAAGTTAAACATGAAACTCTGTGGAGAATTATTTAGATGAAATGGTTCATGAACTAGAATTATTTAGATGAAGAGGCAATAACACCTTGAAATTTGAAAAGGAATTAACCCCTACCCATACATATAACATTTTCAAATTTGACTCTCAAATTAATGTTCTAGAAAACAGTGATAATTTTGCAAATGAGGAACAAATTAGAGAGTGAAAAACAAGCAAGAAAAATAAAATGTCATCAAGAAAGAAGAGAGTCAATGACCTGAAAACTGAGATGATCATGAATTAGGAGTTGGTGAAATTGGCAGTACTAGACAGATTTCTTACTCCATATGTGCGCCTAATTATATATATCATCCATTTTTCTCTAACACCAAACAAGAGAGAAGCACGAGCTGATCGCTTCTCCTCAACTCAACTCAACTCAGACAAACAAATCCACACCATCTCTACAATTCTCCAAAACCAAGAAGCCCATTTATAAGAGAAAACTTTGGTTAATAAGTACTGCTGGCGTTACCACATATTGCTCAAGGCTAATGAAACCATTGCCAGTTACCGTAAGATAGAAGAACCAAGATAAAACCAGAGAAGTATAATGCAGATATGTATAATGCAGAGTCAATGTGTTTATAATGCAGGTTCACACAATATCCTTTGTTTTTTCTCCATGCCCTAAGCCGCAATACACCATCTTACAAAACCCAAAATTCACCTCTCTCAGTACACAAGAAGAACTCAATAATACGAAAGGAAACATGGTTAAGCAGTTACCTACAAAGCTAAGCAGAGGGACGGCGTCGAAACAGAGCTCCACCGACCATTTTTGTCTATTTTTCTCAAGATCCACTTGGTTTGCTCCTTTAAATGAGCTCACGGGGAGGGGAGGTTGCTGGGCAGAAGGAGGAGCGTCGCGAGGTGGCGCTAAACAGAGTGAGGGCGTCGCGGGGTGGTGCTGGGCAAAGGGAGGGCGTCGCGAGTTGCTGGGCGAGGAGGGGGTCTTTGTGCCTGCGGGATGAAATTCGAATTAAAAATCTTTTGGCTCAAAACCAGCATTTCTGTAAGGGGAAAAGAAAGAAAAAATCTACATCAGGTGTGAGGTGTGGGAGTGAACAGTTGATGATCTATAGCAAAACCCAAATATTTATAAACAATTCCCAAATGCATGTATTAATAGTAATGCGACAACGCTTTTATGCATATTCGCCCAGATCATCAAACTCTAATAGCCAAAATTATTAACTCATTTTCTAAATAATTTAAAAAAAAAATCTGAACCGTGACAGTAGGTTAGAAATTAATATGTTTTCATTCAACCTATTCAAGATTTTCTTTTTGATAGGTAAAAGAGGTTTGATTGATCCACGTAAATAGGCAAAGTCCAAGTACACAAGAAGTATACAGGAAAGAGCCTAATTACAAAACTAAGTAATACTGAGAGTAGCATAGAAGTCGTTAAGACTCGTTCCATTCAATAAAATAGAAGAAGCCCAAAGCAACAATGTACGAAAGAAAAAAGCCCTAAAACCATCTAGGGAGCGTTCCCTATTCTCGAAACAGCGGCCATTTCTTTCGGTCCAAGTGCACCACATTAAACATAAAGGCACCATCTTCCATACAGCTGCGATCTGACAATTGCCCCTAATCCCTCACCAACAAGACAATAAATCTATCACCCTCCTGGGCATAGCCCATGCGATGCCGAGCCTAGAGGGAATTTCATCCCATAATACCTTAACTACTTCGCAATGTAAAAGAAGGTGATCTGCTGATTCACTGTTGTGTTTGCACATGAAGCACCAATCCATTATGTAAAATCCAAGCTTTCTTAAGTTGTCTATAGTCAGAATTTTACCATGAGAAGCCAACCAACCGAAGAAAGCTACCTTGAGGGGACATTGCTCCTCCAAATGTTCTTCCAAGGGAAAGCATTGAGAGTGGGAGTTGTCAGGGCCTTGTAGTGCGAGCGAACTGAAAATTTCTTGTTCCTTGTGTATGTCCAGAGTAATCTGCCCTCCCCTCCTGCCCTTAGTTTCAACCTATTCAAGATATTAATATGTCAGTAGGCTAGAAAATCTCTATGAAATTCTAATTAATCTTAACCAAAAGCTTTCCTTCTTTTTTGAGTTTTCTTTTCAATTCTTCTAATCTCAAAGGGAAGGAAAAAAAAAAGGATGGATTCCTCCTTTATATTCCAATCTCTTCCTTTACCACCTAAGCAGGTAACTATGACGGATTCCTCCTTTATACCAAATATGGATGCATACTGTTGCAAATTAGATTGAAATCCGTGTTGCAAGTAACCGCAGCACTAAAATAATTTGGAAAGATTAGTTCAAACATTAAATTTGCTTTCGAATTAATCGCTAGAAAACAGATTCTACTATGATGGAGTAGCAAACGATTGGAAGTAAAAAACAATACAAACGAGAGTGCTTGCCTAAAACACAAGTTAATTGGCCTCGTTTTATTCTTTGACTATGAGAGTTCTGCACTACATATCCTCAGCAAAATTTCTAACCTTCAGGCCATGATAATTGTACAAACCATGTTCTAATCTTAAAGATGTTAGTTATGTAATTGCAGCATACCTTCTACCTGAGCATTAGACTTCAAAGTCTTAGTAAACACAGATTTTTCAAAAGCTAACTTTGAACTATTCTTTGGTCATTTGAGTAATACTTGACTGCAACACGGTTTCCTTCAGAGCGAAGCAGAAGAATACACTTTCAGGAAGGGAATGATTCCTACGAACCATTTTGTGAAGTAATCATTCCGTCAAACACAATATGGGCACAAAAAAAAAAAAATCACTAGAATCACTCAAAAATTAACACAAAACCAAGATTAAAAAAAAAAAAAAAAAAAAATTACACAATCAGAGTACAATATTTGTCACCAACCAAAAATTCAGTGTATAAAACTCAGTCTAAAGCATACAAATTAGCTTAGCCTGTCACTATAATGGGTTACAACAAACAGGGATTTAGCCGGAAAACAACCGAGGCGTTGTCGCAGGCATGGTTCCTCTACCGCAGATCTGGACGTACAAAGAGAGACGGGAGGAACCGAGATAGAAAGGAGCACGATGAGGGGAAGGCTGTTTCAGTGGAGAGAGATCTTATCACGAAGGGATGAAGGCACTGTAATGGGTTGTTGTGAAGAGCTTCCGAGAGAGGGGCTTGGGCCAGAGGAGCTTGCTTCGGTGAGGAGAAGCGAGAGAGGGCCTTGAGCTTCGACGAGAGGGGCAGATGAAGTTGAGACGAAACGTGCAAAACAGGAACTCCAGGAACTCGAGTTGTTCCCCTGAACCGGGTGCTCCACGTCAGGTGTGTGATGTAGATTAGGTAGACAGGGTGATGAGAAGAATTTCTCATTTTGAAAACAGAACTTTTTTCCCAGGAAAGTGAAAAAAAGAAGAAGTTGAAACTTGCCTTGAGCTGTAAATTACGAGAAGATAATGAAAATTTTTTTTTGATAAGTAATAACTTTATTAATAACAATGTAATAGGCATAGCCCGAGTACACAGGGAGTATACACAAGAAACACCTAATACATTCTAGAACTTAGAAAAATGAAGACAAGAACGCGTTTACATCCCCTCCCTTCAGTACAATAGCAGAGAACCAGCTAATTAGAGTGCTTATAAAAAACTTCCAAAATGCATCTCTATTGCGTTCCCGATCATTAAAGCACCGCTCATTTCTCTCCCACCAAATACACCACATAATACACAAAGGCAGCATTTTCCAAGCAGCTGCCACTTGGGGACAAGTATGCATTTGAAAATTAGTCCAGCATGTTAGGAAATCGACCACTGCTGCTGGCATAACCCAGCACAGCCCAACCTTTCCAAACACACCATCCCATAGCACTTTAGCCATTTCACAATGAAGTAGTAGGTGGCTGATTCCGCTTCTTTCTTGCACATAAAGCACCAATCCACAACAATCATTCCACGCTTCCTCAGGTTGTCAATAGTCTGAATATTCCCTATTGCTGCTGTCCATACAAAAAAAGCCACCCTTGACGGAGCATGAGCCTTCCAAATCCTCTTCCAAGGAAAGCCAATATGGTGCTGATTAAGTATCACTTTATTATAAGACCGAACTGAAAACTTCTTGGAGGCTGTTTGATTCCAACAAAGTTGGTCCCTGCCCTGTCTTCTTAACACCACTGAATACAACTGTCTAAAAAATTCAGTAACCTCCTCTACTTCCCAATCCTGAACAGATCTGGAAAAGCCTACATCCCAAAGCACCACTCCATTGGAAGATACCATCACATCGGAAACTGAAGCTTGCTTATTAGTTGCCAACCTGAAAACAGCCGAAAATGCTTGAAACAATTCAATATCCCCACACCAAACATCAGACCAAAATTTGATTTTTGAGCCATCACCAACCGAGAAGTTAACTTGTTTTAGGAAGCGACCCCAACCTTTCCTAATAAACTTCCATAGACTCACTCCATACGAATCCCTACTCTCCATGGTACACCATCCTCCCCAATCACTACCATACTTGCGATCAATCACCCCCCTCCACAATGCTTCCTCTTCCCCATGATATCTCCATAGCCACTTCCCCAACAACGCCTTATTGAAACTACAAAGACTATGTATACCCAGACCTCCATCAGCAATCGGACGGCAGATTTTTTTCCAGCTTACTAAGGGAATTTTGATCTCCTCCCCCAAGCCTCCCCAAAGGAAATCTCTATATAATTTTTCAATACGATTGGCCACACCAACAGGTAAAGGGAATAAAGAAAGGAAATAAGTAGGAATATTAGAGAGAGTACTCTTAATAAGAGTAATCCTACCCCCTTTAGATAAGTAAATCCTTTTCCAAGCTGCCAACTTCCTCTCTATCTTCTCGATCACTCCATCCCAAATGTGTTTGGCCTTAAAAGATGCCCCTAACGGTAATCCCAAGTATTTTATGGGCAGCAAAGTAACTTTACACCCCAGAAATTCAGCCAAGTGATGAATATTATGAACCTCTCCTACCGGTACCAATTCCGATTTACTTAAGTTCACTTTTAATCCCGAGATGGCTTGAAAACATAGCAGGACAGCCCTCAAAATTTGAATTTGTTCCCCAACAGCCTCACAAAAAATGAGAGTATCATCAGCAAAGAGCAAGTGTGATATAGTAGAGGGGCCACTAGGATTGGTTCCCACTGAAAATTCCGAAATAAATCCTTCTCCTACCACTGCCTCCACCATTCGACTCAAGGCTTCCAGAACAATGTCAAACAAGAAGGGAGATAAGGGATCCCCCTGCCTCAAACCTCTAGAACTCGGAAAATACCCACAAGGCTGCCCATTAACAAGAATAGAAAAGCGAACTGTTGAAATACAGTGACTTATCCAGCCACACCACTTATCACCAAAACCGCATCTTCTAAGCATATACAAAAGAAAATTCCAATTTACATGATCATATACTTTTTCCATGTCCAACTTACAAAGGACCCCCGGATCCCCTTCCCGTATGCGGCTATCTACACATTCATTTGCAATCAACACCGAATCTATAATTTGTCGTCCTTTAACAAAAGCGTTTTGAGAATTGGAAATGATCTTCCCCATCACTTTGCTCATTCTATTTGCTAACACCTTTGAAATAATCTTATAGACACTACTTACCAAGCTAATCGGGCGAAACTCCTTCAACTCTGAAGCACCCACTTTTTTTGGAATTAATGCAATAAAAGTGGCATTCAAACTCTTCTCAAACTTCTGAAACTCATAGAATTCCTGAAAAACTTTCATCACATCCTCCCGCACAAAGTCCCAACATTCCTGAAAAAATGCCATAGAAAAGCCATCCGGCCCGGGAGCTTTGTCTCTCCGCATTCCACACACCACCCGATGTACCTCACTCTCTTCGAACGGCCTTTCCAGCCAGCTTTTTGAAGAAGCATCCACCGCTGCAAAGTTCAATCCATCCGGTGATGTAAAATACTGCACAACATGCTCTTGGATCTCAGCCGGTGATGTAAGGAGATTATTTTCAGCTCTTAGCATCTAGATAGCGTTGTTACGTCTATGAGAATTAGCCATTTTGTGGAAGAAGCTAGTACACTTATCCCCCTCTTTGAGCCAAAGAATTCTCGACTTTTGCCTCCATGATATTTCTTCCCTCAAAAGAACCCTCTCAAGTTCTATTTTTACTTCGTTCAACCTAGTCAAACTCTCCTCACTATCCCCATCAGCTTCCAAGGATTGGAGCTCATCCCAAAGGGTTTTTTTCTGCTGCTCAACATTCCCAAAAACCTCCTTGTTCCAAGTCTTCAAATCAGCTTTTAAAGCTTTAAGTTTACAAGCCAAAACAAAGCTAGGAGTCCCCACAAACTGGTACAACAGCCACCAATTTTTTACCATATCGACGAAGCCCCCCACTTCTAGCCACATATTCTCGAATTTAAAGTGCCGTTTGCCCTCATGAATACCCCCACACTCAAGAATAATGGGGAAATGATCAGATCCTATCCTTGGGAACCGTTTTTGGCACAACTTAGGATAATGAGCTTCCCACGACGATGAAACTAAAAATCTGTCTAGTCTTGAGCTGCCTCTAGAGTTGGACCACGTATGTTCACCCCCCACCAACGGCAAATCCAGCAATTCCAAGTCGAAAATCAACTGTGAGAAAGCCTCCATTGCTGCAGTTATTGAAGAAAGACCCGCCCTTTCACTTGGGAAACGAACAATGTTGAAATCCCCACAAATGCACCAAGGAAGATCCCACATAGAGTATAACCCTGAGACTTCATCCCACATCAGGATCCTATCCCGATCCCTAATGGGACCATAAACACTTGCTAATGCCCACGACCACCCATCTTCCACGTTCCTTAAAACACATGCCACCAAGTAATTTCCAATACACTCTTCTACCATCTTGACAACTCTACTATCCCACATGACTAAGACTCCACCAGAAGCACCTGAAGAGGCTAGATAAGACCAGCCTACAAATGAACCTCTCCACAAGCTACTAATAACATTTCTGTCCACATTAACTAATTTTGTTTCTTGAAGACAAACAAATCACACTACTAATAACATTTATATGAAACAAATCACACTATTCCAGTATGTAAGTTACATAAATATGCTGCAAACCAATCTCTAAAGTGTGATAATTGTTGAAAAAGTAGGTGAGGTGCTTAAGGTCACATGTGTGTCTTAATAAAAAAGGAAAAACAAATCATATCACCGTCAAAATATAGACAATTATGTTCTTTAACACTAACTGGGCTATCATTACAATATATATAATTTCACTTATATACTGTTGGTATTCTTTAATTTATATAAATATAGGTTTTCATTCGAAAAAAAAAATCATTAGAATATGTGCCCTTCTGGTTCGGGATGCATCATAAAACATTATTCTAATTCCCCAATCTTTAAATTACGAATTTTAATTGTAAGAAATGACTGGACTTCTATAATATACAAGAAGTCAAAAGGAAGCAGTAGAAAGATGTCTTAATATTTACTCCTACAAGCAAATTTTGAGAAGCAAAGCCAAACCTAGACAGGATCACTAGTATGAACATACCCAAGCACCAAAACTGCGTGTCTCTTGATCAGTGAGAATAAAAATATCCAAGTCTGAAGGAGCACAAGGAATAGTTTGGGAGTATATTTTCTGATCGGTAGTGGCTGCATCCTCAACCTTTGTTATTCTAGCAAAAATCACCTTGCACAAAGGGCAAGTTGAAATCTTCCTCCTTGAAGCCTACATATATGATTGCCAACTTATGAGCACTTAAAGTGAAAAGACATTAAGAGCAAAAAGTAGTACGTTTGTCTAATCCATTTTGAATCTCACATTCCAACACTTGAAAGAGGAAAAAAACCTCATTAAAAAAAAAATGAAAACAAAAGTTTCTTCCTCTAATTTTCTAATGCTGCACAGCATTGATACATGATAAGTGTCACTTTATCATTTAAAAGTTCAGAAAGAGAAGATAATAAATATATGATCCAAAAATCTCTGTCATGAAGTCCTGGCAGAACAATTTTTTGGATCGCTATTTTGCTTCATCCAGGCAACTTACAATTTCAGAAAACTAAAACTCCCTTAAGAAGCAACATTCTCCCTTATTTCTATTGAAAACAAAAAGTTCTTATTGTTCTGAAAATTAACAGAATAAATGCAAGTGAGCTTTAAAGTATGAACTGTAACTTTAACATTATGAACAAGCATATTAATGGAGATGGATTGGACATATATCAACAAGAGAAGAATGTATACCATATGGTCAGCCCAGTTCTGGATGCATGAATAACAAAATCAATGTCCACATGGTAAAACCCCCCTGGTTGAACTGAAATCTGTCCAACATATAACACATGATAACTCGGTTGAAGTTGGTAATCTAGTAACGTGTTCAATTTGACTCTCATCTTTGATCCCCTCGCTTAAGTCATCAACATTGGTACACCCATCTTGTGAAGTTCCTTCCGAGGCAGTTGATGGATGCTTAACAAATAAATTTGAATCCTTGGAAGCTTCTCGACCTTCATTTCTAAGTCCTCTTCGATTATGGAATTGATCATCAAATGTTACCCCAATTTTCTGCATATGGGCATTCTGTGTACCGCCCAAACACATGGGCAAAGCTGAAAAATTGCTATACGAGTCATGAACTCTAACTGGGTTGCACACTTGGTTAGAATCTACATTTGCAGACTCCAACATGTCCATACAAATATTCTTTTTCACAAGCCTCCTTCCTTTACAAGAAGGTTCAGAAAAAATATTGCGTCCAGTACCATTAAATATCTTTCTCTTCTCTTTATCCAGATGCTCAGAGGAACAGAAACTGGACTCTTCATGCTTTTCATGGGGAAAAAGGGAAAATTCTCAGTACTTATCACAAGAGATGGCTAATTCTTTTTTGTGAAGGAAAATGATGAAAAAGATTGAGATATGAGCAGAGGAAATATGTATGAACTCATAAAGCAAAACCAGTGCTACTAGTGAGACTAGTTTAGAACAATGTTCAGGGAAATTAAAAAGTAATAGTCTCCGACTGCAAAACATCAATATAACTTTGAAAATAACCAAACAGATATACATTGTAAGCAAGGCTAGCATCTTACACAAGCCACTCAATTGCTGAGATTTTGCATGCCAATGTAATCACTCAGTTTGGAAAAAAAGAAGAAGATAAGATTTCTAGATCAGCTAGATTCTGAAACTCGGCAGAAACTGTCATTCTGCAGAAACTGTTATTCTCCCAATAAAGCAGGAAAATTTGTACTGGAACTTATTACCTGCATATATAAACCAGATAAAGGAGGCTCCTCTAAACAGTATCTGCTACTTGGCCTGTTCTGCTCTGCTGAAGTCTTTTTAAACAGCTTGTGCTTGGATTTATGAGAAGTGTCATTGCTCTATTGAGGATCAGAAAATAAACCCTATGATTCATTTAGAGGGGAAACTTAAGTCTTGAGCAACAAATAATCCAAAGCTGTCAAATTAGTGCCCTTTGAAAATAATATTAGACTAAGTTGCACGGACAAATTGGTGTGTACTGCCAACTACACTGGGTACCAAGGATATATATGCATCATTTAGAGAGTACCGCAGCCCGCTACTTACCTTATCTAACAAACAAGATTCAGTTCTTGTTGTGAGAAAAGAAACTTCACACGCCAAATCAACAGCTTGTTTTCCAGAGTTGTCACAAACATTCAATTTGTCAGCAGGCACTCTACAATTGTTTGTTGACACACCCACAGTAACAAGCGGGATTTCCAATAATAATGGCCCCACCTCTTCCCCACTGCATACAAATAACATCTTGAAAGCATGAGTTTCCTAACAATAAATTGCATCGTTGATTCGTTGGCATATACCAACAGCAGCTCAAGGATAACCAGTATCACTGCATATACATAAAATAAAATAAAGTGTATTATTTTCTATTGATAAGGGAAAGCTGAAAAGGAGGGAACTTAGTCATACCTATTCAAAATATAAGGGTGCTCAGGGACACGCTTTCCTTGCTTTATGCATTCTTCAACCCATCGATGGTTGACTATTATCTTATTCAACCTCTTGGCAAAATCATATTTCTTTCCTTCAAATTTCAAACACACCTAAACAACCAAGTAAAACTTATATTCTCCATCAACAAAAGACAACATATTCGCTATTGGCACTTTTTAAATTATTTTTATTGAAAACTCCATCTCAGTTTCCCTTTTTTCCTTTTCCTTCATTTTCAAATTTGGAAATCCATTGGTGCAGAACATGTTAAGGTTAAATGAAAGCCAGAGATCAAAACACACCAAGTGTGTTGTTGATCCTGACAATACACCGACATAATTCGCACCAGCATACGAAATCAGCTTTATGAGGTTGAACCGCTCCAAAAAATGAGATTAACCTTAAGCCCAAAGTTCAGGAAAAATTCATCTCATAAGCAAGTTTCTACAGCATAAAAATACCAAAGCATTACCGACAAATTCATAACGATATGGCCTATTTAATGTTCTATTTGCTAACCATGAACGATCTGTTGTTGGGAAGCTCAACAGTATCATAAATTGATATACAAAAGAGAGGCAAACGATGGTAAGAATATGCTTATAATTCGTTTCGTTATGATATTTTTGTATAAAAAGTTCAATCACATAGTGTCTTATTTAACTCAAACCAAATTATACAACAAACAAATTTCAGTGACAATAGTGACCAAACCAGCAGTATTGTTTGTCTCCCTCCCATCCGCCTTCTTCTTCATTCCCTCTGCTGTGAATCCACCATAAGAGATTAGTGAGTGAGTTCCCATCATCATAACCATTCAAGTTCCTGGTCTTCTCCAAAGCACCTTCTTTGTCATAAATCCCTTCCAAGGCCCAGATAAATCCCTTCCATCCTTCTCCAACTCCCTCTCTTTTCAAAGCAGGTAACGTCCAATTCACAAGCTCCCTCACGAAACCAACATCAGAGAACAAGACCTCAGTGATTGGCAACAGGGGTAGCACCTGAATTCCAAGCCTACACTCTCTCCAATCAGGTGGAGCAAACCATAGTCCACTGTCCCTCTTGTTGGCCCACAATACGCCCACCACCCTGTTCTCTCTAGTAAAATCCTCCTCATATATGTTATCGCCCTCTTTGACATGCCACCATGTCTGAGCAGCCTGAATTTCCATTGCTGCAAGCATTGATCCAATGGCAACAAGATGCGTGTCTCCATAGGCCAACCCCATCAAAGCTGCTGAATAGTAAGCGTTCACCGCCTCGCTCGTGCTCTCTTGATTTCGTCCATCAGCAAATTCAGTTAACCCTCCAGCCCAAGAGTGCAATTTATACAGGTCAAAGCACCTCAGACGCGTATAATTCGAATTTGATCGCCTGCCCAAGTTCATGAAATCCGCCATAAGCGAGTAAGCGTGAGCCCTATACTTCCTCCCCCACGCTGGATCAATTTTTGCAAGCACTGAAATTGCATATAGAAAGTACCCCAGATGATAATGGTGATCATTATAGACACCAAACCCAAAATCAGCCCCAGAATCCATTGCCCCTTGCTTAGTGACAATTCCACCCCATTTAGCATCATAAACAAAACCATTCCCACTAAAAGTCCCATCCAACCATGGCTCGATTGTATCCTTCAAGAACTTCCTTATCTTTGGAATCACCTCAGGAAAATCCACCTCCTCAGCTATCAACGCCAACCTCGCCGCTCTTGCAATCAATTTCCCATAAAAATAAGAAGAACTGGTTGTTATCGCCGTTGAATTCAAAGCTTCAGCATCCCGTGAGAGCGCAGAGACAATCTCAGCATATGCTTCATCTTTTATACCTCTAATTGAATGCCAATTAACGGATACGGGGGCTGGTTTCATTTCCCAAGAGTCTCCAACAACACCAACAAGCTCACCATCAATACTTTTATACTTCAAATCCCCCAAAACAGTAACGCCAGAACCATCACCTGCTAGTAGCCGAAGATGAAGAGGGTGGGCTAACATAAGCAAATCCCCCCACCCTTTCTTCTCCCATTTGTACTCCAAGGAAAATGGCTTAGCGAACACAGCATCACCGGAAACCGGGTAACAAGCACTGTACAGGTCGAGGATCACTTCCTGTTTTGGATCGGAATCCGGCAATGCGGCGATCCGAATTATGCCGGAAAACCCGGTAGAAGTGATCAAAGAGAGGCTCTGTGAGAAACTGATCGGCGAGGACGTGTATATGAGCCATGTCTGATTGTTGTTGAGCTTGACAGTGTACTTGGTAAGAGCGGTGTTTGAAGAGAATGATAAAATGGCGTGGATGGTCGATATCGAAATGGCAGTGCCGCCGGAGACGCAGCAAGTCAGAAACGGGCTTCCCCGAACGAGAAAGAACCTCAGGTTGGAAGAGGGAAAGTCCAGAGTGACACTGAGATCACTGAAGGAGGAGATGATGTGGGTTTTTTGGGAATCTGGCTGGGTGTTGTCTGAGGCAGAGATGGTGAGGTCAGGGTTGAAAATCTGGTAGATGAAAGCTGAGTTGAAGAAGCGAGATGGGTAGCAGAGGGAAAGAGAGAAGAGGGAGGATTTAATGAGGTAGGGGTGGATGTACTCGGGCTGATCACCATTCTTGAGAGTGAAGTTTTGGAAGAAGCAGTTTGTGGGAAGAGGGGTGGAGAGGAGAGAAGGGGAGAAGAAGCGGGAGGGGTCGGGAAGAACACTGGATTGAGTCTGGGGGAAGAGGAATGGTCTGAAAGCTTGGGCTTGTGGTGGCATGGTGGTGGCGGGGGGTTCAGGTGGCGGTGGCAGCGGCGGCGAGGGTGTTGTGGGTTTTTTACGTTTCCTAATACTTCTGGTGACTAAGGTTTCGACTCTTCGTCTGATATTTTTCAACAATGTCGGGCAGTTGGTCATTTATTGGGCTGAATTATTGGGAGGTGGGATTAGCTGATTCGGAGTTGGTGGCGTATTAACCCAAATTGTACACAAAGGTCTCTGAAGGTAATATTAAACCAAAATAAGTGGGGGCATTTTGACTCGGCTTCAATGATTTCTAGGAATAATGGAATGGGGAATTGCAGATATGAGAGGGAGAGGAAGAGGAAGAGGAAGAGGAAGAGGAAGGTTGGTTGAATTGGAAGTGAAGTTGAGAGACATCTGGGAGTTGAATTATAATGAGGTATGAGAGAATTGTATTGAAGGTTTTTGAATATGAAATTATGAAGGAAGGTATATTTGAGGTGGGTTGGTTAAGGTTTCTACTTTTCTAGCATGCTTGAGTTGAGAGGCAAGAAGTGAGTGCACATTCCTGCTCAAGCTTTTGCTGATTCATCTACAAACATTAACAACTTCTGTTGGTTTTTCTCTTTAATTGAACATTTATGAGACACTTTCTTCTAGTTGGTTTTCTCACTCCATTTGCCTTTGCCAATAATTAAGACTATTTCATCAACAAAACACTTTTTGACTCTTTCCTGTCACGTCCCTTGGATAATTTCTCTTCTTCTTTTTTCGGATATTGAAGACTTCCCAAACAACCTATCAGTTTGATTGTTTAAAAAAAAAAGAAAAAAACCTTGAGTTTTCATTTGTTTTGGATCGTGGGTCGTAGATAATTGGTCTCACGTAGTAACAAGTAAGCCCAATTCGTAGCTAACCCTGCATTTGGGTTTTAGTAAGCGTAAAAGAATTCAAGCCCATTGGGGACTAATAATAAAACACCTCCGCCCCCCAATACATCGGGGAAAACGACCCGGAACAGTCTGAACGGCCTCCTTTCAGGTTCATCTCCGAACTTCATCACATCCATTCTCAGAGGTAGGGAGGGAGAGTGAGTCTGTGAGAGAGATATGGCGGGTTTGCTGGCATGGGCAGCGGACGTAGTGGGAGCAGGTGGGGCCCAAAGCAATGAACAAGACGATCCCAATTCGATCCCAATAGTATTCACCGCAGAGCAGCAAAATTATGTTCAAGAACTGGACCAGAAGGCGGCCTCTCTGGGCCGTGTGATCCAGGATCTACGGCTGAGACTGCCTCCACCTGACATCTCCCAACGCCTCCCTCACCTACACGCTCACTCCCTCGCTTCCAATGCCGCTCTTGCCCTGCAACTCAACGCTCACTCGGCCACACGCGAACAGGTTTGCTTCTCTATTCAATGGACTATGGATTTCTCTTATCAGGGTTTTTGAGTTTGGCTGTTCTTTTGGCATATTGGCTTACTATGGTGCGTGTTTTATTTAACCCCAGGGATTTTATCACGTGGTTCTTGGGATTTTGATTCTATTTCATGGTTGTTTCTCATGTGGGAAACGATTTTAATTCACTTTATAGATCTTATAAGAATTTGTTATTTTACTTATTTGGACAATTTTTTAAGTTTCATTTTGATTGCTCTGCTTCTATGTAAGTTTATTTCTGTGATAATCTTGTACTTGGGCTATGTCTATTTCAAATTTTCAATATCAATATCATATCTTCTTACTTAATAAAAAAATAATTTCTGTGATAATTTAACTTCAATGGTTTGTAATGCATTTCTTTTGTTTTTTTTTTTAAACTCTGATTCCTATAGCTTTATCCTGGTCTGATTGTTGTTTGTGTATTTTTTATGCATTTTGATTATATCTATTGCAAGCATCAGGTGGTCCTGAGGGGAGTTAGATTGTATGAAATGCGTTTGTGTTTGATATGCTGTGCCAAAATCAATGTGTAGTCACTTGAGATCAGCATGAGCAAACAGGAAAGGTTTTTTTATTTTTATTTTTATTTTTTATGACCAGATAAGAATATATTCAGACATAAAAATGTTTGAAGAAAAAGAAATAGTAATACGCAGACTATTTTCTTTGTGGATGCTGCTCTCGTCTCGTTGATTTTGGCAATATAATGTTATGGGTTCTTACATGTAATTAACTACGTTGGATGAATTTTGGTCCAGAGGCTGGTCAATTTGATATGAATGGGTCATATTTCCTTTTCTGAATTAATAGTTGGTACTAATTACGATATGCAGGCCCAATTGAGAGAGGTGACACTGCAGGAAGAAAATGCTGCATATGAAAAGGCTATATTGAATTGTGAGAACAATATACAGGAGAAAACACAGGAGGTAGATCTTCTTCAAAAGAAGTTTGAGGTGAGTTATAACGTTATGAACTTATATCTAGATGTTTCTCTGGCTCTTATTTATATTACTGTCTTATTGACACATCATGTCATGCTTCGAACTGTTTATGTTGTACTTTTTTTAAACATGATCATATCATCATTATTCTCTAGGAAATTTGTTGTGATGAATCTTAACCATAATACCTTATATTGTTTACAAGCTGATATTTTAGGTTCTCTAGAATCCAGATTATTGTGCTCGATGATTTTCTAGAAGTTAAAGGTATCATTTAAAATTCTTTACATTGATTGGTGCTTGCAGGGAATGGACGAGACTGAGAAGAATCTTAGGATGGAGCTGGAAAGTTCAGAAGCTGCCTTGGTTGCCAGCCAATCTGATGAATCCAGTGATTCAGTTGTTCGATCCAAGATGCTAGCTGAAGGTGGGGCAGATGCAGAAGTGTCAAGGTCTGCTCTACTGGACAAGTTAGAGAACAAGAAAAAAGAATTGGTTTGTTGAATTCTTTCTATTGATCTTTCTTTTTTTTTTTAATTTTTTTTTTAAATTCTTATTTATTTTGTTTTGGCTTATATATTGTTCAATCCTCACAGAGTTCAGTGGAGGAGATTGTTCAAGATCTGGAAAAAAGGTGGGCTCACGTTCAGGATAAAGCATTGAAGCAGCCTTCCCCAGGTATCTTTCATAAAAAAATTATCTTAGCACTATGTTCATCTTTCTAAAGGCTCCTGAACTTCTAATTATGATAGATGAACCATGAGGTAGATTTCTGATTTGGATGGTATAATGATCCTTCTCAATATCTCGTCGTTCATGAAATTATAAAGGCTGAAGGCAGAACATGTTATTTTGAGAATTGAAGCTAGATCCTTCATTGGATGTGGGACCATTGGAAGAGGAAGTGTACTTGGGCTTTTGCCTATTCCTACGATCAATAAAATCTTATTTACCGATAAAAAAAAAAATGGAAGAGGCAAAAAAATCTGAAGAAGCTAAATGATTTCTTGCTAGTATCACCATTTTGTTTTTTATGTTCTCATTTTGGTCTTAGTCATGTTCTTGGTTGAAGTTGGAAAGTGGGTTTTCTATCTTCTCTCTTCAGCAAACTCAATCTGAAAGAGTCCGATCCAATGGTTGAAAGCTTTCCAAGAGTACTTTTAGCTTAGATTTCGTGAAATGTAATAGTTGGAAAGTTATATATACTATCAAAGTAAAACACACTTTTGAAGTAGTATGCTGTAGATGTATTTTAACTTCTAGAAATTTCTATTGTGCAGCTCAGAGAGAGAAGATATTAGATAAACAGCTTCACAGCCTAATTGAGCAACTGGCCGCAAAACAGGTTTGTAGGCAAAACTTTTCAATTATGTGTCTACTCTTGATCTTGAAATTTTTGTTCAAGGAGAGAGTTTCTTCAATGTTTTCTGTTTTGCTTATATAGGCACAAGCAGAAAGTCTGGTCGGTGAAATTCACCTAAAAGAAATGGAGCTAGAAAGTTTGAATGGATTATGGAGGAGGGTTGAGAGCGTCAACATAGAAGTTAATACTGCAAGGAACCGGTATGGAAGAAGCACATCTGAGAGAGGATCTGGTTCTTCAGATTATGTTGCTGATGTTCATCTCAAACCTTCGTATTACCCTGGTGGCCGATCTGTATATCAGCAGAAACTTATGCTACTCAGGTCCACTTTCGTGCTCTACATTTTTGCGTTACACATATTGGTCTTTATCAAGATTTCTATTTGAAGGCACTAAAACTTCATGAATATGTGTTTGAATGATAAACTTGAGTGTATTCTCTATTCTGTATTCATAATTATGGTTATAAGAATCTTTTTTTGTATATTTAATATATAGTTGTGAAGAGTGCTACAACCACAAATGAATTACACAAAATTAATCCCACAAACTAACATGGTTTGATGTAATCTGTCAGATTTATTTTACAATAAAAGTAACTTTACAATTTGACAAACTACATCAAGCTACATCAGTTTGTGGGATTACTTTTGTGTAATCACTTTGTAGGTAGAGTATTTCTCTATAGTTATATCCCCTTTTTTCTATGTAGATTGCTTCCTATGTTTGGCTAACTCTTTTAAAACAATCCTGTCCTATGTTTGAAAACTTTAGGCAAAATGTTATAAAACTGTAAAACACGTCCATGCATAAAATACAAACGATCCGAGTGGCAGATACAGCTTTGAAGTATCAGTTCGGGAGTTTCACGATACTACTGAAAATTACCGTCATCCTCAATCTGAGTGTAAAGTCATTTTTTGGCAAGTTAAGAAATAGAGCATTTCTACACATCTGCCCACACTCTCCACACACCATGCACTCAATTTTTTTTTTTTTTTTTTTTTTTAACTCATTACACTAGGTGTGTTAAGTGTGTGATAAATAGTAGAGTGTGAAGAAGATTTTTTCCAAGAGATATTAATAATGAAGTTATATGTCCAAGACAGCTTAGCAGCCGATACATCAGCCTAAAGACAGCACCAGCGCAACAGTACAAAGCAGAAAGCAAGCAGCAGCTAGCAATCAAACCCAACCCCAACACCTCGATCCACAATGCAAACAACACCATTGGACAGCAAAATGAGCATAACAAGCAGACCTTAACAGAAACGCCACGCTTAGCTAGCCTGCCCAATAATAGCACCACACAATAGCAAATATCCCCATTGAATAGCAAACTAAAGCAACACAGCAGCATCAACGACAATGCGGAGCAACAGAGTGACATCTACGGGAACAAAGCAGCACGTTACTACGTCTTTTAAACCCATATTGTAGGTGACACTGGCATTCTGGATTTAGATATGTTTTACGTAAATGATTTTGAAGTGCACGCCAAACTCATTAAATTTGATAGAAAGGTAGGTTATAGCGCATATTTCTACAACGGAAAGAATCAATAAATGGTACAGAGACATGGATTACAATATATATGTATGTCTCTAAATTTCTAAGCATTTTTCTGTAGTTTCCTTCCGAGACCTTCCCTCCTCAACATATAAAGCAAAAACTCATTCCATGTGTCAATAGGGCCTGGCAAGCACCAATGGACACAGTCTGCTATTGTAACATTCCCATGCCGCGAGTGCCCCAGACGATTTGGATGTCCGTCTGGCCTCAACAACATAACTTCTGTTGTATTTAGTAGCTTGAATTGCAAACCTCTCTTCTTCCCTTCCTTTGCTGCTGCTCTTAGTTCCTCCTCTTGAGTCGAGTACATTTTCATAATATAATATCGATCTACCTTGAATTCCTCCTTGGTATAGGGCCTTGTCCTCCCACAACTGCCTCCATTATTCCAGTCCCCATTCTCAAAGTGTGCGGGAGAAAATGTCCTTAAAAACGTCACCCCCTTATAATCTTTAAGGTTTAGGAGGGTTCTAAATGCGGTTCGAAAGGCCTTCCTGTATGCGTAGTAGGCTATAAGATCTGTGACGTTTTCTTTTTGGCACTTGTGACACCCAATAAGCTGACCATTTTCATAGAGCATTAGGGGTCGAAAGAACCATTGTCCAGCTGAGATGATTACATAGTCAAATTTTGTGATCTCTGCCGCCCATGCCTCATCAACCTTGTCCAAGTAGAGGTTCATGATGCTGTTGGAGGAATGACCGCTGGGGTCTGCGTCCCCTGCTTTAACCAGATATGGAGACCAGAGTGTCGCTAAAGTAAAATTGTACTCAACGTAAAACCAGCGTTTGAAGTCTGTGTCTGACATATTGTAAGAGATATCCTCGGGATAAACCACCTGAAAGATGCAGAATAGAGGTTATTTCTGAGTCTGTTCAATCTTTGGAGCGAGAAGGGAGGGACTGGGACTTAGTCCATGCAGGAGTTAACTTTTTAATCTAATAGTTTCAGGCTAGCTTTAGAATTAGAATGTGTTTATATCTACAAGTTCAAGGGGATCATTATCATCCAAGCAAGTAAGCATTCTTTCAAGCAGAGAGAAACTTTGCAAGTGAGTGATGGAGCACTTACACTAGCCAAGAGGCACAACAATGACTCCATTTGATTCCTTCCCACGGAGTCGCCGACAAAGGCCAGTGACTTCCCTCTGAGAAGCTCCAAGAACTGAACTGCATCAAAGAGGGGTAGCTCACAATCATCCGGTTTCCACCTCCATTTCATGAATTCGGTATCAGGCCTCCCAAACTTGATGCAGTTTTGCTGATCAGTGATCAAACTACAAGTTGCATTTGTGTAATAAGGCCCCCTGGGGAATGGAACCCATTTTCCAATAAATATATCACATTCCTTGTGAAATCCTATGCTTCTCAAACCTTGGAAATTTAACTTAGGAAAGGACA
Source organism: Juglans mandshurica (assembly GCA_022457165.1). Lineage (NCBI taxonomy): Eukaryota > Viridiplantae > Streptophyta > Magnoliopsida > Fagales > Juglandaceae > Juglans > Juglans mandshurica. The sequence goes on along the minus strand of CM039620.1, from coordinate 42,954,766 downwards.
ATGGGGAATGCGTGTTTCTGTTCAAGCAAAGAGAGATTATGCTGAGGAAAATCAAGGTAAGGGCTAGTTGGAAAACCTGTTTGGGGATGTTGGGTGAAGAGGTTTTTCCATTGAAAAGCTCGATGGCATGAAACTTCATGATGGAAAAGTGTTGAGAAGAGAAAGATACTTCGGATTCGAGTTAATATACATAGGCTGAATAATGATGTGCGTGGGGCGATGGTACGGACTTTTGATAGTAATATGAATTGTAAATTTGTAATCATACTCCTTGAAGCTGCAATTAGAGTGGAGGTTTGGGTATACCAACCAAATCACCCTCTTAATTAATCTTCTTTGTTTTCTGGAAAAGGCATCACGATTCATAATTAATATGATCAGTTACTAACTTGTAAAGGAAAAAAGAAAAGAAAAGAAAAGTCACTTTCCTGATCAATTTTGTTGTCATGATTTATTAATAGAAATTAGAAAAATAAAAAACGAAACTTCCCATGTATGTTTCATATTTTGAGTGATCGATCTAATGAATAGTTAATTTCGCAACAGGAAAATAAGCTACTAATTGTGAACAGGGGGGTATGCTCCTGATCATCTGGTTTTCATATTAATCTATTAACTGCTTTCGAATTTAGATTAATTTTTTGTACGTACTTGGGTGGTTGATATATATATATATATAGAATAATCATGTCCATGTTTGGTACGTTCTTGCGCATGCATTGTTCGAGGAACGGAGTACTTATATATAAAGAAGCATTCCTCATGTTAAATATAAATTAAAGAAGTTTCTAAAGTCAAAGTCAGGTTAAAAAGTTGTTCAATTAAAGAAAAACAGGCTTCTTGTGCTTTTATTATAAGTTTAATAAATTAACAGAAAATCTTCCCCCTACATGCATCATCATGATTAGCTGCTCCTTGTACTGCTGCAAATTTAACCCCATTTGCATGCATGTACACTTGGTGATCTTCGTGAACATACATACATACATGCATACATGATCAGGAGGGAGGAGAGGTCAATTAAGTTTTGGAATCAAACTCAACGGCTTATAAGTAAAATGAGACCATCCAAGCTAGCTCGATCGAGTCGGTGCCTATCAAATATATATTCTAGTTTTGGTGATATGGCCGTATCTGATTTTGTATAATCAACAGTTTGGTTGAGAGGTCAATTTTGTTAATTGCTCAAGTTGGTGCATGCAGACCGGAATCTTATTGAAGTTTGCATGTCTAACTTTTTATCACTAATAATAAGATCAATTAAATAATGATTAATGTACGTACATCATGTATATATATATATATAATAAGGTCCTCGATCTTAAGGCCACCAGTGGTCCAGTTCTACAGGTTGCTTGAGGAAAAGGCCAAATCAATAAAGTATTTTTTACAAGGCTTTTGCCAAATTGCTGGATAAATTAAACAGAAATATTATTCTTTATAATTTGATCTATGTCTACTAGCATAATAATAATATGAAAAATTCTATATATTCATCATCCACACACATCATATTTTTTTTATTTTTTTTCTCTTACCAAATATTGTGTGATATATAAATGATAAGTAGAAAAATTCAATAAGTTTAAGAAGAATAAAGCCAAAAGAATTTTTTTTTTTTTTTTAAAGTATGGTACTGTATGGGATGATGAGTAGCAAAAGTACTCAAATAATATAACCTTGGATGTTCATTAATGGTTCATGAGGATCAGCTTCTTCAAGCAATTAATTATTAGGTTCCCTGGCGTGGCTAATTAATTGAGAGCTAGCTAGCGAAGTCATATACAGATGAATCCAGATAGAGTTCAATGATCATAAATTAGCTAGCTAGGCTTATTATTTCAAACACATTACGTCCATTTCTTTTTTGGATTGTCATATATATCCATGTAATATTCTTTCATATTTTGTCGCATTTAATCAATTAATATGGGACCGTATTGGATAATGGAGCTAATTTAGATTTATATTGAAGTGATCGATGAGCCTCTCATGTGGCTGGCCTGCAGTGTGGGATAAGGATGAAAACTCATCTCATTTGGATGCTTCAAAGGCACGTATATAGGAAGGAAACAGAAAAGAAGAAGAGCCAGCGAAGTTGCGTTTCTTTATTGTTATCTCCTTGTGACCTTCCTCTCCTTCACCATCTTCCAAAGAAGTACTACTATTTTAGAGCAGACGTAGGCCGTTTTAAGTAGTACGTACTTCTCAACAGGCATTAATTATTAGAAGTGATCAGTGAAAGCATATCGGTAGCAGGTTCCATCTGGAAATTAACATCTCTGATTATGACTTATGAGCTATCATCATGAATAGATAATTTATTATTCTATATTAGCATTGTTAATTTGGCGAAAGATTCAAACCATTTTTAGCATCAATTAATTGGGTTCCGGCCAGCCGGTACGTAGGGTACATGCAGACATCTTGTGCATGATATTTTATATTCTTCTAGACAGAATATATATATCATGCAGTTTAGTTCTTAATCATGAGCTCCTGCATGCTACTCGGTTTTATTTGGTAATCTCCCTTAATTTGAAAGAAATGCTGAATTTAGAACCGGCCTAGGCCTAAAAGACAGTTAAATATGTACTTAGCTCGCAGATGCATGCAGGTTTGTAATTAAGTCTTGAGCTAGGCCGGGGTCTGATTTTGAAGTATAAACTCTCTTTTCCTTGGCTTTCTTGCATTTAAACAGAAGAACCTGAAATGCATGTCGACATGCCATCTATGCTTGCTAGCTGTCGGCTAGAAGAAGCCAATTCCATTCGATAAAGATTAATGCTTGACAACTATATATTCCAAATGAAACTATTTCACTTATTGGACCTTGATAATGTTTCAAGAACAGCTTGTGGGCACCATCCAGCATGAAATTGGGAAGATGATCATGATCATGAGCATGCATATCATGACAAACACCAACTGCCATCGATCCTGATGTGAACAATAATTATCTATAAAATTAGATTAATAACATAAAAAAAAAGATACCAACACAAGAAGCCAACTCAAAAAGTCCATCGCATATACATACAATAATCCTTCAATTATTTCCTCACCAGCCTGTAGGTGGAACCATATTTCCATAAACGCAAATGTCCGGCCTAATCCCAACAAAAAGATGCTGACTCAATCTTCCCAACCTACCTTCTTTATAATGAACTTCGATCAATTTAGCTCTGAATCCCACTTCACTCATGATCATGCCTAACCCCATCGATCATTAATTAGTTACAAATCTTAATTTACTACGTCTGCATGCTTAACTATATATATACGTACATATATATATATATATATGATCGGTTACTTCAACTTCCAAATTCAATGATCCTTGAGAAGGGTCGACGAGTACTATATATTAAAGACACGATAAAAATATTAAAACAATAACTTATAAACTTTTATGAATTGTACGTTAGTTGGGAGTGGATCGGATGATGTACGTAGCAGCTAGCTAACTTAATTGGTAGGAATATTTTTAACTTGTGCTAGCTAGCTAACCTAACCGTGAAAGAAATTAAAGCAGTAGACATGACTAGTAATCCGGCCAAATATTAGTGATTTAATTTCTTCAAAAATACGAAAATCTTTTTTGACGCAAATAGTCAAACAAAAAAAACTTGTAAAGCATATTGTCCAGATCAAATTAAGCTGTCTGTCAGGCCATGGAATCAATGTCCAGACATCTTGGTCCCATATGATGCAACCTAGCTACGATCAATTAAGTTAGTTTGATTGGTCATGATGAATCAAGTAATTGCTTATATATATGTATTATATATATATATATAACCAATATCGATGACTTTAGATAATTAATAACATATGTACGTACTGGATTAGAAAATCATGACACCTGTAATATTGCTCTGTATATATATATATATCCCAAAATCAATGATTTCCTGTCCAAAAACTTTTTCTCTTTTTTTTTTTTTTTTTGGGTACTGTTAAATCTAATTACAGAACAATTAACATTTAACTTTGATCTGTGTAATGGTTTTATTTAACTAATTATAAAGTTCTTACACGTGGAATTAGAGGAATTTAGTCTTTTCTTCCTTGTTTTTCGCAAAACGTACGTCGATCAAACAATATATGGCGATGGAGATTTGTTTTATAATATAGAAACAATAATGCTACTCTCACCATTTTCGATCTCGTTTTTTGTTTTGATCCGCTCAATGTAAAATTATTTTTTTAATATATATATTTTTTATTTAATGATTAAGTGTTTTTTAATGATATTATAATTTTTTTATTTTTTTTAAAAATATTTTATAGTGTTAAAAAAATATATATATAAAAAAGTAAAATAAAAAAATACTACATTTTACACTGAGCGGGACTGATGGCGGGAGAGGGAGCGGGGGCTGTAGCACGAGTCATATAGAAATTGCGGTTAACGTAGGTAATTACGGACAAGAAATTATTAAAAGGACATGCTGCATATAATGATTGAAGGGTATGTGTGCTGCCTCAAGATGCAGTGTCGACAAATCTTTGCCATCTTTTATTTCTAAAAGCTGATCTCCTTTCAAGACCAACCATGCACACAGTACACACATATAATATATATAATTAAAACCAATTTGAGATTCCAACGGTAAATGATTGCTACAAATTACAACAACATAAACTGAGTACGTACATCATGAAGATCTATCTGACTTGCAGTTTTCTGTCTCTTAAAAATTGAAGCTTCTCTTCATGGGACCTCACTCCCTCTCTCTTCAACATCTCCAGAAGGAAGTCGCCCCATGTGTCGATGGGGCCTGGCAAGCACCAATGTACGCAGTCATTGTACAATGTCACATTTTCATGGGGCCAATGCCCATATCTACTAGGGTGACCATCTGGCCTTAATAGCATTGCTTGCGTTGTATCCAGTAACCTATACCTCAAACCCTTCTTTTTCCCTTCTCTTTCTGCCTTCCTAAATTCCTCCACCTGTGCCATGTACAGCTCTAAGTTTTGATCCTCTAATTTTGCCTCGTTGCTCCTGAATGGCCTAGTTCTCACGCAATTCCCACCTTGGTTCCACAACCCATTTTCAAAATGTGACGGTGCATAAGTCCTGAGAAATGTTATGCCCTTGTAATTCTCTAGGCTATTAATGGCTCTAAAGGCAGTCCGAAATGCTTTTCGGAAGCCATAGTACATTGTTAGGTCGGTAATGTTGTCTAGGAGACAATAGTGGCAGCCAACTATCCGGTGATTTTCATAGAATACCATTGGCCGGAAGAACCAGTGGGCGGCAGAGATGATAAGGTAGTCAAATTCTTCGACTTGGGTCGTCCATTTCTCATCGAACTCGTCGAGGTAGAGACTGAAGAGGCCTGTGTGGGTTGGACCATTATTGTCCGCTTCCTTGGATTTTACCAAATGGGGTGTCCAAAAACTGGCCATGGTGAAGTTGTAGCTTGTGTATTTCCAACGTTTGAACCTTTCATCAGATGTGTATGAAACATCTATAGGATATTCTACCTGATCGAGCATATATACATAAAAGGAAAGGAGCTCAACCATAAGACAATAGAAAACTAGATGAGAGTACTGACTGCAATTAATATTATTAAGGCAGGCACTATACAAGTGTACGTATATAACCCATTAGAGAGACACAAACAAATTATGAAGAATCATATATAAATTGAATTCTACTCCTACTATCAAAGGCGATATGGATTAATTTGATTTGGAGTACTATGAACTAGTACTGGCCCAGCCGTGATGACCATCAGGTTGGTAATATGCTATTTGTCTGAACCCACCGGCCCCCGGCCTCCCCCCTCAAAAAGAAAATAAAAAATCAAAAGCAAAAGATCAGTTTATTAGGTCTCCTATATATTTTCATGAGGGTGCATGCAGCATGTTACACATGATTTTTGTAGGGTCCAGCTAATTCAGAACTATTGTAAGGTAGCAATCATGATCATGATTCATGTCGAGCAGTTTCATGTGATCACACACACACACATATATCCACTTACCAATAAAAATAGCAATGATATTATAACATGCATTAATAGTAGTACTGTAACACACCAGAACAGTGATTTGAGGGTTGCCCACCCGATCCGTCCGTGAATAGAGAATAATTCATGTCTAGTTATATAGACAGAACAATAAATATTTGTTGGAATGTCAAAAGACATGAGCGACGTAAGCCATTAATTGTCTATATCCGATATCGACTCAGAGAGAGAGAGAGAGAGAGAGAGAGAGAGCTTAATTTCAAACCATTCGCATTTGGTAGGTTAGATAATTCCAAAGTACATTTTGATATATTCCTGACTCCACGTTTAGATGGATGATCAGGCCTTCTGGGTTTCGTTTTATTTGAACAAAAAACATAAATCTACAAGATCAAGATCATCATCAGGCAATTGAAAAGAAAAAAAATACTATATATACATCTTGGTTTATGACATTATGTGAGTGTCTTGGTCTAAAATTGCTATAGTACTATAACCTTTTATTATAACTAAGGTGTTAAAAGTTCGATCATGACTGATCTAGTCTAATTGTCTATATAGTATTTTGCTGCTGCCTCATGCATGTTATCTCTGCATGCACCAAGACTCATAATTATAGGAATCAAATCTCTGAGCGGTTGACCAATAATATGGAAAGCTGAAGAAAATTGAAGTTGAGCCAATGGTTTTTGAATCTTAATTAGGCATCTTGAAGCTAATTAAGCGGAAGTGCCACTCAATCAATAATGCAAGCACCTAATCATGTCTTTTCATTGTAATTAGTAGTACTACTAGTCAAGCATTATACTCCCCCTTTCAGATCGAGATGCTTAATTAATTAGATCATTCATCACATGTCAAGCAAAGGGAGATCATGCATATATATGATCATGTGATCATCAACCATTGCAGGTAATAATCGTTGGTTGAAAAGTAAAAAAGTTAAAACTAAAACAACCAATACACTATTAATATATATATATGTGTGTGTGTGTGTGTCACTTTCAAATGATAAATCGCCCGTTTCGTCAAGATCGATGTTTTAGATTCTGTGAATGGAAACTGAAAAAAGATATATAGATAGACACTTCCACGAAGTTTCTGCATGGTAAGTTGTGTACGTCTTAGTACTAGGCAACTCAACCAAGGACGACGTTGGACCAGTACTTTAATTTTACGTACCTTAATTTCTTAAGTACCATCAATTATTTAATTAACTTAAAAATTAAGAACAATTAAAAAACTTATAATTTGGACTTTTCCGCTCTGAAAAAATGTATTATTATTATTATTATTATTATTATAATTACAATAATAACTATTATTATGACTAATTAAGGACTGAATTCATCTATATATTAATATAGCATCCCTGCCTAGAGTACTACGTACTGCCCTGACTTCAACTCCAAGAACAGGCCTCGTTTGTTTTCTGATCAGCCCTTGAGCTAGCGTAATATATAATTAATTATATGTTTTGTCGGTTTTGGTGGGAAAAGAGATATCTTTGGATGTACGTATGTGGAATATTTATGCAATTTGGCAAAATCCCGGAAGTTTCTGGCCTCAACGTACAATATTGTCTAATTTTTTACTTTTTTTTCCAAATAATGTTTCCAAAAAGAAATCCAAAATCATAAAAGATCAGAGTAAGATCATATTATATATATAACCGCCCACCTAATTGGAAATTAACTTATATTTTTCCATTAGTATGGGCAATTATATAATTTCCTCGTGGCATGTTTGCATGATTAGAGGGAGGCTCAATTTGGATAAGATGCTCTATTAATAATACACACGAGGCTGATAATATGTCACACTTTATACGTCGAATATATATTGACCTTTCACGTGGAGAGAGAGAGAGAGGGGACGCATATATGTTTCATTAATGCTCTATTTGTTTAATGAGTGCAAGATTTAATTACTCTTTGGCACCATTGTGGCCCGTGGCAAAGATTCCATGCCATGCTACTGCATGTTGTAGTTGGTATAATATTTATGTCCTGTCATTTTACGTGATAATCCATGGAGGATAGAGGGCCGCTTAATTAGGTCAACTAACCTAGCTAATTAACCTCCTAGCTACTAATTACAAGTACTCATGTTGGACTCTAAAATGAAATTATGAAAACAGTCACTACAAAAAAACTGTTTATTTGCGACTAATTAATTTTAACGAAATGACTATTTGCAACTAAAATTAGTTGCGAATAATCTTTAATTTAATTGCAATAAATTAATCATAAAAGTCCATTTTTGAGTAGTGAGAGTAGGAATTTCGTAGATTATAATCAAATGGCCAATAGCAGTTAACATCAAACCTAATACGTAGTACTTCAAATTAGTTTAGGGCCACAGTAGCAACACCTCAAAAATCTAATTACCCGAGGCAGACACGCATGGTAGAAGTTGTTAAGAATATAATGTTGTATAGAAATAAAGTACTAGCTTTAACATATATGCATCATAAATGAAAAATATCATTCAATTATAATATTATTTATAGATGATCTATAAATTATTTTTTTGTTATTAAAAATTTGATGCATGCATGCTAGATGATCTATAAGGACTTACCCTGGACAGCAGGCAGATCAAAGACTGCATTTGGTTTCTTCCAACAGAGTCTCCAACAAAGGCCAATGACTTCCCTCTGAGCAGTTCTAGAAATTGTGCTGGGTTGAAAATAGGTAGGTTACACCCAGATGGTTTCCACCTCCACTTCATGAATTCAGAGTCCGGTCTACCATATTTCATGCAATTCTGATGCTCGTGTATTGCCCAACACGTCGTGTTTGTATAATACGGAGCTTTCGGATTTGGAATCCATTCTCCTGAAAATAGGTCGCACTTCTCAGTAGTACTGGACGGTATACTGAGTAAATCATCCTTAGAATCAAATGAAGATGGTGGTTTTGAAGAGTGGTTGAGAAGGTATAGAGGGTACTTTAGCAATGGGTAGTAGGGGATGACTGTGAGAAAAACTAGGGTAAAGATTATAAGTAGAGCTATCTTTGGGGACTTCGGTAGTACTTGCTGGGTTTTCCCCAAGGGAAGCTCAATGGATTGGTGCTTCATATTTTTTTTCTTTTTTTGGAGGGGGGTGGGGGAGAGATAGAGAGAGAGAGAGAGAGAGGCAGCTCTGCAGGTATTGAGAAAGAGATCGAGTTGCTCAGATATAAGGTTATAGAATTCAAAGATTAAGGGTACATGTGGGGTTAATTTGGTTATTATATGGTTTTTGGTTTACGTAAAACTACCCTAAATTAACCATTGTCGAATAACCATGTGGATTCCTGAGGGGATCCGATCGAGATGTTTATTTAAAAAATGACCATTATAGGTAGCAAGTCTTTTTGCTTTTCTTTTGGTTGGCCGTTAGCTCAATTAATAATTTCATATTTAGTCGTTTATATCGATCTGTATGCGCTTCTATCAAAAAGGAGGAAAAAGAAGTTTGAAGATACAATATTTTTAAATCTCCCTTTTCTACTATATATATATATATATCTTACGCACGTATATTAATGAATTATAAGCTGGAAGTTTATATATATATATATACAAAATGATGATCAGTGATCATGATCATGATCACGCTTGATCACAGACAACTCGAGGATTTTGTTCTCTCCTTTTTATTTATACGAATGGTACGTACCAATATTAATGATATTGAAGCCTAGCTAGCTAGCTAGAATCTCGAATTATTTGGCCCTCAGCCATAAATGATATATTGCTAGCTAACTAGCTACTCGCGCGCAGGTGCATATATATATGGTTGGTTACATGACTGACATGAATTTGTCGCCCGACGTTGTATGGTAGCTAGATTTTTATTGTAATTACTCGTTTCTTTGGGTATACTCATTGCAGTTTGTCGATTACAATATTTTTGCGGCCAGCCGACAAATATATATATATATATACTCTTAATTAGAAAGGGGAAAAGATCAAAATTATATCAGTAAAGTCGATATATATATATATATGCTATGCATATGCATGCATGTGAGAGATTATCTACAGATCCGAATCAGGACGAGATGATCAGTTGATCATAAAATATTTAAGTTGAGGGAAGTAGTACTACTCTACCCAGCCAACGTGCGCCCCCGCGCGAATGCTGACGTTATAATTTGTAAGCCCATATGATAATTAGTATCATTTGCTAGCTTGATGATGATAAATAAACCGAAAACTTATAATTAGAAAAAATATGCAAATTGATGTCCAAATATAAAATTCATTATTTTTTAGAATAAAAAACATTAATCAGGACTTGGGATAAAGCGGCCAGTTCTTATATAACCTGCATGCACCCGGGGCTAGCTGGCTGGGGGTGGTGCGGCCTGCAGCTAGCTAGCTAGCTGGAGCCTGGCGTCGTCGTGCTGATAGAAGTTGCTTTATTTGGGAGGTTTGCCAATGATTGGCAGGACATCACACAGCTTGGTTTCCAACTGGATGCCACATGCATGTCGTTTCAAACTGTTATATATGGTTCAACAATACCATGGGCCATGCATGGATTACCATGCATGATGTACACTGTATAATGAATTAGATCATCTTTGAAGCTACTCGGCCAATTCTTAATTTCTTCCTGCATGATTTGATCATGATCCATTCCGACTCACTACTACTTCATGATGATGAGACATATATATATATATATATATATATATATATACCAGCTATTTGATCAACTTTTAGCCCAAAAGTTAACTTGTTTTTAACGACGTACAGCTAGCACTTGGAGCATTATTAATTAATTAGTACATGTATATTACGTACCTATCCTACGTACGTACGTGTTCTTATATATACATGATCTTATTTTCTCCATTCAGTCCATAATTAAAACTTTGACAAAAGTATATATATATTGAGCCCTACATGATATATCATTGCTTGAGCAGAAGATTAAATTTCATGTGCTTGCTTGCGCGCAATATTACTTGCATCATCATCATATTCTTCTTTTAATTATTTTTCCTCCATTTATAATTTGTTCTCTGGCCTCTAGCTAGTGGGTACTGTGAGGGTATTATATATCATGATTTAATTTGACCTTGATGATTTGATTGGAACAATATTAATATTCTCGATTTAAATAAAAATTTTAGTAATGATATCAAGTCATTGATGCTGACTTTCATATTTATAAAAATGCATATAATATATGAATCATTGAAGCTGCTTGAACTATCCAAATTGCGCGCTGTCGTTTTTATGATGCATGGGAAACGGCACCTATCATCTTTGGCTAGCTATAGGTACCATATATGCATCCATTTTAGAGCTAATTAACTAGCTAGGGTCATGTGACATGACGGATAATTAATATTTGGTCATTGTTTTTCCAAATCATAAGAGAATGCTCATCTCTTTTCTCGTTAGTAGCTAGTTAATTAGCTTGTATTTCATTTTATTTTTTGGTAAATCTCACCATTATTTAGTCACTGTTAGAGTCTATTCTCTTTTCTCAACTGATATAATTATTAAAAATATTATTTTTACTTACATAATAATACGTGCTGACGTGTCTACTATTGATGATATGTTGAAGATTATAATATTTGAAATTCAATTTTTGAATTTAAAAAAAAAACAATTGATAAAATTAATCTTATACATAAAATTATAAATATATGAAGTATTATTATTCATTATCAATATTGTCATTTTTTAAAGGAATTATTATTATCGTATTGATTTGAGCTGAAGGGCGCGTAGAAAAATAGATTATACTTTCCCAAAGAAAATGGACATGCAAGCAGCCCCAAAACGGGGACAACTTTAGCCCATAAAAGCCCACATTACCCTGATGACAACGACATTATTATATAGGCGTGATGGAAATAATTGGACCATGTCGGCGCGCGTCCATGCAGCACCCCGCGACTGGGCCAGGCCCCATTCACTTTTCATTCAGCAGTAAGCACAAGTAATTATTTAGATAAATTCTATTTGCAGTCCTCATTTGGGGATTGCATGTGCAAACCCTTCATTAAATGAAAAAAATTACCATTTTGATAAGGATATTATTATAATTTTGAAAATTTTTAAAGATAAAACTAACTAGGCTTGCAATGCAGTCCTCATTTGAGGATTGTACGTAGCATTGCTCAATTATTTATAGGTTGGATCGATTTGATATAATTAAGGCATTTTTTATTTTTGACGATAATGAATTGAGATAAAAGTTAAAAATTAAATAAAATATTATTATAATATATATTTTTAATATTATTTTTATTTTAAAATTTGAAAAAAATAAATTATTTATTTTATTTTGTATGAAAATTTAAAAAAACTATAATGATTATAAATAAGATGAAAATAATTATAAAATAAACGAGACTTAAGAGAAAGCTTGTCGTACATTTTGCCATTAATTTTAATTGGGTCTTATGAAATTTGCCCTGTAAACATATTTAGATATGGTGGGTGGTGGGTTTCAATTATGTGTTTAAACATGGTGGAATACAAGTTATTTATATTCTCACTCGGCTCCCTACAATCACTTAGCTGTGGGAATTAAATTAGTTTCAAAGCTGATCTCTAGTTCTCCTCTTCTTTCCGGCAGTCCTTCCAGACCACAAATGAAGCAAATTCATCTCTTCCCCCGGCCCCGGCCCCAGCCCGGCTCCAGCCCCCTCTTTAAGTCACTTTCCCTTCTTTATATCTTGTTTTCTAGCTTTATATCCGATCATATTTCTTTTATGTCCTGTCAAATTTTGTCATTGTGAGATCTTCTCATTCTCTTTTAATTTCCAGTCTAGCTAGCATAGTGGAGTTTAATCTTCTATGGACTTTTGGTGGATTTATTAAAACCATAAAAGATGCCACAAATTAAAGAGAACTAACTAGTTAGGGCAATAATATCGTATTGCGAATGATCACGCGTACGCTCATACATACGTAGAAGATTCATGCAAGCAAATGTGTTGCTTTGTTATATATTATATATTGGCCTATCTACACCAATTAGATCATGATGTGCTTATAATTATTGCATACATGATCATCTCATGAGATGTCCTTTTCTTTCTTTTCTGTCTTCTTTTTTGAACGAAACAAATTAAAATAATAGCATGTGTGTGGGTGATGTGTAACATCATCGCCCGTTGATAATTATCAAGTGAAGTGGGTGGTGATCAGTGTTTTTAGAGAACAATAAAATACTAATTCGTCATAAATATTATAGGTCATGATCATCTGTTATGAAATCTCTTGTATTAATTTTAGAATGAATCTTATTAATTAATAACATAAAAGAGGACGTTTTTGTCCAGGCTTGGGTGGTTGAAGCCCAACTAATAAAAGAGAAATTCTATTTGCAGTCCCCTTATTAAATGAGAAAAAACATCATTTCAAGAGGGATAGTTTTGTAATTTTAAAAAAATTTAAAGATAAAATTACCTAAACTTGCATTGCAGTCCTCATTTAGAGACTGTATCTAGCATTGCTCTAAATAAAAAGAGAGAAATAATTCATTAGTAGCATTAGGAGTTTAATAAAAGAATCCCATGCATGCAGCAAGCATTCCAACTCTCGAGTCATGTCGAAAATGGCTTTGGAATATCACAAATACAACTTTAATTTTCGACCATATAATATATATATATATATATATTTATATATATTTATATATATATATATAAAATATCAAAGCACACAAGTAATAAATTACAACTCTTACTCACATGACATGACTTAATTATGATTAATTTCTAATTACCTGATGATTAATTTATACTTTCTTTTCAACAAGATTCATGTCCCTAATTAATGGCCGGCCTGTTTTATTAATTTTCAAGCATCTGGTGGATGGAGATCTAGATTGATTATGACATATGATGAAATTATTAAAAGCTAAAAGAGCAATATAATAATATTCTTCGTCGAATATAATGATATACAGGCTGATATAGCACATAATTTTCATATAATTTCATAGGAACACTTGCACCGTTTGGTGTAGAAGAGATGAGATGAGATAAGATGAGACACATATAATCATTATAACTTTTTCAAACTCCCACACAATATATATAATAAATAATTTAATTTTTTCAAATCTCAAAATAAAAATAATATTATAATAATATTTTATTTAACTTTTAAATTTCATCTCATCTCATCTTATCTCATTCTGTATAACCAAATGATACCTTAAATTAAAAAACAAAAAACAAAAAACATGAAACAAATAAATTCAACACATAAAAAGCAGCATGATGAATCATGATCGATCTTTTTCAAAATAAAGTAGCATAGGACAATTAACACTAGTGGGTAGGTATTTCATGGACGCAACTTTTTTCTCAAAGAAAGGAAGAGAAAAACTAGATAGCTCTTAACTATTGCGTGGTCTGCCTTCCAAACCCACCTTAATGCTTACATTGTGACGTCCAACCGTCCGTTACAAATAATATTCATACATAATATATTTCACTCTCACTTGTTTCTCCGGCCAAAGCACTCTCCTTCACCTTCTCCTCCTTCACCTTCTCCTCCTCCTCCTCCTCCTCCTCTTCTCTCCTACTCTAAAACGCTCTTAAGCTAGCTAGCCAGCTAGGTTGGTCTTTCTTTGCATGCCGCTCAACCAGCTAGCTCTTCCTTTTGATCACTAATTTAATTCAGGTTTTCTTTTTTCCATGCATTATATGTATATGTATACCTGTATCTCATGCCCGCTTGATCCTCTCGTCATCTTCTGTTTAGGATTTGATCTCTTTTGTGCTTAGGGTGACATTTTAATTATACCGTTTACTGCAGGTTAATTAGCTAGCAGCGATGGCCGTGATGATGGGATTGGAGAGGTTGGTAGTGACTTTAAAATCTAAAATAAGGTCCTTGAAGATGAAGAAACCTTATGATAAAATCGAAAAGAGCGAGAGTATGAGATTTGAGATAAGAAGCAGGAAGGCTCGGAAGCTTATTGAAAAGACCTTGAAAACCGCAGATTCGCCTAAGACCACCAGGATCAAGACTACTTCAGCGTAGCTGGTGTACGTTTCTGATCATCATCCAATGCTTGAAACAACAAGCATATATATATGCTAGCTAGTTAATTAATTAATCCTACTTTTTTATGTACGTTAGCCATTGTGCATGCATGGTTTATTATACGATCGAGATGCTGAGGATGAGGATTCCCTTCCGTCGGCCTGATCGATCCCCTAGCTCTTATCTGATCTCTCTCTCTTCTTGCGAGTAATTTACTATTTAATTTATGTGTAAACATTATGCATATATGCAAGGCGTTGTACAACCACATATATTAGCTAGGTTTTTAAAATGCTTTTAAGATTTTATAGATTTACCAATCATGATTTGATTTCGGTGCATAATTTGGAAATTTTGTTCAACTTTTTTCATGGATTTAGCTATTCGTTCAAATTATATATATATTGAGACCCTAGCTGGAACTGCATGCGGCCAAAAAATAGGGACAAATTAATTAATGAAGCTGCTACTTACTGGCTAGCACCTTGATAACATGCATATATACTACTTTTGATCTTATCCGATCGAATACAATCAATTTAAGTATTTTCACGGACTAGTCTCTAGCTCTGTGATTAAGATTCACCATTGAAGGAACAATTCATGACATTATAAGATCGATATTCTTCTTTTCGATCCGGATGGTCATGTACGTTAAAGCGTAGTTTATATTATAAGTTCCATATTGCATCTTCGATCAATTAAGGTCGGTCCGTTTAGCTCTGAATTAAGGACATATACTTTATCCTCACTACTCATGGATCGATATATGTGTAACAAGTTAATTAGCTATAGATGTACGTAACAGTCATGATCATCTTAATTTGTACGTACGTAACAACCATCTTATTTAATCTTGATCTTAATTATATATAATCCTAGCTAGCTACTACTAATTCAATTAAATTAATTTCTAGTTAACAATTTAGATCGATCACCCATGTAATTAATGAACATATAATTAATGAGCTCATTAAAAAGGGCGAATGCATATTCTCCTGTTTATTTCCTTTCCGCAAGCATTAATTATTTAGTGCTAATTGGTTTTGTTTAATCAAATGATAGACAAGGAAAAAAAATTAAAGAAAATAAAAATTACGCAGTACCTGAGATATAATAATTAGCTTAATATTAGATATAGTCATGATTGTGTAAATATCGCACATTCTTTTTAAAAAATAGTAAAATTTATTATTAAAAAATTAAAATTTTCTTATAAATTTCATATTTATTTATTTTTTAAAAAAAGTGTACACAACAATTACACACTCCATCCTTACCAATATCATTTTTGCAATAATTAAGAGACGGGAGAGAATGGAACACTGAGCACAGATGACAAAGGAAGGAAAATTGGCCTTAGTGTAGCAGTTGTGTGGACGCAATGAGTCCATGAGTTTGGACCTTTCAGGCTTTCATTGATTATTACCTCCATCATCAAAAAGTAGGTCCACCCGCATTCACTGCCACTTCGTATTTCTGCTTAAAGTAGTTTCTCCACATAAAAACAATAGTGGAAAGGTCCCATCATACGATTAAAGCTGCTTCTAGAAATTAAAGTAGTCTATCATGATGCTCCTCCTCTATCGTGAGTTTTGAAAGCTATATAAAAAGAAAAATATATAAAAAAAAGGGTAATTATTTGATAATCTCATGACAATAATAATTAGTATTTATATAATTCGTTTTAATTACATGATAATTAATAAGATAAAAAAATAATAATAATATTATAGCGTCATCCATATTTTAAGTATACTTAATAATTTTGTTCCCTTAATCTTTAGGAAGCCTAATAATTGGAAGGGGTAATTAGCTTTAGAAGGTGGAGGTAAATGTATCCTACTGGAGAACTACATCCTATATAACCTACCATTTAGCAACAACATAAGCATGGTTGGTTGTTGGCCCAATACGCACGCCGCATATTGAAGAATCATTGCACAAAAGACCTCGAATGTTTTCACTCCACTTCTGCATGACCAACATGATTTTCCCGGTACATCAAAAAAATAGAAAAAAACATGATTTTCACGGAATACTCATCCTTGTATAAACATGCTTGAATCAAAGCTGCCTTTTTTATTTTTATATATAAATTAGACAAAGCAAAATATTGCACACATCAGAGTGTGGGGTTATACGCTGATCCAAGTCACGATTCCTGATGTTCATTAACAAACAAAATACATAGGACGGAATGGTCAGTTTCTATTCTATATATATATTAGAAAGCAGAAAGCTAAACGCCACACCCCACTCAGATTTCTTCTCTCAGTAAACAATCGCTTTCTAGCCAGAATAAAATATCATTTGCACACTTTCGACCACAGATTTCCCACTAAAGCTTAATTTGGCAATTTTAGATTTAGTCCATAAATTCGTATCTAAAACCCAATCATATCAACTTATCTCAGGCTTCACTCTCCTAATCAATTTTAGCAATAATTCTCACAAACAAAAAGGCAAAACGTGAAACCCGATGGTTCTCCAACTAAGTAATTGCCTATATCAATCAACTAATTGGGTCAATTGATCTCGCCGATCAAAAATATAGAATCACCTGATTTTTTTGTAAGGGATCAATACATTTTTGAGCATCGTAAAAGTTACACTCGTAACTTTAAGATATCTATTAGGTGTGATGGTATATCATCCGACGGTCGTTGCAATGCATGCACGTCCATGGTAACAAGGGAGGGTCCAGGCAGTAGGAATGGATGCGTCGCGTCTGGCAAAGATGGCAGCTGATGAGGAGATCCTCAGGCTCCCGGCAACGGCATGCGCTGCAAGTAAGTGCAAAGGAGGACTGTGTAACGCAAACAAATAGTTAGCTTCAAAATCTACCAAATCTGCACAAGAATCTAAATTTATCTGGGTGAGAACTAAAGAATCACTAAAGATCCAACTCACGCAAACATTCACTGAAAGAGTCCCTGTAAGTGCCGCATGCCAGTATTCATTTGTTTATCAATATCTGGTACACTTCACATGTATCCAGAATCTCAAATAGATTTGTTGACTTCGGACTTAATTATTATGGTTCAAACAATGCATGATGGACTACTATTATATTGGACACCTGAGGATATTTACTAATGAGCAAATAAAAACTCTATCATACCAAAGAAAAGCTAGATATCATGTTCTTGTCGTGCCTTGATGGGTGGGATTGTGTGTTTTTAACATTTTTCAGTTTTTCATGTCTCCAGTAGCATGCCATATTTGTTCATGTCATGCACATGTTTGTAGTATATAGAGTAGATAATCCCATGCCATTCAAACATGAAGATGGAAATCTTATAATTCAAGAAAAATGAATCCACAAAGGCCAAAGGGTCATTTTCAAGTTAGAGAAATTAATAGATATGTCTTGGAGTATCACTCCCTTCAAAGTCCAAGGTTCAACACCTCATAAGTGCAAACAATCATTTGGGATCACACTCCCTAGTGAAAAGCCAGTAATTTAACCAGTTCCGTGTAGGAAAACTTCCGAGAGTGCGGTGCACAAGACTGAGGTTTACTCTACAAGGATGGGTCCGAAGGGTCTTGCCTTAGAGAGGATCATTTTCAAGGCAGGGGTGAGTCCACAAAGGCCAAAGGGTCATTTTCAAGTTAGAGAAATTAATAGTTATGTTTTGGGGTATCACTCCCTTCAAGGTCCAAGGTTCAACACCTCATGGTGCAAACAATCCTTTGGGACCACAACCCCAAGTGAAAAGTCAACAATTTAACCAGTTTCTTGTAGAGAAACTTCCGAGGGTAGGGTGCACGAGACCAAGGTTTACTCTATAGAGGTGAGTCCAAAGGACCCTACCTTGGAGAAGTTCCCCGACATAAATAAAAAATAAATAATAATAATAATTAATAGCTATCAATGACTAGTAATGGCCAATGAAACTCTCCATGGCAAGGCAAATGGTCGGGATGAAGCTATATATGGACACGTTGGCATGGTACAGACCTTAGAATATTTTCTGTACTACCAAGAGAAGGTTGGCCATCCTATGCACTTGCACCCGACAACCCGAGAATTTTATTGTTGCACTCCATAATGGATCCTTAAGGTCACATGTGTGTCTTAATAAAAAAGGAAAAACAAATCATATCACTGTCAAAATATAGACAATTATGTTCTTTAACACTAACTGGGCTATCGTTATAATATATAATTTCACTTATATGCTGTTGGTATTCTTTAATTTATATAAATATAGGTTTTCACTTGAAAAAAAAAATCATTAGAATATGTGCCCTTCTGGTTCGGGATGCATCATAAGAACATTATTCTAATTCCCCAATCTTTAAATTACGAATTTTAATAGTAAGAAATGACTGGACTTCTATTATATACAAGAAGTCAAAAGGAAGCAGTAGAAAGATGTCTTAATATTTACTCCTACAAGCAAATTTTGAGAAGCAAAGCCAAACCTAGACAGGATCACTAGTATGAACATACCTGAGCACTAAAACTGCGTGTCTCTTGATCAGTGAGAATAAAAATATCCAAGTCTGAAGGAGCACAAGGAATAGTTTGGGAGTATATTTTCTGATCGGTAGTGGCTGCATCCTCAACCTTTGTTATTCTAGTAAAAATCGCCTTGCACAAAGGGCAAGTTGAAATCTTCCTCCTTGAAGCCTACATACATGATCGCCAACTTATGAGCACTTCAGTGAAAAGACATTAAGAGCACAAAGTAGTACGTTTGTCTAATCCATTTTGAATCTCACATTCCAACACTTACTATATGTTGATGGCTTGAAAAGAGGAAAAAAAACCTCATTAAAAAAAAAAAGAAATGAAAAGAAAAGTTTCTTCCTCTAATTTTCTAATGATGCACAGCATTGATACATGATAAGTGTCACTTTATCATTTAAAAGTTCAGAAAGAGAAGATAATAAATATATGATCCAAAAATCTCTGTCATGAACTCCTGGCAGAACAATTATTTTGGATCGCTATTTTGCTTCATCCAGACAACTTACAATTTCAGAAAACTAAAACTCCCTTAAGAAGCAACATTCTCCCTTATTTCTATTGAAAACACAAGTTCTCATTGTTCTGAAAATTAACAGAATAAATGCAAGTGAGCTTTAAAGTATGAACTGTAACTTTAACATTATGAACAAGCATATTAATGGAGATGGATTGGACATATATCAACAAGAGAAGAATGTATACCATATGGTCGGCCCAGTTCTGGATGCATGAATAACAAAATCGATGTCCACATGATAAAACCCCCCTGGTTGAACTGAAATCTGTCCAACAAATAACACATGATAACTCGGTTGAAGTTGGTAATCTAGTAACGTGTTCAATTTGACTCTCATCTTTGATCCCCTCGCTTAAGTCATCAACATTGGTACACCCATCTTGTGAAGTTCCTTCCAAGGCAGTTGATGGATGCTTAACAAATAAATTTGAATCCTTGGAAGCTTCTCGACCTTCATTTCTAAGTCCTCTTCGATTATGGAATTGATCATCAAATGTTACCCCAATTTTCTGCATATGGGCATTCTGTGTACCGCCCGAACACATGGGCAAAGCTGAAAAATTGCTATACGAGTCATGAACTCTAATTGGGTTGCACTCTTGGTTAGAATCTACATTTGCAGACTCCATGTCCATACAAATATTCTTTTTCACAAGCCTCCTTCCTTTACATGAAGGTTCAGAAAAAATATTGCGTCCATTACCATTAAATATCTTTCTCTTCTCTTTATCCAGATGCTCAGAGGAACAGAAACTGGATTCTTCATGCTTTTCATGGGGAAAAAGGGAAAACTCTTAGTACTTATCACAAGAGATGGCTAATTCTTTTTTGTGAAGGCAAATGATGAAAAAGATTGAGATATGAGCAGAGGAAATATGTATGAACTCATAAAGCAAAACCAGTGCTACTAGTGAGACTAGTTTAGAACAATGTTCAGGGAAATTAAAAAGTAATAGTCTCCGACTGCAAAACATAAATATAACTTTGAAAATAACCAAGCAGATATGCATTGTAAGCAAGGCTAGCATCTTACACAAGCCACTCAATTGCTGAGATTTTGCATGCCAATGTAATCACTCAGTTTGGAAAAATAAAGAAGATAAGATTTCTAGATCAGCTAGATTCTGAAACTCGGCAGAAACTGTCATTCTGCAGAAACTGTTATTCTCCCAATAAAGGAGGAAAATTTGTAGTGGAACTTATTACCTGCATATATAAACCAGATAAAGGAGGCTCCTCTAAACAGTATCTGCTACTTGGCCTGTTCTGCTCTGCTGAAGTCTTTTTAAACAGCTTGTGCTTTGATTTATGAGAAGTGTCATTGCTCTTTTGAGGATCAGAAAATAAACCCTACGATTCATTTAGAGGGGAAACTTAAGTCTTGAGCAACAAATAATCCAAAGCTAATACACTGCTGTCAAATTAGTGCCCTTTGAAAATAATATTAGACTAAGTTGCACGGACAAATCGGTGTGTACTGCCAACTACACTGGGGACCAAGGATATATATGCATCATTTAGAGAGTGCCGAATATGCATCATTTAGAGAGTGCCGCAGCCCGCTACTTACCTTATCTAACAAACAAGATTCAGTTCTTGCTGTGAGACCAGAAACTTCACACGCCAAATCAACAGCTTGTTTTCCAGAGTTGTCACAAACATTCAATTTGTCAGCAGGCACTCTACAATTGTTTGTTGACACACCCACAGTAACAAGAGGGATTTCCAATAATAATGGCCCCACCTCTTCCCCACTGCATACAAATAACATCTTGAAAGCATGAGTTTCCTAACAATAAATTGCATCATTGATTCGTTGGCATATACCAACAGCAGCTCAAGGATAACCAGTATCACTGCATATACATAAAATAAAATAAAGTGTATTATTTTCTATTGATAAGGGAAAGCTGAAAAGGACAGAACTTAGTCATACCTATTCAAAATATAAGGATGCTCAGGGACACGCTTTCCTTGCTTTATGCATTCTTCAACCCATCGATGGTTGACTATTATCTTATTCAACCTCTTGGCAAAATCATATTTCTTTCCTTCAAATTTCAAACACACCTAAACAACCAAGTAAAACATATATCCTTGTCAACAAAAGACAACATATTCAATATTGGCACTTTTTACATTATTTTTATTGAAAACTCCATCTCAGTTTCTCTTTTTTCCTTTTTCTTCATTTTCAAATTTGGAAATCCATTGGTGCAGAACATGTTAAGGTTAAATGAAAGCCAGAGATCAAAATGCACCAAGTGTGTTGTTGATCCTGACAATACACCGACATAATTCGCACCAGCACACGAAATCAGCTTTATGAGGTTGAACCGCTCCAAGCCATGGTAACCACTGACTGTTGCTACTACAGACTCCATGCCCTGGATCGGGCAAGCCATCGACTCTGTAACGTCATGGCATTAGATCCCAATCCACAAGTACTTCAGAAGTATAACTTCACAAAACACATAATGCGTAATCTTAGCACAGACAATATAACTATTGATCACGTCAGTCAGCTCTAACTAAAATGGTAGCTCTACAAGGGTAGGAAGTGTTAATATTGATACCAAGAAATGCTCAAGAAGTTACAGAGCATTTAGAAAAATCTTTATTAAGTAAAATGTATGAAATGAACTACAGCTTATATAGTTTATTTACAGACGCGGGAAAAAAAATAAAACTTAAAAATATCAAAACTAACTCTTAACAGAAAACTCTATACTCTATAACTGAATATAAGAAAGCTATGTTATCTCTAATACCCCCCTCTCAAGCTGGAGCATGTATGTTGATCAAGCCCAGCTTGGAGACCAGAGCAGAAAATAATGGAAATCCTAATGGCTTAGTAAAACAGTCTGCCAACTGGTGATGAGAAGATACATGAAAAAGCTTTACAATATTGGCTTGGACTTTGTCACGAATAAAATGGCAA
Organism: Juglans mandshurica; assembly: GCA_022457165.1. NCBI lineage: Eukaryota > Viridiplantae > Streptophyta > Magnoliopsida > Fagales > Juglandaceae > Juglans > Juglans mandshurica. Next base: position 42,931,820 of record CM039620.1, on the reverse strand, counting down.
TCTATTTCTATATGTTTCGTTCTTTCATGAAACATAGGATTAGATGCAATGTGAATTGCAGCCTTGTTGTCACAATAGAGGGCAGCAGCTTGAGGGTGAGAAACTTGAAGATCCTGAAGCAATGAAAGTAACCAAACAAGCTCACAAACAGTATTAGCCATGGCTCTGTATTCTGATTCAGCAGAAGATCGTGAAACAATGCATTGCTTCTTTGATTTCCATGAAATGAGAGAGTTGCCAAGGAATATACAAAAGCCTGTGACAGATTTTCTGGTATCTTGACATCCAGCCCAATCTGAATCAGTAAATGCAGTTAAGTGAAGATTAGACTTGGAAGGAAAAAATAATCCTTGACCAGGAGATTCCTTAATGAATTGTAGAACTCTTTGAGCTGCATGAAGATGAGGCAATCGAGGAGAATCCATGAATTGGCTTAAGGTATGAACTGCAAAAGTTATATCTGGTCTTGTGATGGTTAGATATAACAATCTTCCTACCAATCTCCTGTATGAGGTTGGATCTTCTATAATAGGTCCATCATCCCGAGAGAGCTTTAGATGTTGTTCCATTGGAGTCTTGACAGGTTTTGATCCTAAGAAACCAGTATCTTGTAGAATCTCTAAGGCATATTTCCTCTGAGAAAGAGAGATTCCTGAAGTGTTCCTTGCAACTTCCAACCCCAAAAAGTACTTTAAAGACCCGAGGTCTTTAAGCTTGAATTTCTTGTCAAGAAAAACTTTGAAGATATTCACAGCTGCCATGTCATTGCTAGTAATGAGGATATCATCCACATATACTAATAATGCAATGAAACTAGTGCCTTGAAGCCGTGTGAAAAGTGAATAATCTGATTTACTTTGCTGAAAACCAAGCTCAACAATGGTAGAAGAAAACTTGGAAAACCATTGTCTTGAAGCTTGTTTTAAGCCATACAAAGATTTGTTTAATCTACACACCCGTGTATCATTTTTGTCACCAAATCCAGGAGGCAAAGACATGTAAACTTCCTCCAATAAGTCTCCATGGAGGAAAGCATTGTTGACATCTAATTGAATTAGATGCCAACCCTTAGCAGCTGCTATGGAAAGGAGACACTTGACAGTGACCATTTTGGCAACTGGGCAGAAGGTATCAAAATAATCCACTCCTTCTTGTTGTGTAAAGCCTTTGGCAACTAACCTTGCCTTATATCTCTCAAGTGATCCATCAGATTTCAGCTTAACTTTATACACCCATTTGCACCCAATAGGACTCTTTCCAGGAGGAAGATTGGTTAATGTCCAAGTATTATTTGTTTCTAAGGCTTGAATTTCTTCAGCCATAGCAACTCTCCAATGAGAAATCTTAACAGCTTGGTGATAGAATTTAGGTTCAGTGAAAGTGGAAAGAGCTAAAGTGAAAGCTTTGTGTTTAGAAGCTAAAAAAGAATAACCAAGTGAATGAGATAAAGGGTATGACTTACCTGATAAAGGACCAGAATTCCCATGGAAAGGTGAGGAAGAGCAAGCCTGTGAGGATGCCAAATGGCAATGAAAATCTTGCAAGTAACCAGGTGGTTTGTGTACTCGAGATGATCTTCTGGGAAGAGAAAGTTCTTGTGAAATGTGTGGTACATTGGAAATAGAATCTGTATTAGAATCTGTATTGGGAACAGATTCTATGTGAGGAGATGAAACAGGTGAAACAGAATCTATAGAAGAGGGAGATGAGATAGAATCTTCCTGATCAGGAAAAAAATTAGAGGAAATGGATTGTTCAGAAATTGGAGTAGGAAAAACAACATCTGAAGAAACAGTGGAATTCTGATTTAATGATTGGAATGGGAAGATGTGTTCATGAAAAACAACATCTCGAGAAACAAAGATTTGATGAGTATCAAGATCATAGAGTTTATATCCCTTGATGGCAAGAGGATATCCTATGAAAATACATCTCCTAGCTCTAGGAGCAAATTTGGATCTGTTTTGAGCTAATGTAGATGCATAGCAAAGAGAACCAAAGATCCTTAAGTGAGAATATGAAGGAGATTTTTGGAAGAGTAGTTCATATGGAGTTTTGTTGGCAAGCAAAGGAGATGGAATTTTGTTGATCAAATATACTGCTGTAAGTATACATTCAGACCAGAATTTTAATGGAACATGAGATTGGAAGAAAAGAGCACGAGCAACATTAAGAATGTGCTGGTGTTTCCTTTCAACCACTGAGTTTTGTTGTGGAGTGGCCACACAAGACAATTGATGGATTATGCCTTTGGAAGAATAAAAATCAGACATAGCAAATTCAGTGCCATTATCTGTTCTAAGAATTTTTATGGAAGAATCAAATTGATTGTTGACCAGGTTTATGAAATGCTGTAAATGCACTCGAGTGTCAGATTTATATTTCATCAAATATACCCATGTGCTTCGAGAAAAGTCATCTACAATGGTTAAAAAATATTTAAAACCATCTAATGACTGATATGGAAATGGGCCCCAGATATCACAGTGTATAAGTTGAAAAGGTGAAGAAGATTTATGTTCACTGTGAGAAGGAAATGGTAGCCTTTTATGTTTAGCAAGTGGACAGATTGAACAAGGAATTGTATTATTGATTGAAACATTAGGTACAATAGAAGATAACAATTTGATTCTGGAAAAAGAGGGATGACCCAACCTTTTATGCCAAATATCAAATTCAGATTGACTAGAATGAGAAACAAAGGCTGAATTAAAAGGTAAATCACAAGGAAGAGTACTAAGATCATCTGGTTTATGCAGTAAGTATAGTCCTCCTTTGGCTTTACCCTTCCCAATCATTCTCCAATGGGTGAGGTCCTGTATAAAGCAAGCATCACCAGAAAATATTAGGTAACAAGAGGATGATTTGGTTAGTTGACTGACAGAGAGAAGATTGAATTTAAAGGAAGGTACACAGAGGACATTATGTAGAATGAGTTGTGGAGACAAATGAATAGAACCAATGTGTGTAACTGGTGCTGAAATGCCATTAGGCATTTTAACAAACGCATTATGTGCAGAATGAAAAGTGGTGAAAAAGGATGTGTTATGGACCATGTGGTCCGTAGCACCAGTATCCACAATCCAATCATTGGAATTAATAAATGATGGAGATGTGGTCTTAATGGAAAAAACAGAAGAAAAAACAGAGTTACCCGTAAGATGATCAATTGGAGAGGTAACATTTGCTGTTTGAGAGACATGTGACTCAGAATTGAGAAGAGTAAGAAGCTTTTGGCATTGTTCTGGTGTGAATGGAAAAGATGAATCAGCAGCAACTTGATGAGCTGAGGATGAAGGAATTGAAGATTTCCCTTTGGAGCGATATCCAGGAGGATATCCATGTAACTTGAAGCACTTGTCAATAGTATGTCCTGGAAGGGAACAATGAGAGCATATAGGTCTTTCTTTGCGAGGATAAGCCTTAGTCTGATGAACAGGTTTGGATGTAGAGGAGAAAGCAGCAGATGGAATGTGTGGACCTAGCACAGATCCAATGTCTCTTTGGCGTTCTTCTTGAAGAACAAGTGAAAAAACCTTGTTGATAGGAGGAAGTGGATCAATTAGGAGTATTTGACCACGGACTTGAGAGAATGAATCATTGAGCCCCATCAAGAATCGCATGACATAATCTTGCTGGTGCATATCCATTAAAGCACGTAATCCTCCACAAGAACAAACAGGTAATGGCCTATAGTTCATCAGCTCATCCCATAGACCTTTCATTTGAGTGTAATATGCACTAACAGAAAGATCATTTTGCATGAGAGATCCAATTGATTTTTGCAACTGAAAGATCCGAGGGCCATTGCCTTGAGAAAAACGTTCTTGAAGATCTGACCACATTTCCATGGCAGATTCAATGTAAATTACACTTGCAGCAATCTCTTTAGAAAGAGAGTTGAGAAGCCATGACAAAATCATGTTGTTACATCGAGTCCAGTGGTGAAATAGAGGAGAAGTGTTTGATGGCTTAGCAAGAGAGCCATCAACAAAACTTAATTTGTTCTTGGCAGTAAGGGCCATGATCATGGATCTACGCCAAGTGTGATAGTTTTCACCAACGAGGATTTGTGTAACAAGAACAGATCCAGGACTATCTCCATGATGAAGATAGTAAGGACTAGAAGAATCTGAAGGAGTTGATGAGGAAGATGAGGAATTTGCAGATGAAGATTCAGAGGAAGGAGTAGTCATGATGTTTTGCGCGGGAACGTATTTTTCAAACTGATACCATGTTAATATTGATACCAAGAAATGCTCAAGAAGTTACAGAGCATTTAGAAAAATCTTTATTAAGTAACATGTATGAAATGAACTACAGCTTATATAGTTTATTTACAGACGCGGGAAAAAAAATAAAACTTAAAAATATCAAAACTAACTCTTAACAGAAAACTCTATACTCTATAACTGAATATAAGAAAGCTATGTTATCTCTAATAGGAAGACTGAACGTCATGGTTTTCAAAACTTACTGAATTCGTATATAACTTACCAGCAGAAATAAATAATCTATCATAACCCCTGGGGGTTGGCTCAAGTGGTAAAGGTCTTGGGTTTGGGATATGCTCCCAGGTCTAAGGTTTAAATCTTTTTGGGTGCAAATAATTTTTAGGAGCCATCGGTATGGGGGATTTTTCTCTTGAATTATCCGAAGTGCATTTGCATAAACTTCTTGTCGAGAGCCTGTGCACCCCGAGATTAGTCGGGACGCTGTTCCTGGACACCAGTGCCAATAGAAAAATAAATAATAAATAATCTATCAAAGCTAGCAGAATAATCAAAAAGCAAACATCACAGTTTGCAACCGAGCCAGCATTCGGAATCAGGCAGTTTCAATGAAAGCCTAATGCCCTACGAATCGTAACGAATATGCATGTTTAATAAATAAGAGAGAGCATCTAAGTGAAACAGAACTCATTCCGCTATGTATTACTAAAATTATCAAGACATAACATAATAGGATCACAAATTTTAAAAATAATATTAGCATAACCGAAGCATTACAGGAATACGAAATGGAGTATGCTAAGCCAGATAGCTCAATCGATCACACTTCGAAACTATTGGCATCGTCAACCTTAAAGTTCTTACGAGTCGAGCATTAGGGAAAAAAAACATAAATTTCCTCTATTCTCCAGCAATGTCTTGTCGGCAAAACGTCACCAGTCAGGACCCTAACAAAATTAGGTTTTGCGAGAGAGAGAGAGAGAGAGATCCAGACCGTGAGGTTGGCAGGGCCAAGAGGGAAGATGGTGGTGAAGCGGATCGTTCTTCTTCTTCTTCCGCTGGACTCTTAAGAGTTTGCCGGGAAATATAAAGTTTTTGAAATTTTTATGACGGAATGGACCGTAAGGGTTTGAAAGTTTAGAATTTAAACTATCAATAAAGCTAGTCTGCGCTCCAACCATATCACTCAGTTCACCTCTTGTCAAAAAAATTTTTTATTATTTAATGATTAAAAAAGTAATTTTAAATGTATTAAATTTTTTTTATTTTTTAAAATATTTAAAAATAATAAATATAAATAAATAAAAAAAAAAAAAAAAAAACAAAAATTAGATTATAAAAAAAGGGTCACGGCACGCTAGTGCTGCTCTTGAAACTATTACGTGCCGAAATGCTTTTCAGCCCGAACCGGATATTTTCGAAGTGGGAATAAATAAATTTATATATCCTTCTTTTCAATTTTTATTATCATTTTCGTAATATCAATTTTTATTATATATTATATTTTACTTGAAAAATGATATTATGAAACCTAAACTACTTAAATAAAAAAAATAGTTAAAATATGTTGCATTAAACAATATGATCGAAGGTTTCAAAATTTAAAAAGAAGAATAACATTTATTTTATTTGAATTTGAGAAATTAACCCATCAAGGTCCGTTCAATAGGCAAGTTTTGGAATGAGATGTAGATTCGGACAATTTGAATTTAATGATGTGCAAAGAGTTGTACTTGGATTGCTTAATTTGCCATAATCATAAAGTAAAAATTGTACTTGTGATTTATTCCAAAGGTGACCCTTCCTTCAAGAGATTCCATGAATCGAATTGAATTAGAATTTAAATTCTATAAGCTTAAGCAAAAGCACGTAACTTAGCAAGTAAATTGTTCATATTACATCATAAAACTTGAAATAAATATAGTCCCTTCCCTGTTCAAGTAGATAGTTGTTTGGTTACCATTGAGGGTGGTGGCTCAGTGATACATGAGTTTGACAGTGACACTAGGTCCTGGGGTCTAATCTCACAACAGGAAGCGCTCAGGATTATTGGTGACTCATTGGCTCATAGACCATTGATGTCCTCGTGAGGTTGGAATCATGCTATGGCTCAAGTCCAACTTGTAGGGAGTGTCTGCGGTTCTCGCCATCTAGACCCCTCTTGTCTAGCTCTCCAGGGAGTTGGGTGCTACTATGGTCACGTCTTGGTAGGGAAGTCATTTCTAGTCGCCCCCTCCAACCCTTTTGCTGAGGAAAAAAAAAAAAAAAAACAGTTGTTTGGTTTAGATTGAATCTTGTACTATTTCTTTGCACCAATTTACAAATTTTGTGTACACACACCATTTATTACAAGACCACTTATCATATTTATAAAATGGTTCGGATTTCAAATTTTCACGTCAGCAATGTATTCCGTATGTAAAAAAATAGGCTTACAAATTAGATTATATAGACTTTTCATCTCGACTACAAACAAGCACGCACACTCACCACAAAGAACACCATGAATAGCAGGGCAATGCCTCTCGGTGACTCCCACTCGTCTGCTAAATCCACCTCGAGGCAGTCCTTGAAATTCAGTTATGCCACGGGCAGTTGGTGTTACAGATCCATATGGCACATTGTTTGCTGGTGCTACATGTCCATCAAAACCTCTATACAGTGCATCAAAACCAGGTCTCTGCGTCGTAAATAGCTCATCCCCTCTCTGTGCTTCAAAGATCGATCCTCTCTGTAGGTCGTGATTGAGTCCTCTCTGCATATCGTAGCTAGGTCCCCTCTGTGCATCGTAACTGGGTCTCGTTATGATGCATTGTTTTTGTTTTTATTTTTATTTTTAAATCTAAGATATTTGGTCCAATTATCATATGAGCCACTACGAATAGATCCAGCAAAAGAAACGTTCTCTCACCATATCATATGACAATCTTTTTTGTTTTTGATTGGTAATCACCAAATGACAATCTTAAAAACCACTAACATGACCCCTAGACAAATACCAATTAGATAACATTATTTATGGTTCTGAATGATCTCTATCATGAATAATTGTTCACCTCATAAACACTGCCGAACTTTTTTTTATTGACACCGACAACTCTTTTTTCGCTCTGATTAGTTCAACAACTGACTTAGTTCAAGTCAGCCATGATTCTGATTCACCAATGTTTAGACATCGATTGTGTCTGATACATAGAATGCAGTAAACAGTATGTCCTTAGGCCACCACTCGAGGAATTTTGGCAAGTGATGCTTGGATCTTCTCCTCTGAAAATGACAGGTCAACCATGTTCCCTTGTAAATACTTCTCATAAGCTGGCAGGTCAAAATGGCCATGTCCACACATAGCTGTGAGAATAACCTTTGCTTCCCCAGTCTCTCTACATCGAAGAGCTTCCCTAATGGTGGCAGCTATAGCATGAGTTGGCTCTGGGGCTGGTATCAACCCTTCAGACCTCGCAAATTGTATGGCACCTGCAACAAAGAGAAGGTACGATCTTAGCCTATCTTCACTTGCTTCAGTACTAAACATTCCATGCATACAACAAACGTTCCACAAGTTTATCTCAGTTCTATAATGCATCCAGAACAATATGATATACCTTGAAAGCACTCTGTCTGGGGAATCGCAATAGCTTCCATAAAACCCAATTCATAGACATGTGAAATTAGAGGTGCCATTCCATGGTATCGCAATCCCCCTGTAGAATGACAAATACATTATTGAAGAATACGAAAATGCCAACAAATCTGAGTTGTCAACGCCCACAACATATTACCAGCATGAATTGGGTCTGGAATGAAGTCATGACCAAGTGTATGCATCTTCATCAATGGAGTCATCCCTGCTGTATCACCATAATCATATGCATAAACACCTTTGGTCAATGAAGGACATGCTGTAGGCTCAACTGCTCTTATAATGGGGTTGATTTTCCCATTGAGTTTTTCTCGGATGAACGGAAAACTGAGCCCTGCAAAATTGGACCCACCACCAGTACACCCTATGATAAGATCTGGGGTTTCACCAATAGCCTCCATTTGTTTGAGACATTCCTCGCCAATAACAGTCTGGTGGAGCAAAACATGATTGAGAACACTCCCTAGGCAGTATTTGGTATCAACATTCATAGCCGCAACCTCCACAGCTTCTGAAATGGCTATTCCTAGACTTCCAGGGCTTGATGGATCCATTTGAAGAATTTTCCTACCTGCCTCAGTAACAGTAGATGGAGATGGGTGTACTTTTGCACCCCAGGTTTGCATCATCAATTTTCGATATGGTTTCTGATCATAAGAAGCACGGACTTGCCACACCTAATAGGGAATTTGAATCAATAAAATTCACATGATATTTTAACACCAGGTTTGATTGATAAATTTGGACTAGAATGTACTTGGTGGCACTAGAGCTTTATCGAGGAGCATAATAGTATAATTAGACTTGGTTTTAGCTGTATCTTTGCACATAAGATAAGAAATATAAAATAAATAAATATTTAGTGTATTCAAAACCTCTTCGTTCACCCAGATATATGACAAATCAAGCAAACGAAGAGTGTTTCTGCAAAAGATTTCTTTGTTATTCCCTTAGGAAGACTTTCTTCATATTATATTGAGTATTGTAAACATGGTCAAATCTGATAGTTCATATGTGAATGGAGTCATCCCTCTGGAACAAGCCAATCAGATGAATAAACATTATTTGGATTTAGTCTTCTTGAATTTATTGACATGAGTCAACATTTAGGAACAAGTGTTCCTTACCTCGCAGCCAAGACCAAACAAGCTGCACGCAAAGGCCAATGCACATCCCCATTGACCAGCGCCAGTTTCTGTCACGACATTCTTGATGCCTTGCTGAGCATTATACCAGACTTGTGGAACTGCAGTGTTGGGTTTGTGTGATCCAGCAGGGCTGACACCTTCATACTTGTAGTAAATTCTGGCAGGCGTATTGAGAAGCTTCTCCAACCTCTTGGCTCTAATTCAACTGGAAAATATAAGACGCTTTTCTCCATGGCAGATGGAAAAGATTTCCAAGAAAATAAAAGGCATCACAGAATAGCAAAACAAACCTGATCAGAGGGGTTGGGCGCCAAAGCCGGTACACATCAAGAACTTCATCTGGAATGTCTATGAACTTGTCATTGCTCACCTCCTGCTTAATCAACTCATCAGGAAACAGGGGAGACAAATCTTCGAGTTTGACTGGTTTGAAAGACTTAGGGTGCAATGGAGGAGGGGGTTTCACTGGAAGATCTGCGATTAGATTGTACCACTGACGGGGAATTTCAACTGATTTTGGATCAGCGCTTAAAGCAGCTCTTGCTATATGGCCATTTGAAAGCCTCAGATACATTGGCTTTGCCTTCAGGGAAATATTCCCAAGCCATTCCTTCTCAACTGAAGGGACATGAGCATATGAAAGGTATTACAAATATTGTTTTTGACAAGTAGAAGTTATTACAAAAATCAATATGACAACAAACATTAATAAACAGTGCACAACTAACGCCTCAAGATTAAGCAGGTTACCATTTGTATGGGGATTCTATTAAGAAATACGTATTGAAGGCCTCAAATACTAGGCGGAAAATGATGTCAAAATGTTTTCTACAATGAGTTATCTCAGATTTTTAAGGAATTCAATTGCAAATAGAAATGGGCTTTTCCTAGTATTTTGAAATAGTGATACATATTATTCTCCGTGCTATTATGATTGTGAATTCCCCGTATGAATTTTTTCAGTAAAGAAATGGGAATGAACTACATACTTCGGCAATTTTAAGTCAAAACTGGTATGATCCGATCATCCAAATACAAACCATCTACTAATTTCATTCAATGCGAGAGTTCCACGTATATGCAAAACCTTGTTTTCACATTCCCTAACCTGTTTAGTACAAATTTCATTCTGATATTACTCCTAAGAAAATTACATGTTGAAACACTGAAAAAGCTTTTGGGTGATGCCCACACATGCAGTCGGCAATGTTAAAATACTGCATCAGTGATCAATCTTCATTAAGACAGCCAGCTAAACTATATCACATTCGGGAAGTACAAGCTACAGAGTTAACAGGTTAACAAATTATACCTGCTATGAGCTCAGAACCGCAGTCCACAGAATGCATAAAACCAATGTATTTTCGTACAAACCGACTGTTTTCATACTACTTCACTACTATTTACAGGTCCCAACTATTAGTTCACTATTATTCACGGATATTTTATTACTATTCACAATCTATTTTACTACCATGTACTACTGATATGCATACTCTTAGCATCCAATCGGAGCCTGTCTCACCGCAATAATAAACTCCAATCAGCAAAACTGAACTTCATCCAACTTGGGTTTGTACGAAAATACATTAAAAGCAGCTATCTCCCAACTACCACCACCCCCCGGCCTCCCTTAAAAAAATAACAAGTGAAGTTGGGTGGAGTTACCTCTTGTGTGGATGCTTGATGCCGGTGAACTCGGAATTGGGTTTCCAGAGGAAATAAAATGAGTGGCCATTCAATTTTCTCTGAACTTGTTCGAGTGGTTCAAGTTGTCGTTGTACTTCTTCCGGGAGTGACAGACCAGAGGATGATGAGTTTTGGGTTTTCGTTTGCTTGTAGTCTGCGGGCATTGGGAGTGCAGATGCATTTATAGCCGGTAAGAGTTTGGAGGAAGTCGGTCAAACCCCCTGCAACTTGGGTGGGTCCATACTGCGTTCTAAGTTCGGTGACTTATAAATGTCATTCCGGGCCCGGGCCCAAAAACAAGCTCTTTCTGCCCGTTATTACCGTAATTCGAGAGTTTTATGAACAGTATCGAATTTTATGAAATTGGCACATTATTACCGTAATTTTTAGATGAATTCCAATATTTTAGCATGATATATCAGTATAATCTAACAAATAAATACTAATTTGGCTTTTTTTTCTTCTGGTCTTTTAACACGTAAACCTATACGGTAAGACTTGTACTCCTCTAAATAACTTGATTCTAAAATGCCGAAAAATGGTGAAATTTATAAGACTCCAAATCAATGCTTACAAACGGTGTCCACGTCAGTAATTCGAATACTGGTATTGGATTAGTTAAATTCAAAGTTTGACTAAAATTTTTTAAAATCAACTGTATTGAACTAGTCAAATCACTTCAAATTAAGTTATAAACTATCATAAATAGAAAACAAAAGTCATATTTGATGAGTTACTATTCATCATCTAAAAGAATATTTTATTAAAAAATATTCCATTTTTTTTCATTTCTTCTTCAAGTTAAATAATTTGTTTGGACAATAAAAATTAAATTATTAATTAATATATATAGTGTATTTGTAAAATATAAAAAAAAAAATTAAAAATTAAAATATATAATATTATATTATTATTTTAATTTTAAAATAATTAATCTAATATAAATTAACCTTCTTCAAAAATTTTAATTTTAGCTAAAATCTTAAATTTTAATCAAAATTTAGACTTTACAATAGTTAAGATATTGCTCTTACAAATCGCATTCCCATTTGCTGGAGTAGTTCTACAGGGAAGCTCTTTTGCTAGATACAAGCGAGTTCGTGCATCACATCACGTACTAATGATTTTTTTTTATTTAAAAAAAATGAAAAAAAATTTTTTGAGAGAAGAAGAAAATCTCCTATATCATAAAAATTATTTTTATCTTTAATTCACATCGTTTTGTTAAATATATGTATTACATATCAATATTAATGCACGAATTGATGCACAGACTTGCTTGCAATAAGAATCAAAACATAAGCTCTTCTCCTTTGTAATTTCATCCTTTCTCGTCAGCCGACCCAGCCCTCCTCCCGCACATCTTCTCCCATCCTCCTGCTCAGGTTCACCAAAAGCAAAAGTGTTTTCTATGTTGTTTTTGTTCATATAAAACCACCCTTCCAAACCCATTGGTAGAAAAAAGGCACATTTATTCATTTCTTTATTGTTTTTTTATAACCTGTTTTAAGCTCGTTTAATGGATTTGTGCTTATGGGTTTTGTGATTCTTTGATTCTTGTGTGGATTGATGAAATAGTTCGTTATTGATTGAGTTTCGTTTGGCAATAATGAGCCTTGTTGGACGGTTTCCGTCGAACGGCTTAAAGATTTCTCTCTCGTGGGTGAGGATCTGAAAAAACATAAGAGGATTTGTTTTAGACGATGGTAAATATGACATTTCCATGTGCTGCTATGGAGGGTGTGCATTTCGTGTTTTACAACGGACATTTTTGCATTTGTTAGTGGGATCCCTCCGATACGTTGAGTGCCTAAAACGAAAAGAATAAATATAGATAGAAGTCACTATTAGGAGCATTCATTTTGCACACATGATGTGGCATCATCTAGACCACACATCTCTCCAAATGAGTGTTGGGAATAATCAACTAGAAGCAGCCACACAATGAATACAAAATGTGCACTGCTATAGTGGATTCTCTCTAACATTACTCAAATGAAAAATCTCATTTCAGCACCAAACTTCCATCCATTCTCCTCGACACAAACTTTCCAGCACGTGATCACAACTAAAATTCTGTCTCTCCCACTCTTCCTTGTAATTTGTTCTCTCTCTCTTCACCATGATAGAAATATTTTGTACTAATACATGATGCTTGCTACAGTAATGTAAATAGACAAAATAAAATAAATGAAAAATGGAGACAAATGAATATTTGCTTTAGTCCCCAATTTTAAAGGCCAATCAAGTTTCAAAAAAAAAAAAAAAAGATGGAGATGATAGTGGTTTATTCATAGAAAATAAGGGTTGCTTTGACATGCAGCCAGAGACGATAAGCATTTCTCCAGAAAGGGGTGCTCTTTGGCACCTTGTTTGGATAGATTCACTCTTTTTGTCACTAGTAGAAATATAAGTTAACCACAAAACAATAAGAAAATCACATGGGTAGCCATTTAGGAGTTTTATTCATGACTCCCATTTGGTTTTGATCCATTGGGTGTGCCTGAAATCACAATTCAGCACTGTACTTCCATCCATTCTTCTCAAAACAAAGCTTTCCACCAACACATAACAACAAAATCTTTTCCACAGACTGTTCATCTTCACTACTTTTTCCACCTTCACATTGCTATCTGCCCCATCAACCCACCCACCTTCCTTTTGAATCCCTTTCATTCCATCTAGAAGGGCTGAACTCAAACCCACGCCCCCAGTGTTCTGATTGCGCACCATAAACATAAAACCATCAAAGCCAACATGGCCACTGACTCTCTGTGCTTTCACGCCAGCCAGGCTATAAACTTCTCTTCCTATATCTGTGTTCACAGTCACAATGTCGCCACCATCACCACGATTCTCTTGGGAATAAATCTCCTCCCAATATTGCTCTAAAGTTATCTTGTAAAACAGAGATTTCTTCATTTGGTTCTTCACAGTACCTTCTTCTTTTATGAACATAAATGGAGAATACCATTTACCTACGATTATAGGAGTTGAGCGCTTGTTACTCATAGGACAGTCAAATTCTGGAAGGCTCATTCGAAGTGAAGAATTGAGCCCTGGAGCATCATCAAAACTACCATAACATGGGTGTTGTGTAGGTTTCCAGTATTTTTCTCTCAGAAACGATGGAGGATTACAGTTAGGAAGTACAGATGTGGCATAGAAATCCATAGAGCGCGGGTTACGAATTTCCATTCTTTGGTACAAATCTTTATGGTCAAAAGCTTTTGGTTTCACATCTTGTGCAGGCTGATCTCCAAAACACGAGTACTTGACCTTATCCTGATCTTCCGTCGAGCACCAGCATGCTTGCCTGCAAAATCATGAGTATTCTTTCTTTGTCAATAAAAAAGTTTAGAACTTATTGGTCAATAATCAAAAGAATTCTCGCCAACTTGGAGTGATAATTTATTCACACCCTTTGTACTTATCAAAAAATAATAATTTATTCACACCCTTTGTCACTGCCATCTGCGCGGATAACATAGTAAAGGTTAGAGGACAGGGGCTCGTCAAGAACTGGGATGAACAAGACATCTGTCGCTCCATCTGCATCCCAGATTCTCAGGAACTTGTTTTGTGGAAACGGTAACATCTTCACTTGTTCTGAATAGAAACGACCCCAACAACGTGTTACCTCGTGTTCTTGTTCGTCATCCATGATGACCATATAACCTGAATTAGAAGCTCTAGGTGGCGGTGCTAAGAGCTTGCTGGGGGCATTTTTGTACTCCGAAAGGCGCCTTGTCACGTACATCTTTCTCTCCTTTGCTAGCTATTGGCCATTTGTCATGGGATGTGTGTATATATATGGACGAAAATCTTGTACGCATGCAAGATCACGCTGATGAAAACAATGAAAAGACTGCCAACCCAATATTATTGCACATCACTTGAAGCAGCTTCCAACCTTTGATAAGATAATAAGTTACTTTTTTCTAGGTTTTTTAGGAAAACGGATTGGAATTTCTTCTGCTAATGCCGGATTGAACAGTTGAGTGCTGTTGAAATAGTAAATAGATCTAAAAGACAAAAAAAGAAGGGCAACTTCTATGCTTGAGAGTATCTCCCACCCCAACATTTAGGACTAGCTTAGATGGTAAGATGAGATGATTTTAGATGAATTAAATAAAATATTGTTATAATATTATTTTTAATATTATTATTATTTTGAGATTTGAAAAAATTGAATTTATTATTATATTTTGTGAATAAATTTAAGAAAATTATAATAATGAGATATTTGCCCTTAATTTTCTGGTTGGTTTTCTTATTGCTATCCTTTCCCACGGGCCCCTCTCTTCCGGCCATTTTCCATCTTCTCGCATTACATTACGGAGGAAAATGCCAACAAATCGAAGTTCTCTACACCCACAACCCATTACCGGCATGAACTGGGTCTGGAATGAAGTCATGACCAAGTATATGCATGTTCATCAATGGAGTCATCCCTGTTGTATCCCCATAATCATTATATACATAAACACCATTGGTCAATGAATTAGGACATTCAGCAGGCTCAACTGCGGACAATAAGGACTTGTAGCATTACTCTGAAGCATACTCATATCCGAATTTCAAAGGTATACTTCCACATTCTAACAATATATTTATAGATTCTAAATTTTCAATATCATATAAAAATCTTGATTCAAACCAATTTCCTCAATTTAATCAATCTCCCAAAATGCAAAGTCATCAGTACACAACAAAGTTTCTTAATAAAACTCATCAATACTCATAGAAAATTTCTATGCTTAATCCATTATGCCTAAATCATATCACCCATACTTCATAATCTTGATTTTCAGTTGAAATATTCAAATTATCTAAAAAATATTGTGGAGATATGGGGTAAGTTATCAACAACTCAGTAAACAGAGAACATATACTAGTATGTAAATATGAGCATTTTCAGAATTCAGAATGTAGAACAAAATATTTACTTTTAGAATGTATAATCAGAAACATTTACTTTTAGAATGCAAAATCAAAACATGTTATAAAAAATATCAGAGCGAAACTTTCAGAAACATATTAAAAAATCCTTTGGCATATCAAAATCTGAGATCTCATCTTCATTATATCAGAGCATCACATCGGGACAAATACCATGTTCAACTTCTGTGGTAGGGTTATAAATCACAATTCTAACCCGTTGAAGGGTCGTATCCACTATTATAACTCGTAGTTGGGTCATATCCACTATTATAACCCGTAGTTGGGCTGTATTCACTATTATTACCCGTGGTTGGGCCGTATCCACTATTATCACTCGTGGTTGGGCCGTATCCACTATTATAACCAGTGATTGGGCCATATGCCACTATTATCACTTATGGTTGGGTCATAACAGAAACCGATCAAAACATCAGAATCAGACTTAATCAGAATACAGATTCAAAATCTCATGCCAAGGTTTTCAAATGCCACAACATATCCAAATAGAGTACTGAACAGATTCATATCTTTTCACATATTCAAAAATTGTCTCATAACATTTTCGCATCACTTGCACAAATTTTCATAAATTTCATATTCGCTCTTTTTGTATAGTTCAGAAACAGAATGCACAAAATTAGCTCATGTCTACACCATTCATGACAGAAAATATTTTCTCTTACACAACTTTCATGCATATGTAAAACACATATCTGAGGTTGTTTTCAGATTTTTTTTTTCAAAACAAACATGTAAATTTTCAAAATCAACATCGTTTCGTTTTCTTTTTATGTAAACTCTAGTATATAAATCTCGCTTACTTAGACTTTTTTAGCTTTTCAAAACTTTTCCACAATCGTGCCGAATAAATATTAATCGCCATCTATAAAATTGTCACGTAATTTTCATAAATTTCCGATTGAACACATATCCTGATATTTAAACTTGAAGTGCTAAAAATCGTTCTATTTTCATTCATCAGAACTTAAAATTCTCATAACTTTAAAATGCCATCATTTTCTAAATTCATCAATATCAATTAATTTCTCTAAGTAATACATTTCTAAATTATTTTTGTAAAAATAAATTTCTAGCTAACGTACTAATTCGATTAATTCATAGGATAATAAAATGGTTCTGTGTAAATAAAATATACCCAACCCATTAACAAAATCCCACTCCAATTAAAAATCAAGCCCAACACTAAACAAGGCCTTGTGAGTCCAAGCCTACTTTAAAAATTAGGGGTACCAATGTAATATCATCCAAAGTTGAAAAATGTGTGTTTAGATGTTAGAATGCGTTGAGTTGAGAATCTGAGATGATAAAATATTGTTAGAATATTATTTTTTTTATTATTATTATTTTAAGATTTAAAAAAGTTAAATTATTTATTATATTTTGTGTTAAAATTTAAAAAAATTATAATGATGAGTTAAGATGAATTTGAGATCCAACCTCACTCCTTGAACCAAACTACAGATTATACTTCCCAGTTTGAACCAAACTCCATTGGCCGGGGAGGGGAAGTATGACAGATCCTTACCGAGAGGCCTACGTGTGGCGGCGGCCTGGGTAAATTTCGACTGCGGCGCGGCTGAGGCGGCGGCAGTGGACTACGTAGAGAGAGAGCTTTCCTCGTGAGAGAGGACGGGGACCGAGAGAGTTAGAGGGAGCCTTTCGTCGGCAACACGAAGGAGCAGCGGTAGCAGCTGGGCAACGTGGGGGTGGCACTCGGAGGGGTTGAACGTGGGAGGGTCACGGTGGCTGTCGGCGTGGACGTGGGTTGCTCTGTTTTTAGGTGTGAAAAACAGAGCTTGCCGTGCGGTGCTTCCTTAGTGGCTGCGACGTGAAGAATCAAGGGTGGCTTAGGGCGGTTGCTACGGCAGCGTGGCTCTCCCTCTTTTCGGTGCACTGCTGTGCAGTGGGTGACAGTTTCAACGTGGTGGTGTGTGGAGGCGTGAGGCTGGGTTTTAGACGGTGTGGTGCAAACAGAGGCTTTGCGTGATGACCCACGGTGGCTCCACTTGTGGGTTCACGGCTGGGTAACGGTGGTGGTGCTCGTCTTCTGCTGGCCGTGAGTGGTGCACTGAAGTTGGACGGTGGCAACTCAGCGGCGGCAACTCTGGCTTAGGTTGAAGATAATTTACGTGAAGGGTGTGTGTGAAGTGTGTACGTAGCGTGTATATATACATATATATAGGAAACTGCTAAAAACCCTAGAAAAGGAAGGAAGGAGCCGTGCATCATGCATGCCGCGGACGTGATGAAGACGTGCATGAAGAGGAGTCTGTGGGGGCTGAGCGTGCACTCGTGTAACTAGGGGTGATAATATGTGGCACGATCTGTTAGTCCAATACGAACACGATACGATAAAAGTGAGTTAGGATTTAGTCTTAATGGATGTGGGACAAACCGACTTAACCCGTTAAGACACGATTGCTTAATGTGTTGATAACAGGTCAACCCGTTATGACCTATTAAGAAAGTTAAAGTTACAATTATATTTTTATATCTAAAAATAAAATTGTTGGGATTTTAATTTCGATATTTTTCTTGTTTGAATTGTAATTTTGGGCTTTTAGTTAGTTTTATATTATTTATAGATATTATAATTTTAACATTTATATAAAATTATACTAAACTTAACTAGGTCAAACGGGTTAATTTCGGATCTGTTTAACCCATTTATATAAACAGATCAAAATGGGTTGACACGACACGACCCGTTATATTAATGGATCATGTTAGGGTTTGAGATTTTGACACGATAAGCTTAACGGATCGGGTTAGAATTGATCCATATAGTATAATATACATGTCTTGACATGACACGTACACGACTCATTAACACGATTTGACACTACTAGTATAACATGTAAATATAAAGGTTGTTGTTTACCCTAGCGAAAACAAACGTGCATACAGAAGAAAAGTACATGTATGCCGTGGGGGCCGATACCAGATCTCATGGGCTTGGGCTTTTTGGCCCATAATTCATAGTGAACAAAAAGAATTTTAATAAATGGGTTCTTCTTGAGTTTTGGGCCTCAACTCATCCTTAAAAAAAATATACTTGTTTCATAATTTTCTCAGCCCAAAAATATTTAAGAATATTACTAAAATAGTAAGACCATTAAAAAAATATGCGATATTTGCCAAAATACAATTTGAACCCGCAATCAATAAACAAAAACTCAAAAATTAATTGGATTCTTCATGCGTATAAATCCCTTATAAAAAATTTTAGAAAGCGGTTTGGTATTGGAGCCGGGTGTTACAGAGTACCAGAAGAAAGAGGAACTAGATGTACCTCAATAATTTCCTCCTCTTCTTCCCGAAATCGTGATTATTTTTTACTTACCTGTTCATGTGTATGTTCTTGATTTTATAAAGGGCATCTAATAATAAAGACCATGTGTCATATTTCTCGATAATTACAATCATTGAAGCATAATTTGCAGTTGGATTGCAATGTCGTCTATTTTTTATTGCAATAAATAGGAATTTCGAACTGTTAATGCAGCACATCAGGAAACATTAATGTGCATGAACTTCTCCAAAACACTCTATAAAAGAGCTCCCTTCGTAATTCAAAGGACAAATTAACAATCACATCATTGACAGCAAGATCAAAAGAAAGTGCGAGGAGAAAGAAAATGGAAGTGAAGTCACTATATGGCATGAGATTTTATTTGCGGAGGGCTGGATCTATCGATGAGCTCCTAGATAGATTATTAGTTTCATTTGTTCGCTCCTACTGCACTCTTAGCAGCATCAGCAGCCCCTTGCGCCTTGTCCTTCACCTGCTGAGTAGCCTGAAATAGAACTCCATACTTCAGCAAATATCAATTATGCGAGCCTCATGCATGAGATTTTAAACAGGCAGTTATCTGAATCTCTAATACAGATAATTAAGCATTTAACTTGATGGCTAATAAAAGGAAAATCATCTTGATTTGATTTCATGATGTGTTTATATATAAATTCCAACGTAGCAAAAACTTTGGCGAACCTCTTGGCATGATTCCTTGGCACTTTGGGCAGTATTGCCAGCCTTTTCCATCAGACCGCTTGCCTTTTCCTGAACCAATTAAACAGGAAAAATGCATCATAACTACCATCGCTTTAGATTCATCGCGATCATGCATGCAGGTTTAAAGGGCTCGAGCGGACTCTAAACATAGACATGCATGTATATATAATATGCATACAACTCACCTGAGCTTGGCACTTGGCCTGCCCAGCTTCGTAACTTGCGTTCTGGGATTGGTCCATGATCAGTAAATTTAATACTCTCTTTGGAATGCAAACACACTGTAAATGAAACGAAACTCTCAGATTTCAACTTGGTACTGCAGCTCACAACATGTGAGTGAAAATTTATAGGGTTTTCAGACCAACCCATTGCTTGACACGTACGTGATTCGTCAAACATATATTTTGTTCACAACTTGATCATGTGTCATCCTATGATTGAAACGGGCACTTTTGCCGTAGGACCAGGAACAGCTTTTGATGATACCTGCTATTCAGTTCAAAGCTGGTTACGACTTTAGAGGGATATAATTAATGGACTTTATCTTAATTAAGAACACTCTCGTTAAATTAGCTAAAAATTAAATTTAATGAAAATTTAACTATTAAACCATAAAATATATCACATTGGAATAGCCAAATTCCATTTGGAATATAGCTTCAGTTTTTTCTAAAGTTATTTTCAAATTTGAAAGACACTGTTTATTCATCAAATCTATTTTATATCATTTGTTTTTCTCTCCGGAAGTCTCCATCAATGTCTTTCTAATTTCTATTTTTAATTCATAATTTAATTAGAATATGATTACTAATTAATATATAATATTATGAATAATAAAATATGATAAAATAAAATAATTTAATCATTAAAAAAATTAAAATATTTTTAAAATTGATATATTAATTTGAATTAGTGATATATTAATTTAATAAGAATATGATTATTAATTAATATATAATAGGTAGAATAGTAAAATATGATAAAATTAAATAAATTAATAATTAAAAAAATTAAATATTTTTGAAATTATTAGTTATTCATTATTATCTAATAAATAAATGTATAATCTAATATGGAGATTTGATGTGAATAATTAAAATAAAATTCATCTTATATTATTTTATTATTATATAATAAAAAATAGCTATTCTAATGTGGAAATTTATGTAAATGAAATAGCTAAAAGTTAAATTTCTCTTACATTCATAAAAAATATCTTTTAATTTTAGCTAATCCAATGGGAGTGTTCTAATAGACAGTAATTTTTTCTTTTTTTTTGGATTAGACAACAAAAAAGTAATTTTTATTCCTGACCATCGATCTGATCGATCTGTCTGCTCAATTGCAACATTTAGATGCTGGCATGGTTGGCCCTAGGTATATCTTTTGAGGTGGATCGACGTAAGCTGGAGATAAACACACCGACAAAGTCTTATAAACTTCCAACACACCATTTTGGGAGATAATATTTCTTTTGAATATAAAGATAAGAAATATTTCAAGTTGCCATTTTAAAGCTTATAATTTTTTATAACATCGTAAGTATCATAACTGCATGACTAAATAAAAAATGACAGATTAAAGTATAATGCTAATTATTAGGTAATTTTAAAATACATATCATGCTTATACAATTATCGTCTTTTACTGACAGTGACATTTTGTAATAATCAAATAAAATCAATAATCAGTTCATGTAACTCAAACTGAATTTTGTTTAGTTTTATTTTGAAATATAAAGCATATGTATTGTGAGGGGGCCCCATATGAGAGAGTGGCCCAGGCCCCTCTGAGAGAGACCCAATGCAGGCCAGGAACCCAAATTTGGAGGCCGTGCACTGAGCTCACGACCACATAACCATCCAGAAAGGCTTTGGCACCGAGCTCGGCCCGACCAAGGAGCCCACCAAAAGGCAGTGATCACCTGGGGCCTATGTGGGCTGCCAAGCCCTACAATAGGCTACGGAGCAGACAACTATCGCAGGGTGCAGGCGGTTGGGCGTGTCCGATCGTGGGCACACTAGGCCAGAGACATGCCGCATACAATGCATGTCAGGGAACCTAACACGCAACGACATGCTGCTAGGGGTACCGTAGGACGGCTCAACCACAACGTGACACACTGCCACAGGAGGAGGGTGGTAGCAGACCTGACCCGAGCACAACCTGACACCCCACATTCTCCCTCAGAAGTTGAGTCCAAGTCATGTATAAATAACAGCCACCCCTCGCAAGAGAAGGTTCTCTGAACTCTTCTATTTTTTACTCACTTAGCTTTTCTCATCATCCAACTATTCTCCACTAACTTTAGCATCGGAGTGATCCTAAACATCACCGGAGCCCCTTCTTCCTCTCAATTGCAGGTCCTGGGAGTTTGGTTGTCGTGTGATAAGTGTTATTTTTATGTTATTTTTATCATTCTTTTATTTATGAAAAGTGTCATTTTCCCTCCAATACTATTGATTTTATTTTATTTCTACATATTTTTATTTATTTTCTTGGTTTCAAAGGAATGAGAAGATTTAGTACAAAAGGAAAGCATTTTGATATAAAAAAAAGACTACAGATCCATACCAATGAGAGACAGCGATATCTAAAGAGAGCCGATGAGATTGGGGCGAGGAGCATGGTCCCATGGGCAGCAAAGAGGTTTCACTGGGTAGGCGAGGAGAGGGTCGTGTGGTCCTTGTGACCTCCACGCCCATTCACTTGTGACTTCCACACCCGTTCACTTATGACCTTCATGCCAATTATATTTAGCACACACGACATCTACTTGGTAGGATAATTCCTCCCAACCAGGCTCAATCTTCTATTGACCACTAAATCCAAGTTCTGGAATGAATCTGTTGGCTACCAAATCCTTCTGAACTCCTCAATTCAAGCTGTATATCACTCAATCTTCCATTTTAGATAATCTCGTTATTCTTGGGATAATTTGCTTTTATGTTAACATCTATTTTTAAAAATTATTTTTCATATTTTTAGGCTAGATTGTAGCCGCAGTTATCTTGTTTCCATATTTAAATTTTGACATCAATTTAATCCCAACTTGTGGGATGAATAGGGGGTCCTGGGTTTTTGAGTTTTTAGTTTTAGAGTCTGAGTTGAGAGTTCCAGTTTTTATTCTTAAAGTGTTCTTACGAGAATGAGGAATTGGAGGGCAGAGGTAAGAGTCGAATGCTTCATCAACCAACTTCAACAAAGAACATCAGTTTTATTATTTTTTAATTCCATTATGAACTAATTCTATTTTTTAGAGGTTTGATGTAGCATAGCATTGAACACACAGTTTATATTTCAAGTTATTTTATTTTCGATATTTCCATGATTGAATGTTTAATTCTTTTTCTTAATGCTTACAATTTTCTAACTAATTATTATTTGATCTTTTGGATTGCAATGAAACCGAGAGGTGATTTGTGATTAAAGCTCTAGGATTAAACATCATTAGTTGAGCGAAAGTAAATATGCTTTACCACGACTAGTGTGATTTTTAAGAAAAATTCAAAGAACTTAATAAGTCTTTAATTAGTTAAATTCACATAGAGATATGGAGTTATTAGTTTGAGATATTTTTGGTATTGTTCGAGAGAAAATATTGAATAGTTAATGTATTTTTATCATCAACTTGAGATAATTGAGATTCTATAATAAGGAAAAATAAATTATATGAGATTTGTTAGGTGAAGTCAAACGCTTTAGATCTATTCTCATTATTTTTAAAATCTTAATTTTAATGTTCTTTTTTTTTTCAGTTTGATAAAGATAAATCATTCTTCAAATTTCAATATTCTAAATAGTAATTAAATTAATCAATTTCAAGATTCAGTAGCATAATTATTCCCTATTACAACACAGTGAAGAATAGAAAGACCTATTACACATAGACCCACTAACATGAGCTTGTCCTCCTTTTGCAGTAGTTGCTGATTAGGTAGGGAGTACCAGAAGAAAGAGGAACTAGATCTGCCTCAATAATTTCCTCCTCTTCTTCCCGAAATCGTGATTATTTTTTACTTACCTGTTCACGTGTATGTTCTTGATTTTATAAAGGCAAGCATCTAATAATAAAGACCATGTGTCATATTTCTCGATAATTACAATCATTGAAGCATAATTTGCAATTGGATCGCAATGTTATCTATTTTTTATTGCAAGAGATAGGAATTTCGAACTGTTAATACAACACATTAAAAAACATTAATGTGCATGAACTTCTCCAAAACACTCTATAAAAGAGCTCCCTTCGTAATTCAAAGGACAAATTAACAACCACATCATTGACAGCGAGATCAAAAGAAAGTGCAAAGAGAATGAAAATGGAAGTGAAGTCATGAATGTATGGCATGAGATTTTATTTGCGGAGGGCTGGATCTATCGATGAGCTCCTAGATAGATTATTAGTTTCATTTGTTCGCTCCTACTGCACTCTTAGCAGCATCAGCAGCCCCTTGCGCCTTGTCCTTCACCTGCTGAGTAGCCTGAAATAGAACTCCATACTTCAGCAAATATCAATTACGCGAGCCTCATGCATGAGATTAAACAGGCAGTTGTCTGAATCTCTAATACAGATAATTAAGCATTTAACTTGATGGCTTATAAAAGGAAGAGCATCTTGATTTGATTTCATGATGTGTTTATATATAAATTCCAACGTAGCAAAAACTTTGGCGAACCTCTTGGCATGATTCCTTGGCACTTTGAGCAGTATTGCCAGCCTTTTCCATCAGACCGCTTGCCTTTTCCTGAACCAAACAGGAAAAACGCATCATAATTACCATCGCTTATATGCATCGCGATCATGCATGCAGGTTTAAAGGGCTCGAGTGGACTCTAAATATAGATATGCATGTATATATATGTGCATACAACTCACCTGAGCTTGGCACTTGGCCTGCCCAGCTTCGTAACTTGCGTTCTGGGATTGGTCCATGATCAGTAAATTTAATACTCTCTGTGGAATGCAAACACTCTGTAAATGAAACCAAACTCTCAGATTTCAACTTGGTACTGCAGCTCACAACATGTGAGTGAAAATTTATAGGGTTTTCAGACCAACCCATTGCTTGACACGTACGTGATTCGTCAAACATATATTTTGTTCACAACCTGATCATGTGTCATCCTATGATTGAAACGGGCACTTTTGCCGTAGGACCAGGAACGGCTTTTGATGATACTTGCTATTCACTTCAAAGCTGGTTACGACTTTAGAGGGATATATATGGACTTTATCTTAATTAATATTAGACAGTATTTTTTTTATTTTGGATTAGACAACATAAAAGTACGTTATTATTCCTGACCATCGATCATCTAATCGATCTGTGATCTGCTCAATTGCAACATTTAGATGCTGGCATGGTTGGCACTAGGTATTTCTTTTGAGGTGGATCCACGTAAGCTGGAGATAAACACACCGACAAATTCTTATACACTTCCATTAGTAGATGATGACATTAATGAGTTATGAATTATAACTTTCTAGTTATATATATATATATATATATATATATATAATCTACATGACACACCATTTTAGGAGATAATACGAATATAAAGATAAAAAATATTTCAAGTTGCCATTTTAAAGCTTATAATTTATGGTAACATCGTAATAATCATAACTGCATAACTAAATAAAAACTGACAGATTAAAGTATAATGCTAATTATTAGGTGATTTTAAAATACATATCATGCTTATACAATTATCATCTTTTACTGACGGTGAAATTTTGTATTAATCAAATAAAATAAAAAATCTGCTCATGTAACTCAAACCGAATTTTGTTTAGTTTTATTTTGAAAGATAAAGCATATGTATTGTTTTTTTTTTGGGGGGGAAGAGACTGGCCCAGGCCCAAAGAGACGAAGTCGCGAAGACCCCAGGCCCCTCAGACGGAGACCCAACCCTCAGACGGAGACCCAATACAGGCCAGGAGCCCAAATCGGAAAGTTGTGCACTGAGCCCACGACCACATACCCATCCAAAAAGGCTTTGGCACCGAGCTCGGCCCGACCAAGAAGCCCACCATAAAGCAATGATCACCCGGGGCCTCAATGGGTTGCAAAGCCCTGCAATAGGGTACGGAGCTGACAACTGTCGCAGGGTGCAGGCGGTTGGGCGTGTCCGATCATGGGCACGCCAGGCCAAAGACACGCCGCATATAATGCATGTCAAGGAACCTAGCACGCAACGGCATGCTGCTAGAGGTACCATAGGACGGCTCAACCACAACGTGACACACTGCCACAGGAGGAGGGTAGTAGCAGACCTGACCCGAGCACAACCTGACACTCCACGATCTCCCTCAGCAGTTGGGTCCAAGAAGGCTCTCTGAACTCTTATATTTTTTATTCACTTAGCTTTCCTTATCATCCAACTATTCTCCATTGACTTTAGCATCAGAGTGACCCGGAACATCACCGGAGCCCCTTCTTCCTCTCAATTGCAAGTCCTGTGAGTTTGGCTGTCATCTGATTAGTGTTATTTTTATGTGATTTTTATCACTCTTTTATTTATGAAAATTATCATTTTCCCTCCAATACTATTGATTTTATTTTATTTCTACATATTTTTATTTATTTTCTTGGCTTCGAAGGAATGTGAAGATTTAGTGCAAAAGGAGAACATTTTGGTATAAAGAAGAGACAACAAATCCAGATCGATGAGAGACAGCAATATCTAAAGAGAGTCGACGAGATTGGGGCGAGGAGCCTGGTCCCATGGGCAGCAAAGAGGTTTCACTCGATAGGCGAGGAGAGGGTCGTGTGGTCATTGTGACCTCCACGCCCATTCACTTGTGACCTCCACGCCCGTTCACTTGTGACTCTCACGCCCGTTCACTTATGACCTTCACGCCAGTTATATTCAGCACACACGACATCTACTCGATGGGATAATTCCTCCCAACCAGGCTCAATCTTCTATTGACCACTAAATCCAAGTTCTGCAATGAATCTGTTGGCTACCAAATCCTCCCGAACTCCTCAATTCAAGCTGTATATCACTGAATCTTCCATTTTAGATAATCTCGTTATTCTTGGGATAATTTGCTTTTTTGTTAACATCTATTTTTAAAAATTATTTTTCAGATTTTTAGGTTAAATTGTATCCGCATTTATCTTGTTTCCATATTTGAATTTCGACATCTATTTAATCCCGACTTGTGGGATGAATAGGGGATCCTGAGTTTTTGAGTTTTTAGTTTTAGAGTTTGAGTTGAGAGTTCTAGTTTTTATTCTTAAAGTGTTCTTTCGAGAAGGAGGAACTGGAGGGCAGAGGTAAGAGTCGAATGCTTCATCAACCAACTTCAACAAATAACATCAGTTTTATTCTTTTTCTTTTTTAATTCCATTATGAACTAATTCTATTTTCTAGAGCGTTGATGTAGCATAGCTTGAACACATAGTTATATTTCAAGTTATTTTATTTTCGATATTTCCATAATTGAATGTTTAATCCTTGTTTTTAATGCTTACAATTTTCTAGCTAATTATTATTTGATCTTTTGGATTGCAATGAAACCGAGAGGTGATTTGTGATTAAATCTCTAGGATTAAATATTATTAGTTGAGCGAAAGCAAATATGCTTTACCACGACTAGTGTGATTTTCAAGAAAAATTCAAAAAACTTAATAAGTCTTTAATTAGTTAAATTCACATAGAGATATGAAGTTATTAGTTGAAGATATTTTTGGTATTGTTCGAGAGAAAATATTAAATAGTTAAGGTATTTTATCATAAACTTTGGATAATTGAGATTCTATAACAAGAAAGAATAAATTATGTAGGATTTGTTAGGTAAAGAAATGCTCTAGATCTATTCTCATTATTTTTAAAATCTTAATTTTAATATTTTTTTTTTCAGTTTGATATAGATAAACCATTCTTCAAATTTCAGTTTTCTAAATAGTAATTAATTTAGTCAATTTCAACATTTAATAGCATAATTATTCCCTATTGCAACACAGTAAAGAATAGAAAGACCTATTACACAAAGACCCACTAACATGAGCTTGTCCTCCTTTTGCAGTAGTTGCTGATTAGGGAGGGAGTACCAGAAGAAAGAGGAACTAGATGTTCTTGATTTTATAAAGGCAGGCATCTAATAATAAAGACCATGTGTCATATTTCTCGATAATTACAATCATTGAAGCAAAATTTGCAATTGGATTGCAATGTTATCTATTTTTTATTGCAAGAGATAGGAATTTCGAACTGTTAATACAACACATTAAAAAACATTAATGTGCATGAACTTCTCCAAAACACTCTATAAAAGAGCTCCCTTCGTAATTCAAAGGACAAATTAACAACCACATCATTGACAGCGAGATCAAAAGAAAGTGCGAAGAGAATGAAAATGGAAGTGAAGTCATGAATGTATGCCATGAGATTTTATTTGCGGAGGGCTGGATCTATCGATGAGCTCCTAGATAGATTATTAGTTTCATTTGTTCGCTCCTACTGCACTCTTAGCAGCATCAGCAGCCCCTTGCGCCTTGTCCTTCACCTGCTGAGTAGCCTGAAATAGAACTCCATACTTCAGCAAATATCAATTATGCGAGCCTCATACATGAGATTTTAAACAGACAGTTGTATGAATCTCTAATACAGATAATTAAGCATTTAACTTGATGGCTTATAAAAGGAAAAGCATCTTGATTTGATTTCATGATGTGTTTATATATAAATTCCAACGTAGCAAAAACTTTGGCGAACCTCTTGGCATGATTCCTTGGCACTTTGGGCAGTATTGCCAGCCTTTTCCATCAGACCGCTTGCCTTTTCCTGATCCAATTAAACAGGAAAAACGCATCATAACTACCATCGCTTTAGATTCATCGCGATCATGCATGCAGGTTTAAAGGGCTCGAGCGGGCTCTAAACATAGATATGCATGTATATATAATATGCATACAACTCACCTGAGCTTGGCACTTGGCCTGCCCAGCTTCGTAACTTGCGTTCTGGGATTGGTCCATGATCAGCAAATTTAATACTCTCTTTGGAATGCAAACACACTGTATATGAAACGAAACTCTGAGATTTCAACTTGGTACTGCAGCTCACAACATGTGAGTGAAAATTTATAGAGTTTTCAGACCAACCCATTGCTTGACACGTACGCGATTCGTCAAAGATATATTTTGTTCACAACCTGATCATGTGTCATCCTATGATTGAAACGGGCACTTTTGCCGTAGGAGCAGGAACGGCTTTTGATGATACTTACTATTCACTTCAAAGCTGGTTACGACTTTAGAGGGATATATATGGAATTTATCTTCATTAGGAGTAATGCTAGAGAGAAACCATTATAGCAGTGCACACTTTACACTTATTGTGTGACTGCTTCTAGTTGATTATTCCCAACACTCACTTGGAAAGATATGTGGTCTACATGATGCCACATCATGTGTATAAAATAGATACTACAAATAGTGACTTCTATCTATATTTATTCTTTAATTAATAGACAGTATTTTTTTTTTTGGATTAGACAACAAAAAAGTACGTTTTATTCCTAACCATCGATCTGATCGATCTGTCTGCTCAATTGCAACATTTATATGCTGGCATGGTTGGCACTATGTATTTCTTTTGAGGTGGATCCACGTAAGCTGGAGATAAACACACCGACAAAGTCTTATAAATTACTTCCATTAATAGATAATGACATTAATGAGTTGTGAATTATAACTTTCTAGTTATATATATATATATGCGTGACACACCATTTTAGGAGATAATATTTCTTTCGAATATATATATAAAAAGATAAGAAATATTTCAAGTTGCCATTTTAAAGCTTATAATTTCTGGTAACATTGTAAGTATCATAACTGCATGACTAAATAAAAACTGACAGTCGGCTTTCCTCCTAGCGTAAACAGTTTTTGCACGAACCAACGCCGGCCATTGTGTACTGTTTATCCATTTTGTATTTTTTTTGTTTTGTTTTTTGTTTCTTTGTTGTTATCCTTTTCAGTATTTTGTAGTTGTTTTGTTTCTGTTTTTGGTTTTGCTTTTGTTGACCCTAGTGAGGTTTGGGCTTTTGGATCAGACGTAATTCGGGGCAAGTCTTTTGAGAGTGATGGGCGATGTTACAGCCGGTGGTTGTACGGCTGGGCTGTTGTGGTTCGTATGTAAGCTGGGTGCTCGTTCCACCAGGGCTTGAGATGACGATGCTTGCGGTAGGCATGACGTTTGGATCCCACCAAAGCTTGTGGTCTTGTAGTTGTTAATGTGGTTATTTGTAGTTTGTTTGTTAGTTTAGTTTTTAATCAAATAGGAATAGGCTCTTGGATTTGATGTCCATAGCAGTGTCCCGTACTCTTCTTCCCTAGGAGGATGAGAGGGTCTTTAAGTTCTGTTTTTATAGAGCGTTTTCTCTGTTACGAGAGAGTTTGATTAGAAGTTAAGACAATGTCCGCCACAAATGTATTTGTGTGTGGGGAAGCCCCAAAGCTGTTGCGTTAGTTGGCTTATAGACTGGATTTTCTATGTATTGGATTTTCTTGTATTGATAAGTCACATTTGTAACTTTAGTTTATTAATAAAATGAGTATGTTTCATTCAAAAAAAAAATAAAAAAATAAAAACTGACAGATTAAAGTATAATGTTAATTATTAGATAATTTTAAAATACATATCAGGTTTATAAAATTATTGTCTTTCAATGACGCAGTGACATTTTGTAATAATAAAATAAAATCAATACTCAGTTCATGTAACTCAAATTGAATTTTGTTTAGCTTTATTTTGAAAGATAAATTATTGTAGGGGGTCTCTGAGAGAGTGGCCCAAGCCCAAAGAGACCAAGCCGTAGAGACTCCACGCCCCTCTGACAGAGAGCCAAAGCAGGCCAGGAGCCTAAACTAGGAAGTTGTGCACCAAGCCCAAGCCCACGACCACATACCTATCCGGAAAGGCTTTGGCACCGAGGTCGGCCCGACCAAGGAGCCCACCATAAGGCAGTGATCACCTGGGGCCTCAGTAGACTGCCAAACCCTGCAATAGGGTACAGAGCGGACAACTGCCGCATGGCGCAGGCGTCTGGGTCTGTTCGATCGTGGGCACACCAGGCCAGAGACACGCCATATACAATACGTGTCAGGGAACCCAGCACGCAACGGCATGCTGCTAGAGGTATCGTAGAACAGCTCAACCATGACTTGACACATTGCCACGACAGGAGGGTGGTAGTAGACCTGACCCTTGCATGACCTGACACCCCAGGATCTCTCTCAATAGTTGGGTTCAAGCCAGGTATAAATAACAGACATCCCTCCCATGGGAAACCTGATCTCTGAACTCTTCTATTTTCTACTCACTTAGCTTTCCTCACCATCTAAGTATTATTTACTAACTTTAGCATTGGAGTGACATTGGACATCACTGGAGCCCCCTTCTTCCTCTCAACTGCAGGTCCTGTGAGTTTGGCTGTCGTGGTACTGCTCGGACTGTGAAACACGACATCAACATATATATATATGCGAGTCACTATTTTGTAAATGACCCACATTTATATATATATATATATATATATATATATATATAAATGAGCTCATTTGTGTTCTAATAATATATATACATATATATATTGGGTTTTGTTATACATCAGTTATTATTTACTCCCACATCTCACATTTATTTTGTAGAGTGTGAGATAGTGAATAGTGACTGATAAAAAGGATTATTCATATATATATATATATAAGTTCTAATTTCATTTGAAGGGGGACCATACAAAATAATTAATCATCAATGACGTAGAAATTTTAAGATTGTTGGGGGATATATATGCCCCTAGTCAAAGGTCAGCAAAATTCATACAGATGACCATGTTATGACAGTGCAGAAACTGTTTGGACGCAAAGATACTCAGATTGTTATATTTTTAAAAAGAAAATACTTTAAACACAAAAAACAAGTTATATAAAATAAAATTTATATATTGATATAACTTTATATGATATGTCAAATTATAAAATTATTTTTATTATAAAGTGAATCTAATAGATATTATGAAATTATATTAATTTATAGATTTATTTTATATAATTTCTTTATATATATATATATATATGTAGCAATTCTCTTTCTAAAAAGGAAAAAATTAAGAGAAGTGAGGAACAAAATGTTCAAAATAGAAAGAATGTAAGATGATTTATTAATGAAAATTGTTATTGAGAGATAGAGATGAAGGTGATCCGCGTGGAGCCACGTAATGGTTTGACGACTCCATCTGCCGAAGTGTAGCTGTGGACCAGGTCACCTTCCAATTAATGAACGTAGATTTCACCGCCCCATTTATAACATGATCCGCAGCACCCTCCTTTGCCAACCACGTACTCTACGAAGAAGCGTTTTAAATTTTAATACATATTTTGCCACCCTGTATTTTCCATCTCTTTTCTCACTGTTATCTTCAGGAAACGCTCCAACTATCTCTGATTGTTGTGGTTTCCATAATTAATAATAATAATAAACTGTTTAAATCCTGGTGCTTAAATTCTGTTCTCAATGCATGTAAGGGGTTCATAGGTTATTTTATTATATTGTATATATATATATAGAGCCCCCCTCTCCGCCAAAGCCTCAAGAACACACACATAACAAAGACAGTACTACCAGAACAGAGTTCGGTCCAAACTTCAGAGAGAGAGAGAGAGAGAGAGAGTCCTTTAAATTGTTTTAATTTTTTTTGGCAATTGGAAGGCGTTTATTTTGATGGCAAGCCGTGTAATAGTCTCTCCTCCGAAGCTCCTCAAAACTCTCAGCCACTTCACGAGGCCACTCAACTCCTCCTCCTCATCCTCCTCTATCGCCGTCCATCTCACCGATAATTCTGAACCCAACATCCGAAGAACATCCACCGCAACAGCCTCCTCCGCCCTCAACCTCGACGATGCCGAGAAGCTCTTCTCTTCCGTACCCACCACGCAGCTCTTCCGCGCCTCTGCCAACCTCCACGCCGCGGCCATCGAGCCCATGGTCGATTTCGGGACGTGGCTCATGAAGTCCAAGCTCATGGACGTGGACGTGGTGCGAGGTGCCATATTGGGCGCCATACGACACACTTTTTACGAGCACTTCTGTGCTGGCGAGGACGCCGTCTCGGCCGTACAGACCGTGCGGAGGCTCGACCATGCCGGCCTCAGAGCCATGCTTACCTACGCCGTCGAATACGCCGCCGACAACGACTCTTGTGATCGCAACTTGGACGCCTTCCTTCATACCGTTGAGTCCTCCAAGTCTATTCCACCTTCTGTAAGCTTTCATTTTCACACCCTCCTTCCCCACTCGTTTCATTTGCTTCAAGAATCTATTCTTATTCTTCTTCTTCATCATTCATAAATAACTTACTTTATGCTAATCATCTATGTATAGATAAATATAATATATTCATTCAGGCTGGATTAGACTGGATTGAATTCATTAAGAAATATATATCAGTGTAATTTCCAAGAAATTTTATTCTCTCAAAAAGGAAAGAAAATACAACAAACAACAAGATCTCGAGATAGAAATATTGAATTTCTTCTTTTCCTTTTTTGTTTTTTATTCACGTTCATTATTATATAATTTGTCTTGGGTCTCCTACCATTTTGGGTAGGTTAGATGTAACCGACCCTACCGAGAACTGAATAGACGTTACACATTTTGGTTCAAGTTATGCTATAAAGGCGGATGAAACAGGGGAGAACTGACGTAACTATTTTTATTTCCTCTACTTGTCAACTGGGGAACGTGTACAAATTCGCAAGCTTGTCTAGCTTGGGGAAAGCTCTACTTCAGTTTCACCATGCTATCCATTGGATGCTAGATGATATGGCCTATTGACTTGTCAAAAGGGTGGTTTGATTTGAGTTCTTCATTTCTTTCTCCGTGACTTTGTGCAGTTTGGTCTAACTTCGATAATAGCAGGAATAATTGAGTTTTTTCTTTCAAAAGGTGAGCTTTGTCATTGTGAAAATCACTGCTATTTGCCCCAAGAAGCTGCTTGAGCGGGTCAGTGACTTGTTGAGATGGCAACACAAAGACCCTTCTTTCAATCTGCCATGGAAGCTGGATACCCTCCCAATTTTCTCTGATTCAAGCCCTACCTATCACACCCTCAGAAAGCCAGAACCATTAACCCCACAAGAAGAGCATGATCTCCAATTAGGCCAACAGAGACTGCAAAAGATATGCCAAAAATGCGTCGAAGCAAATATTCGTTTGACGGTTGATGCAGAGCATTCATTCGTTCAGCCTGCCATTGATTACTTTACTTACTCTTCGGCCATCTTGTACAACAAAGATGATAATCCAATAATATTTGGGACTATTCAATGCTACTTGAAAGATGCAAAAGCAAGATTGTTGCTCGCATCAAAGGCTGCAGACAAAATGAGTGTTCCCATGGGGTTCAAATTGGTGAGGGGAGCTTACATGTCAAGTGAAAGTAAACTAGCTTCTTCTTTAGGCTTTGAATCTCCTATTCACAATGGCATAGACGAAACACATGAGTGCTACAATGACTGTGCTTCTATCATGCTCGAAAAGATTGCCAATGGCCCTGGTGCACTTGTTCTTGCAACTCATAATGTTGAATCGGGTAAAGAATCTGAAACTTTTAGTTTTTGCCAATGTATAATTCATGCATGATGGGTTTTGAGTGGTATATCTAATTCAAGATGTTGATGGCAATAGGGAGAGTGGCAGTGGCAAAAGCTCAAGATTTGGGTATTGGGAAGGTACACCAGAAACTACAATTTGCACAGCTATACGGTATGGCAGACGTGCTTTCGTTTAGCTTGAGAAATGCAGGGTTTCAAGTTAGCAAGTACATGCCATTTGGGCCTGTAGAGATGGTTATCCCATACCTTCTACGGAGGGCTGAAGAGAACAGAGGTCTTTTATCTGCTTCAACCCTTGACAGGCAACTCATTAGGTAAATTGTAGTTTTAAGAGCGACCTGAAAATTCTTTTATGGCTCAGAAGTTTGATCTGATGTTAACGTAGGGTTTAATTCCTATACATGCAGGAAAGAGTTAAAAAGGAGACTAATGGCAGCTGTTTTCTAAGGAGCAGAGCGTGGCTTTGAGCAATCGGTACAAAAACAAGAATTGTTATCATGCCAAGCACTAAGCAGTCATTTTTTCCTGGAAGAAAGACTCCTAGGCACGCAGGAAGTCATTGAGAGTTAAGGTTGATAGCATACTCTGTTTGGGTACATACCTCGAAGCAATACCTTTTGTCTGTTCTGCCTCCACAACAAACGAATTTCAGCCCCAAAACCAAAAAAGTCACCTCTTACCCATGTAAACTCAATCTACTATAAATAGATGCTTAATCGTGGTGTTTTTTCCAGAGTTTTATTGTCTATGAAAGTTCATTTTGATGGTTTGCTTGTAAGTTCTAGTTACTTCTAAATTTAGCAGGAATTAAACCAAGAAATGCATTCCTTATCGCCTTCAGTTAGCCTGTTCATAAAATTGAAGTCTGTCCCATTGGTGGTGTAATCGTTATAAAATGTCAAGTATGGTCAATAGGAAAGTGCATGCTGTCCTTTTATGGGAACTCGAAGTCTCAATCCCATACGTTGATAGTGTATATTATAAATAAACCAAGAAGAAATGAAGAATGCTATTTGCGCAAGGGATAAGCACAGGTGTTAGAATGATGTGGCATCGAATTGTCTTTTTTCTTCCTTTTCTGCTGCTGGTACAAGTCAATATTGAAGATTTCAGAACAACGTGATCCATGCATGAAAGAAGTCAAATCCCAACTAGACCAGTATGCAATTTGGTTTCGCTATTTCTAAACTTCACAATCTCTGCAAGTGAAAGAGATGGAATGTCTCTCTCACCCGCCACCCCAGTTCATGCATGTCTGACTCAAGCACACGTGACTTTAAAAAGAAACTAAAGGAGAAACAATGAATTAAACAACATGCAGAGAAAATAAAGGAACATGGAGCAATGAAGTGCAAATTTTATAGATAATAGTCCACCAACTTGATCCAAAACTTCATGTGGCAAAGCAGGTCCTTGTCGTGCTAAGCTCTCCCAATAATAACATCATGAGTCCATTATTGGCAAACACAAGTAATCCACTTTGTGTGCAAACGTTAACAAATGGTAAGCAAAGCACAGGTCTGGAAGTTTCCGATTACCATTGCTTTGACTTGTACGTTTGTAAAAAATATGATGGAATCATGCAGAGATTCCGAGCCTACGGAGGAGAAGAGTTATAGGCATTCAACCACGACATGGGGTGTAGAACATAACCATTTTGTATTTATTATCACTATTGAT
Source organism: Juglans mandshurica (assembly GCA_022457165.1). Classification (NCBI taxonomy): domain Eukaryota; kingdom Viridiplantae; phylum Streptophyta; class Magnoliopsida; order Fagales; family Juglandaceae; genus Juglans; species Juglans mandshurica. The sequence continues at coordinate 42,895,812 of CM039620.1, read as the reverse complement.
AATTCTCGTGTAGAAGAATATAAATCGGCATTTAGTAGACATTCAAAAATTATAATTTCAAGAATCTTATGGCAGATAAATCTCAGTAAAAACACGAGGCGAACATACTTATCAGCTGAGAGTTTGATAGCCCAACGGACCTTGCAGTCCATCCTGTCTGGTGTCATTTCTTCCCACCAGAGAGGGAATCCACGGGAACAGTTTCCCAAGCTCCTTGCTTAATGTACTAGGTCTCAGTTGCTTATCATTGATGCCAAATTTTGCTCTTTCAATAGCTTCCATTATATCTGCCATTGATACATTTTCAGCACCTGCGAAATCCAGAAAATTATATCTACATTTACAGTTTCAATATACACTAAGAAGACAGATTTAAAAAAATAAAAGAGAGACATAGAGAGAGAAAATGGGGAGGGATGGGCCACTTGAATGATACTGAAGGTGTTTACTTCGACCTCACCTCTACGAGCAGCAAGCAAAGCAGCTTCATTGACAATGTTAGCAAGATCTGCACCTACAAAACCTGGAGTAAGAGAAGCAACTAGATCACAGATAAGATGCGTGTCTTCTTCTAGCGGAACTCCTCTCAAATGCACAGCCAAGATCTTTTTCCTTCCTTCAGCATCTGGCTCTCCTACAAGTACTTTTCTGGAGAAGCGGCCAGGCCTACAGAGGGCTGGATCCAATGCTTCGGGCCTATTAGTGGCAGCAATAACAACCACTTTCATCCCCGACTCAAATCCATCCATTTCTGTCAGCAACTACAAAAGCAGAAAAGTTCTTAAAACAAAGGAACTTCCATTGTGAACAGTTGGAAAGTTCACTCTTGGGATCATGAAAGGAAATGATTAAAAGTTCCTGATGTACAGAAAAAAAATGTATATACTAAAAAAAGCAGAGCAAGACTTCTGAGGATGACCAGGGATGCTTATGTTTCTCTACCAAAAGAAAAATCAGAATAGTGACTTGACATAATAGTCATTTTTTGGATCATTCAGAAGGTTTGACAATAATTCAAATTTTCTGGCTAATATAGAATCACGCCCTACAAAACCAAATTACAGTGTAATAATGCAACATGCCACTTGAAATAAGACATAATAGTGATTTTAAATCAAATAAACAAGAACAATGCAAGAGATGCTAGTACATTTGAATGCTTACCTGGTTTAGCGTTTGGTCACGTTCATCATTGAAACTTCTACCACGCTTCCCTCCAACTGCATCAAGTTCATCAATGAATATGATTGAAGGAGCACACTTCCTTGCCACATTAAAAAGGTCTCGAATACGGGCTGCTCCTCTTCCAACAAACAACTCCACAAATTCACTAGCAGAAACAGTGAAAAATGGTACTCCTGCTTCTCCAGCAACCGCACGGGCCAGTAACGTTTTCCCTGTTCCGGGAGGGCCTACCAGCAATACACCTCTAGGTAACTTTGCTCCTAGCTTCTTATAGCTAACATCTCCTTGCAGACATGAAACTATCTATAAACAATAACTGCGTCAATAAATATTGAAGGAAGAAAATTACTTATCAAAAAAAATATTGAAGGAAGAAAATTACATGGCTAATCACAAGTCAGATCCAGTGCGCTTAGTTCACATAATTCCACTTGGACAATAAACAACAGTCTTCAAGCACACTGGTTTCACCAGTCCATAAATCAGGAAGAGACTGCATGATATCTACCCCATCATTCTTTTTCTTGCTATATATTTTCATACAAATTAAGAAGCTTCCACAAGAATATTAATAACAACCCAAAAGAAAGCCAAAGGGCAAGTAACATGAACATGAACTGAGTGCACTGTTCAGCAATTCCCACAATTCTTCTCATTAAAAATAGACTGAAGAACAGAACAGTTGATGAAGAAAAACAAAAGAAGAATCCTTTTCAACTCAATCTTTAACTGTTTTTTTTTTTTTAACTCAAACTTTTAACTTTATCTTCAATTGCCGAAGAATCATTCCTTGTATCCTTTACATGCCCAGAAAACTTATAAATCATTTAGAAGCTACAAAAGAAGAATCCTGTTCAACTCTTAAGTTTTTTTTTTTTTTTTAACTCAAACTTTTAACTTTATCTTCAATTGCTGGAGGCTTTTTTTTGCAGTCCATATATATTAAGTCACTAGTCTAGACTACACGGCAAAAGGATATTAAGGCATTCCCATTCCGTCCTCTACAAAAAAAGAGTCCATATCAACAATGCCACAACTTATAAAGGTCCAAAAAAATTATGAGTTGGAGCTTATATGCCAAGGGTTTCCCTAGCTTTCCTGGAGTATATAATAGTTTTAACCGTGTTCTACCTCCTTATCAACTGTTTTACAGTTATCAATTGCAACTATGCCTTTTCAAATTCAAAATAGAATAGTCTCGTGAATTTGATGTAACTTCATGGACGAAATGTTACCTCCATAAGCTCCACCTTAGCAGCATCAACACCCTCAACATCATCAAACCCAACCATCTGATTATTAGATTGCCGTTTTCTTGCTGGGCTAGTATTAGCAGCAGAAAGTTGCCGATAAAGAAGCCACATCAAAGGAATCAGAGGAATCCACAGAGATATCACAGTTATCAATGTACTCCTCAAAGACATCAACAATGATTGAGGAGCCGAGCTATATGTAATTCCCTTCTCTCTCATCAAACCAAGGAGAAATTTTTCATCATGATCGATTTTTCTCGTGGAATACTGCCACTCCGGGTTAGAAGCTCGAGCTCTCAAAAATCTTTTCAATACCCTCGAATTTCGTGCTTGTCTACTACCGCTTGAACCATCATCTGTTGCAACCTTAGCAGATCCATTCATAGTAGCAACATTTACTGCTGGGGATTCCTCAAGCGACGTTCCAGTATTCACAACACTCTGCAAGTGTGTATTGTAAAATATCTGACGAGATCCCTCTTCAAGTAAAACGTTGGTAACAGACCCATTTTGAAGGCTCAATATCAAGTCTGAATATGGAACAACCTTTGGAGCCGGCAATGCAGATAACTTCAAACACAAATAGCAGACCCCCAATGCAATAGAAATTGAAGTTGAAATCGCCACTTGTCTTATATTCTTCCGCAAAAAGGTTCCAATATAATTTAAAATTGACTTAATCGAAACCATTTTCGGTCTTCTGCTTGATAACCTTAACCTCGGGCGTAATCTTAATGAGAACCTCTTTCTTAATCTCACATAACCGCTCTCTCTTTTACCTAAGTGGGTCTGCTTATCTCCAGCGTCTCCACTTTTCAGTGACTCAATTCCATGCTTAAAAGAAAACCCACGTTGATATTTACAACTATAAAACCCCAAGCCACATTTCTTATCAATCGGTGAACTAAGTTCATTGTTCCAGGACAATCCATGCTGATATTTGCAACATTTATAGAATCCCAGATAGGGAAAGTCAAGTGAAATAAGACGAAATGCTAAACACTTGGTTTTTCCACCACGAACTCCAAATTTCTCCAGAGAAATAAGAAATCCATTGTTGCAAGTGACAGAAAAACAAGCCATGTATCATGTATGCCTGTTAGACAGTAACAGCTATCAATCAAACTAGCATTGCAAACTAACTGTCTGAATTTATTATACGAGATGTTTCTGCCATTGAAGCCAAAAGGCCAGACAGATGGTTGAATATTGGCAAAACAAGAAACACCTGCTAGAGTTGTGACAGACCCAATAAAGTGAATAGCTTTTGGGTATTACCTGGTTCTTTCAGCTTCTGAGAACGGAGATAGAGCTGATAAGCGTGACATTCTCTAGTCGGATCAGTTGGAGAAGATAAGAAACAATGTGGGCTGTCACATTAGAAGATCTTAAAAGGCTTTGTAAATTGTGATTCATGGGCTAAGTGTAAGAGATACCCACGTGTTAAGCCGAGGACGGGGCTTTTGGATTCTCTTGGGCTTGTCTCCGCAGAAAAGTTGCTCAAAACGAAGGTGGAGACCGAATGGTAGGTTACGTAGGTATCACTTCAGATTTTCTGTACAAATTGTTTAACAAAGTAAATGAGACTTTTTTTCAAATTTTCCTATTCGAATTGTCTGAGATTTGAACAAATAAAATTTCAAAGATCCGAATTCGTAAAATGGAAAGCAAAATTAAAATTCTCAACTTCTGATGTTGACGGGAATTCTGTCTTATTTCCAACATTTATCAATTTTGAAAAAAGTGGGACGTTGGTCCTAATTGGTAGGGCTGGCGGTATCTACAATGTAGTTCCGAGAAAGCTTGGAAATCTATAATTGCATGCAGTTGTTTCTTCAGATATTTTATATTTGGTTTATCTTTTGAAATTTTGGTCTTTCAAAGAGCAAAAAAAAAGTTCCCATTGCATCATCAATGTTCAGCCAACATTGTGAATCAGCCCCTCTTCTTGGCTGTAAGTGTATCTAGCTTGATTACATGTTTCCTTTTATGACTAGGGGATTCAGGAGAACGTTTTCAATACTTAAGTTAATAATAACAACGAAGAATCTCTCTCTAGCCAATGAATCAAATGGGTTTAATTGTCATACCTTAATTGTATAAATAGGGCTCACAATGTTTTTGTTGCTAATCGAGAACTATCTCATCTGTTATTTGAAATTCAAGTCTCGGGATATTGGAGGCTTAGTCTATTTCGAATAAACCGATGGCTTCTCTTACTTAAAATTCTCAAGCAGTTATTCTTTCAATATTTAAGATGGACTGGGCTCTTGATTTATTAGGTTATTGGGCTGAGCTGTAACTCAGGCCCATGGTATGGCCCAATAGGTCTTGGGGGATATTAAGTCTCTTCTAATTATCTCATGAAGTCTCATCACGTGTAGCGTGATAGGACTTGTAATTATAGTATCGCTTCGTTGTCTAGGCCTTCTAATTATTCAAAACGTGCGTTTTAAGAAGAAGAAAAAAAAATCCACATCAAGTGTGGAATGTAAGATGAATAGTGGCAAATGTATGGTATTCCTATATATATATAATATCTCATATGAGATACGCATATTTAGATGATGATGATGATGGTGCGAATCTGATTCCATGAATAGATGCTCGCAGCTCCAGTCCCAATTAAGTTGTATTACTTCTTATCGTTATTTATTTATCTTTAGCATTTGGCGTCTACCTATACACACATTAATATTATGACATTGATTAATTTTGAAACACGTACACAAATATTGAAATATATAACTTTCCTTTCCCTTAACCGAGATATCTACCTCGTTTGATGCAAAACTTTTAAGAAACTTTCTGAATATTAATTATGTAATAACAAATAAATAATCGAATTTAACAATACAAAAGTTTTCCATAAGAAAAAACCATGCATGCAAAAATTTAAATATATATAAATAAACGCATAAAATAATAAAAGCATTTTAATTTATAGCTATTCGTGTGAATAAAAGGAAGTGCATGAAGAAAAGAAAGAGGGGAGGGGGGGAGGGTATGGGGACCATGATGCTTGATACTTTGATAGGGTACTGGTGGAGGAACTTTTATTATTATTATTATAAAAAAGAGTCGTGCTACACAAAAACTTCATATCTTATACATCATTTAAAAATATGTGATTTTATTATTTTATCCTCATATTTTATTAAAGATAAGAAAAAAATAGTACAATCACATATTTTTAAGTAGTGTACTAGAATGTAAGGTTTATGTTTAGAATTTTCCTATCAAAAAAATAAGATATGGGCAGTGTAGGCTGATCAAAGCAGGCCAGACATGGAAATGAAGCGTGGAAAGGAACAGAAAAGGGGGAAGAGCCAACAAAGAAACAGCTCACACACATCTGTCCATACGTATCCAAACCCCTTCAAAATCGCATCTTATCTTAATATCTTCAACCAGGCCCACACATCTTTATAATTTATATAATTACATATATTCACTCAAACTCTGAAAATCTCACCTTTGTCTCCGTTTGCTTAAATTATTAGACGATCGAGTTTGGTGGGTATATGGCTAAAGGTAGGAATGATGCCTTTCGTGGCTATGACTCTTTACATGACCTAATCACCACTTCTTTAGCTACCAAGTCCAACCTTTTATTCCCCCTTCCATTCTCTCAATTTTTTTAACGGATAAAAAAAAAATGGAACCCTAAATTTGGAAGATTGACAATTTCAAAACGAAATCAAAAATTCAAAATGACTAACCTATATCTAAAAATATAATTTTTTTTTAAAAAAAATATAAATTTATTGATCCAATATTGAGTGTAAAAAAATATAACTACAAAGTCAATCTCCTAATACTTATTTGAACTAAAAATAGCAAAATTTAAGATGAACATAGTAAAATAGTAACTATGGCTCAACCAGTCATTCTGCAGTGAGAATGGGCTCATATGGTGCAGTGAAAATGACCTCCTATAATCACGTCTAAGAAGGATTGTTACGCTGGTTGCCATCGTAATCCCTTCTTGTAAAAAAAAAAAAAAAAAAAAAAAAAACAGAATATTGTGACATACACTACATACGATCTATTTTCCTTCTAATTTAGATCTCAAATAAAAGCCGTTAAAAGTTTCCTAAATTAGACGAGTAAAATACGGAAGGGTACTATCGTCGTTTTCAAATTTATGAACGGCGGCAAATTTCCGAGAAAATCCCGAAACCATGTACACGATACAAAAGGAAGGGTGGTACCGTAATTCCATCTCCTCATTCCCTTTATAAATTTCCCTCACCGCGCTTCCCATTCCTAACGAAACTCCCAAGGCTATAGCAACAATTTCCGTCTCTCATTCTCTCTCTTCCGCCTTCGCTTCTAGCCTCAGAATTCTAGGGTTTCGTTCTCATTCCAAAGCGCCGAAACTTTGGTTTGTTTGGCTTTTCTCAGATCTTATATTTTTCGTGCCGTACGTTTCTTCGAGACTTCGTGTTTTCGTTCTGTTATTGATTTGAACTCCCTTTGATACCTAGGTTTTGATCTTGATTTCGGAAGAAGAGGGGTTCCGGAGGAGTATATACCTATTGTTTGCAATCTTTATATTATTGTAAGTATTCCATTCTTGATTTGTTCTATGTCAGGAGAACTAAATGGATATATTGTTTAGGATTGATTATTTTTGTCTTTTTATTTTAGTATACGATTTGAGTTAATTTTTGGTTATGGATGCGAATTTGACATATGGCTTTTTTGTTTCTGTGAAAGCATGGGACTTTGCCTATAATTCAAATCATTTGGGGGGTTCTATACGATTTTTAATCTGTTAAGTAATTCTTATTGATTTTTTTTCATGCTTTCATTTGTATTTGGCGCTATCTTTCTTGTGAGCGAAGACTTATTTCCTGGTATTCTGAATCATGTTTTTTTCCCCAGAATTTATGTTTTAGGGAAGTTTGTTTATTGATTTAGGGAGTTCTAGTTATTGTTGAGAGACGTTTGTAAGAATGGTTATTTTTTTATATTCGGAATGTGTTATTACTTTAGCAGTTACAATTTAGCTTTTGGCAAATACTATTCTCTTGTATTTGTTTGGAATTGTATAGTTTTTCATCGTATTGGATATGGATATTTCATTTACATGTTAGTAGTCCTGGAATGGTTCAGCCCGCTCTGTTAGGTATGTCTGCTGCTAATGTCTGTTCCGACTGGTTTTCTCAGGAAAGACTGAATGAACTAATGGAGTCCAAAGGTGGTAAAAAGAAGTCTAGTAGTAGTAAGTCCTTATTCTACGAAGCTCCCCTTGGTTACAGCATTGAAGACATCCGTCCTGCCGGTGGAATCAAGAAGTTCAGATCTGCTGCCTACTCCAACGTAAGTAGCATATTGATTGATGTTCATAATTCCTGGTTTTTTGCCCAAATGAATCTTTCCTGATTTTACAGTATGTTGCATTATTTGTTTGCAGTGCGTGCGCAAACCATCCTGACTCTACCGACTGGAGATAACCCCCTTAGGATCTTAATACAACAAAATACCTGTAGTTAGTTTTATTTTCTTCTTCACTTGTTCCCTCGTCCTTGCTTGGAAGGTTTCTTTTTGTTTTGCCCTTGACACAAGATGGCCTTGTCGGTTTCTGCCATTGGATTTGAAGGCTATGAAAAGAGACTTGAAGTTTCATTCACTGAGCCAGGCATCTTTGCTGACCCCGAGGGCAAGGGCCTCCGATCTTTGTCCAAAGCCCAATTGGACGAGATCCTAGAACCAGCTCAGTGCACTATTGTTGCTTCACTATCGAACAATGATGTTGATTCTTATGTCCTTTCTGAATCTAGCCTTTTTGTGTACCCTTACAAAATTATCATCAAAACTTGTGGGACAACAAAATTGCTTCTCTCTATCCCAGCCATCCTTAAACTAGCTGATGCCCTATCCCTTGCTGTGAAATCTGTGAGATACACTCGTGGTAGCTTTATATTTCCTGGGGCTCAGGCATTTCCACATCGTAGCTTCTCAGAGGAAGTAGCTGTCCTTGATAGTCATTTTGGCAAACTCGGTTTGGCCAGCAAGGCATATGTGATGGGTAGCCCTGACAAATCTCAAAAATGGCATATTTACTCGGCTTCTGCAGAGTTGGCTGGTCGGTCAAGCGCTGTTTACACTCTAGAGATGTGCATGACTGGTTTGGACAGAAAGAGGGCATCAGTTTTCTATAAAACTCATGCAAGTTCAGCTGCTCTCATGACTGAAGATTCTGGTATTAGGAAGATACTTCCTCAATCCGAGATATGCGACTTCGAGTTTGATCCGTGTGGGTACTCCATGAATGCTATCGAAGGTGCTGCAATTTCTACAATCCACGTTACACCAGAAGATGGTTTCAGTTATGCAAGCTTTGAAGCAGTCGGCTATGATTATGAAGTTGTGAATTTGACCCAGCTAATTGAGAGGGCTTTGGCTTGCTTCCAACCTATGGAGTTCTCTGTATCTCTGCATGCTGACAATGCCGAAATAGAACTTGGACGCAAGATCCACCTGGACTTAAAGGGATACCATTGTGGAGAGAGGAGCCATGAAGTGCTTGGGTTGGGCGGGTCTGTCATTTACCATAGCTTTACTATGGCGGAAAGCACTGGATCTCCTAGATCGATCCTGAAATGCTGCTGGAGCGAGGACGAGGACAACGAAGTTGAAGAAGATAAATAGTTCTATTTTTAATTGTTTGTTTTAGCCGAATAAAAGTTGTGGGTTTACCGTTTATGTTGCCTGACTATGTTTCGAGTTTTCTATATTGTTGCTGCATACGTAATCTGTCATTGGATTGGCGGGCGATGCATGTCGATTTCCAGATTCTAAAACGTTGAATGAGCATCATCTAAATAATAAGTTTGCTTGTTTTTAGTCTTATAATATGATATTTGATGCAATTATATTTGAATTCGACTAGATTTCGAATTTTTGTAACTTGTGATCATCGTGATCAGGCTTATTCTGCTGTCTCAAATAGTCTCTCTTGCTGGGATGTTGCGACCGCCAACACTGGTGGCCAATCTCTATAAATTATCTTTTCAAGTTTTCTCAAAATATATGCACAAACGATTTTGTAGTTGAAGGTAATTAGATTATTTTTTAATTTGTATATTGTTACTTTTTAACTTTTATTATTAAGTGAAAACAATTTTTATTTCTCTAAAAAAAAGAGGTCGTTTTATCTAAATAATATTTATAGTTGTGAGTGTATAAATGTTAAGTAATCGTTTTAAAAAGATAAATAAATATGAAATTCACATTAAAAGAAATTAATTTTTCAATAATAATTTTTTTTTTTTTTTTAAACGACAGTACAATATTGTACATTTCACTTAATGAAGCATTAGGTGAGGAAGATTCCCTACGTTTCGAATGCTAAATATTTCTTATTCTTTCAATAATGATAATACAGCTTTAAATATGTAAAGGAAAAGAGATAATTTTGAGATTTGATATATAGCTTTAATAATAAGGTAATTTTAGTTAAAAGTTGAATAAAATATTATTTTTTAATATTATTATTATTTAAAAATTTAAAAAATTTTATTTTTTATTATATTTATATAAAAATTAAAAAGAAATTTTAATAATAAAATGAAATAAATAACCGTTTGAATAGATAAACAGGACTCAGACTTTCGCATGTATTGCTAGGTGACATAAAAGGACATAAAAGCACACGTTAGTTGAAGCGGGGAATTCGTCTCTCTTCACACCCTTTCAGTGAACACGAGTTATCCTTCCTTTTTTCTTATTTCAAGGAAAAATTATTATGAGATGATGTCAGATTAATTATTATTATTATTATTTTTTTTTTTTCTTTCGGTGTTGTTGTAGTTTCTATAACAGACAGGGCATCTGTTGCCTTTTCTTTTCTAGGAAAAAAATGTTAGGCCCTTTTGTCCTGATACAATGAAATAGCATTTGAAAAGAGTCCAGCTGCCAAACTTGAAGTAAAGGCACGACTGTCGACGAGAATGAGCTGGATTTGAAAATGTCGGGATACAACAAAAAAGAAGGATGTCTGCCACACGCAAGAAAATAAATGGGAAAGCATTTAAAGCACTTTTCATAGACTTGGATGCCCACGCTTTCTTCACAGAAAGATGCCTGTGACTCTGTGAGGACAGCGGCACAATTTACATGGAAAAACCAGAGCCACAAATTGACAACACGCAAGCACAACCATGAAATCAATGAGTGGCCTACAACACCACACAAAGACAATCTACAGTCTACACGGTGAAAAATATTGTGTTAATTACATCACCTCCCATAAAACAATTTGACTTTCTACATATGTTTTCTTTCCCTCAATCATTGACGTCTGTTAATATAGTTTTCATTGAACGTGTTCAACTGACGTAACTACAACAGTTACAACTTAATTATTATTATATATTAAAATATTAATATTTTCTACTTTAATTCAAAATTTATATACTTGCAAAATAAATAAAATAAAAATTTTTATAATTAATTGTAAACAAATTGTAATATAATTGTTCTTATATCATTTTTCCTTTTAATAAAGGCATCGAATATAGGGTAATACATGCTAGTGTTTAATCTATCCCAATTAGTTATTGGGAGGATCTTTTCCACTAGGAAAGTCTAGTAAACATTGATGTATTTTGATGAGGGGTATCTGCTAAACGTATTGTTTGTAGCGGTCCATTGCGCCAATTGATGCGCCCATCTGTTACGGTATCTATGAATCCTTTATGCTGACCAGCTTCTGAATGACTTTAGAAGGTATGTTGTATCAATGGGCATGTTGATGGAGCAGCTGGTGAAGATGAAGGGCATGTTATAGCATTGGTTACCACTTGATTGTCTCCTTCAATGATTATGTTTGTGAGTTTAAGATGGACTGCTTCCTCGGCTAACTTGGTAGCCATAGCTTCTCCGAAGTTGGGGTTGACTAAATCAATTCTTTGAGAAGTTGCAAAATTGATTTCACCAACGTTTGATCTGCAGATAACTACTGCTGTGGAGCAATTATTTCTGACAGCTACATTATAAGATAGTAAAAAGTGTCCATCTGAAAGGGGTATCCACTCTGGTTTTATGGGTAGAGATTGGATTTTTGTATTCCACATCAACTGGTGTTCTTTGAAAATTTTTGACACAAAGTTTGAAAACATGATACGTGGTTGACATGGGCGGTTGTGAATGACCTGGTTTCTAAGATATCATAGAGAGTCCATTGCTATGATAGCAAATAGTTGAAAAGTTGTGAGACATTTCTCTATTGAGGTTTAGGAGCTTGGGGGGATCCAAATTTACTTTTATCCAATCTTGAAATGCCGGAGTAGCAAAAGGAGAGATGTCTAAGGGACATGGTGAGTCTCAATAAGATTTTTGAATCAGCACATCTAAGGACAAGATGATCAATCGTTTCTTTTCCAGATTAGCAGAGGGAATCATTATGAGAAAGGGCCTAGGGAAGTTTTAATCTGGATCTTGTTAGGAGAATATGTGATTACTTTAATATGTATATATAGTAATAAAATAATTTAAGTTAAAATGTTTTATTAGATTTTAGAAAATGAGATATAAAAAGTTGAATAAAAATATTTTTTGAACATAATTTTTTAATATTATTTTTATTTTAAACTTTAAAAAATAGTATTAATTTTTGTGGTTTAACTGCATAGATGAGATGAGATAAAAATTGAAAGTTGAATAAAATATTGTTAGAATTAGAGGTGGGCAATGGGGCGTGGGCTCCGCTGCCCTGCCCCCATTCGCCCCGCCCCGCAGTTGGCCCCCTTAGCGGGGGCAAGAAGGGCTCAACCTCGCCCCGCATTTCTCCTGTCCCGCACTTATATATTTTATTATATAAATATATATTTATACTATACATATTTATAAATATTTATTATTTGTACTATTTATAAATATAGTAATATGTATTAAGTAGAATTTTTACTTAATATTTTGTATAAGTTGAAGTGTAGTAAGGTGTCCATTTTATAGATTTTCAAGGCAATACAAGAGTCCCACATTACTTAAATGTTAGACTTGTATTATAAATGCAATCTATAAAAGGACCACCCTACTACATTACAACTTATACAAAATATATACTAGCAAAACATAGTTTTTAAATTATAGTCATATTTACAAACTTAAATTTACAACTTAGGTCATAAAATGTATTTTTGATCACTTTTGGACCCACGAATAATTTTTGGGTCTAGTGGACTGTAGTCACAAGGGGCAGATTGGAGCCCGTACCCGGTATGCGGGGCAGAAAGTTTAAAATTTAAAAAAATTAAATTGTTTATTATATTTTATGTGTGAATTTGAAAAAATTATAATAATTATATAAAATAAGATAATATGAGAATCTTGATAACCAAATCTGGCCTAATAGTTTGAAAAAAAATGTAATTATTAGATTTGAAATTAAGAATATTTTGTATTTGAGCAATGTTTAAAACACAAATATCTAAAAATACTTTAACAATTATTTTGTCAATCAGACCTAGACTGGTTTGTTTTCAAGACTAAAATCTAAAGCTTTAAAAACATTAAAAACCTCTCATCTTATCATTACAACTTTTTTAAATTTCTACACAAAATAAAATAAATAATTTAATTTTTCAAATCTCAAAATAAAAATAATATTAAAAAATATATTTTAATAATATTTTATTTAATTTTTCAACTTTAATCTTAATCACAAACGAGACCTTAATATAATCTATAGAGAAAAATAGACCCGCAATAAACATCTTATAACATTTGAGTAAATTAAATTAAGCCTAAAAAAATACTGTAAAACACATTTATTTCTGATTTTATATCTTAAAATTTATTAAATGCAAATCTTAAAAGACGAATGAGAAAAGAATTAAAACTAAAGAACCCAATATTCTACTCGGGCAATGTAAATTTCAAACGAGTGAACGAATCATTTTTCAAACTGGCAATATAAACTAATTCCATGTTAGTGGCATACAACCCGGTTAACTCGAACTTCCTCAACTCAAGCTGCAAAATTCGGTCGGCATTAAATTCTGGCATGACAAAGATTACTGAAACTGTATGCGCTCATCAATTAATCACCACATGTTACGCTAGCTGATTTCTCCAAAAGGGGCCACAAAATAGATATTCGGGGCAAAATTTCTAATGCTTCGGCTGCTGGCTGTTCTTTCAACCGTGCAGTGTTTAGTAAGGTCGAAATTTCCTCGAAGCTCTTAATTGTTGTATCCTCTTTTTATCCTGCTCAAACTTGCTCTGCAACATCATAATCTCTGCAATGAAACAACTTCATGCATCAGTATCTCCACACCCCCAATCAACAAAGGGAACTATAGCTTTAATTATACAAGAATCATCCATTACTTCTTGGGAAAACTAAGGAATGGTGAAACTAATATGAAATACGTGCATCACTGGCCTAGACCATAGTTATTTCGCCAATTAAAAAAGAAAATAAACGCTCCGTAAAATTAGTATATACACCTGTACACACACACACACACGTATGAATGCACTGAATGGGTGATACAACTTCCTGTAATAACCAATTAGTCTCATAATCAGGAACCACAGCCTTGCAATGACATATTCAGAAGGGGCGTTTGTACTGAGTCCGTATATAGAGTGAATTTTCCCAGACACCACCTTTAGATACTTCTTCAAGAAAAGCAAGAATGGTCTAGGAATGGATAAAACCTTAATGTAAAAGTTGGACTCCGTATATTATATCACACACATACAAACTGGTACAAGGACACTCTGGGGCCTAAAAGGCTAAAGACAATTGAAACACAGTTTGCAGGTCTTAGATGCATGCGGCTGCCACAAACAACTAAAATTTGTCCCTCGAATTATCTTTACCAACAGAAGCATGACATCCATTTCATGTCCAATCAGAAACCACAATTAAATTTACAAGCTCTAACCATATGGTTTCTATACTTGACCCCTACAAGAAATTGTTGCACAATTTTTTTTTTTTTAAAAACACTATGATTTTTTTAAAAGGAAACTTATAGACGTCAATGTACAGACTTCTAAATTCTATTTTCTTTCATCAAATTCTATTGGTTTTCAGGAAAATAAAATGAAAATAATTTTTTCCAAATAAGATTTATCATACCATTCCTCTGGGCTTCTCTTCTTTGAAAGCGGTAGAAATTTAAGCCCACTTCTTTATGCTTCTTCTTGACCATCTTATCCTCCACAGCAGCCTGTGCTATTGAGCCCACCGTAGTTCCACTTTCAGCATCTGTTGTCTTTTTCCTTCCTTTATGATGTACAACAACTGTCCAACCCCCTTCAGCAGCTTGGGCTTCTCTTTCTTTCCTTTCCTGTATGTGACATAACAAGATATATATATATATATTTTTTATAGGGGTGACATAACAAGATATATATATATATATATATTTTATAGGGGTGACATAACAAGATAATCACAACACAACAACTAAACTAGTGAGCCTCTTAGATAATATTTGGGAAAAGGATGGCGGCAAATTTTCTGCAAGTGTTCAAGACCAATTTTATCAGGACTAGTCATGCACCCGCACGATGTGTAGCTAAATGGAGTAATCTGAATGTGGCATTTGCACGATGGAGGTAAGAACTACAGACGGTACCTGTTCTAGTTGTGCCTCATGGGAAGTTATAAACTCGTCAATTTTTTGCTGCAATATCATCAGTCCTGGTCTACTTTGGTGGTATTTTGTAATCCATTCTGCAATTAAGAAGTATTCAGTAAGAAAAACCATAACATGAACCATGCCCTTCAATTGAAGCAAACTATTCTTAGAAATATTCTCAAAATAAAATAAACTATGTCTTAGCTTCAGTCAATAGACTGTTTCAAGATTTTTTTCGCGTGTTTTTGGTTGGGGGAGGAGGGATCAAAAAATCAATACACGTGCCTGAAGTTAAAGGATAGTCATACACATTATTCAGGACACATTCATGATGGAGATATGCGGCCAAGCAAAGATGCTGAACAGTGGAGGTTCTCATGCATGCATATTACCAACATGGTAATTAATGGTGGAACCAGATGTTGTGGATACCCCTAATATCTAATCTAGGTAGATCCTGGCAATCTGTTTTTATAATCTTCATTCTTAGTGGTCTAATCTTCTGTTACCTTTCAGCAAGTATTGTACATCTGGCACATTGACCTTTTCTCTCTCCACAGAAGTATTTTTTTTTTTACAATTGTTTTTCCTCAAATAGGGGCAAATATCCTTATTTAGTAGTGTATTTCTTGCCACTAGATTATGAGAAATCAAAAGCACACAGATAAAGGTTCCAAATTCAGTAATTTATACTTCGCATTCCTTTCGTGCAGTCCTCGTCCCCAGATGAGATTTGATAATCATCATCTTGATCAACTTCTATTGCCTTTTCCTGGGACCTTTTAGCCTCCTTGGATGAATCCTTATCCTTCTTCCTCTTTATCTTCACTTTCTTGGACTTACCTATAAAAAAGGCTTCGCCTGTTTATTGACATATCATTATTGACATGTTGTCACTAGATTGTGCACAGTCAAAAACAAAAAACCCAATGTTCTTAATTCAATAATCCATACCTTTCATCACTTTTGAGCAGTCCTTGTCCACAGGAGATAGATGACTAACCTCATCAAGATCAACTTCTCCTTTTTTCAGTGACTTCTTACATTTTTTTGATGGACCATGATCCTCCTTTTCCTTTCTCTTCTTTGACTTACCCACTAGGACAAAGGAGAAACCAATGAAGTTCGTGAAATTTAAACCATGATCGCAACAGCAATGTTAATGTCAATTTTTTTCACAAATCAAGCAAAAGACATCACATATTTACAAGTTTTCATCTCTCTTTCAAAGTCAGTCTCTCTGCACCCTTTTGAACTGTTTCTCTTTCCTTCAGTTTGAAAGTGCCTTCCATTTGCTAGTCCATCATCTAATGAACCAAGAATCAAGTTAATGATGATGAACAGTCACAATAATAGTACAAATGTCGACTATACAGCTTTGAGGCATTTTGCTTTTAGGACTCGAGTAAGAACTGGAGAATAATGATCTCTGTTAACGAGAAAACATCACACTCAAGGAATCAAAATGAAGTAAGACACTGCAAGCGAAGGCATAATAATTCAAAAGCATCTCTACAACCGCGATATCTATCGAGTACCTAAGGATGGAGAAAATGCAAAATCATATAGTTCTAGGTGGCAAGAAACCATTGAGAAAATTATCTATTTATGATCTAATGTTGACACACCAAAGTGGTATAAACTTGCCTAGTACCGGCACACACCTTAGTGAGCTCTTGCCTTTGGGCACTATTGTTGTTTTTCCTTTCTATTCAGGTTTTTCCTCCCTCTTTCAGTGCTATAACTAATGTTTATTTAAAAGTAGAAAAGATAACTATAGCCTCCATTTGGATAACATATTTAAAAGGAGAAATTTCATACTTTAAAGAAATTCCCGAGTTAAGGGATTCATGCTACATGGTTTCATGGACGGAGTCTTACATAGACGTAAAAACCGTGCTTAGCCTCAGTTCCGATTAATAAACTAAACACTTTTTCTACAATTAAATTAATAAACTAAATACTGTTAACCTCCCAAGATGAACAAACCAAGAAATCAAATTTCATGATGGTCACGACCATAATTGATATATCAAATATGAAAGAGCAATTAATTGCTTAAAAAATCCACTAGGCCTAAATCCATAAACAAAATCTAATGTTTAGATCTAAAGAGGATAAACATTTTTCTCACACCATTAGAAAAAATACCAGTCGGATTTATACGACTAACGGATTCCTCTGGACGGAATGACTCAGTCGGTCCTGTGCTTCTTCTTCTTCTTCTGCTCCAAAAGCTTGAAGCGGGGCAATAAGTTCAAATGAAAATGGCTTCCGCAACCTTAACGGTGTCGTTGGGTTTCTGGGTTCGACTGGGTTCTTCCTCAGACGCTCTGCACATTTGGTGGCGGTATGAGTGCCAGAGGGCACGGCCACGCTCTTTCTCTGCGCCGAGAGAGAGAGAGAGAGATTTCTGTTACACGGCGCCGACAAGTGAAGCTGAAGAACACTTGAGTTCTGTCGAGTATAGAACCCTAGGGTTCTGATGAAGCAAAGTGATGAGGGCCTGGGCCATGGGCCGTGTAAACAGATGGACCAAGAACGTTGCTTACGGGCCAGAACGTGGGCCTTATTAGTTGCTTTATATAATATTCTAGTATGTTAAAGAGGGAAAACAGTCTGAATATTTTACTGTTCATGCTACGAGTACTCTCATTGGATTAGCTAAAGTTAAAGTACATTTTTTATGAATATAAGATGAATTTAGCATTTAGCTATTACATTCACATAAGTTTTTACATTGGAATAGCCATTTTTTCATTATATGACAATAAAATAATATAAGATGAATTTAACTTTGACTATTCACATCAAATCTCCACATTGAATTATCCATTTATTCATTATATAGTAATGTGTAATTAATAATTTTGAAAATTTTTTAATTTTTTTAATTATGAATTTATTTTATTTTATCATATTTTACTATTCATAATATTATATATTAATTAGTAATTGTATTCTAATTATATTTTTTCAATTGTCATTTAAAATGAAGAGAGAAATAATTGATATTAAAGGGAGAGAGAAAGAAATAATATAAAAGGGATTTTATGAATGAATAGTGTGTTCCAAATTTAGAAATTAGTTTGGATATTACTGTAGCTATATTCTAAATATTTAGAATATAGTTAATTCAATGTGATCAATTTTATGACCTAATAGCTAAATTCTCATTGGATTTAGCTTTTAGCTAATCCAATGAGAATGCTCTAAAGGAGTAAGATTGAAAGTCAATGAACGGGATAAGATTATATTTAGGTGACTGCAACGGTTCATCATTGTCTGGTATATCTTTAATAATTGTTCTAGAATTTAAAATCCATTAATATTGATGTGTTTCAATTCTATATTTTGGATCCAGTAGTTTGACATGCATTGCTGATGTATTAAGATTGAAAGATAAGTAACGTATCATCACACAAATCTATATCTTTGTCAAACATAATTGCCTGTAGCCGATTGTCCTATAAAATTAAGATAATATATATTTTAGTTAACTAAATTCTAATATTCATAGAATATAGTTAATAGAAAAACATTTTTCGATGTTTATATCTATTTATTTTGAATGTATTTTCTAAAAGAAAACAACATGAAAGTTTCTTTTTATATAAATACTAAAAATAACAACTGTAGTACCTCGGGGTAAATCAATGAAAGCATTGATTTTCTTTAGGTGGGTGGAGGAGAGTGGGTTGTTTAAGCACAATGAGCTGACTTATAATGCTATGGCCGGGGTGTTGGGGAGGGAAGATTGTATCGATAGGTGAAGGTTGTTGATGAGATGAGAAGCAATGGTTATGAAATGGAGTACGAGACATATGTTAAGGTTTTGGCGCGGTTTTGTAAAAGGAAAATGATTAAGGATGCTGTGGATTTGTATCAGTTTGCCATGGCTGGTGCACATAAGCCTTCAGTGAATTGTTGTATCTTCCTATTGAGGAAAATAGCAGTTGGTAGACAATTCGATATGCACCAATTTTCTATGGTTATGAGGATCTTTACTGAAAGTGGGAATGTGATGAAAAATTATATGCTTGATGCAGTTCACAAGTCTTTTAACCAGTGTTGGTAGATTCAGAGAATGCAATAAGGTTCCGAAAGCAATGGAGGAAGGTGGGTTTGCAGCCAACCGTCATTTACGTAGTAAAATTGTGTTCAGACTTAGTAGTTCTGGTAAAAAGGAAGAGGCAAGAGAACTTATGGAGAATTTGGAAAAATATGTATCCAATCTAGATCACAAGACATGGGCTTCTTTCATAGAGAGGCACTGTGTAGCTGTCGACCTTGATAAGGCTTATGATTGTTTCCAAAATATGGTTGGAAAAGACGGTGTCTCTTCGCCTGGTTATGTATTTAACATTTTGGTAGATCCGTATTGCCAAAAGAATAGGGCAATAGATGCATGGAAGCATCTGGTTGATCTGGTCAGTGTAAAACAATTCAAACCTTGGCATACTACATATAAAGAGTTGAGTTGGTTCAAGGTGGGTTTAAAGATGCTTTAAATCTTTTGTGTTTGATGAAAAATCAAGGGTTTCCGCCTTACGTGGATCCATTTATCAAGTTTGTATCAAAGTCGGGAACTGGTGATGATCCGATTGCCTTTCTGAAGCAAATGCCTTCAAAGAGGTATCCGGCAACATCCGTATTCCTCCACATGTTTGAAGCCTTCTTCAAGTCTGGAAGGCATACTGAAGCCCAAAATTTGCTTTCCACTTGCCTAGGTTACATTCGCAACCATGCAGATGTCTTGAATCTCTTCTATTCCTTTCAGTCCAGAAAAGGTGCGTCTATGGCTAATGTGGTTGCTTAGGCATTGTTGGACAGTATTACTAAATGCTCCTTGTTTTCTCAGGACCCTATTTCATGAAATAGCTATTTCATTCTAGACTCTATTTCACGAAACCAAACATAGCCTTGATCTCTTATTGATTACCATCAGCAACAGGAGTTAGTGGTTCCTTTGTTTAAACTGGATTACAAATGGTGGCTTCTAGTTGTTTGTGGCTGCCATTTTTCAGTTATAATTTTGTTGAATCACAAATGAGAAAACCTCTTGCTTTATAAAGCAGTTGTGCATGCATTTAATAGAAATTTTTAAGGTTTATTTTATTGGTTCCTAACAAAGTGTCCATAAGATTCTTCTTAAGCTGGCCTTATGTGGGTGGATTATGTGCTGCTAATTCATAGGCCAGGCACATTTCCAGGGGGAACCAAACCGCAAATAGGGGCAAATTTAATTTCAGCTGTAATTTTGCGTAGGGAAATACTTTAGTCACAAAATAATTACATAAAAATAATTCTATAAATTGATATGGTTTGATGTGATTCGTCAGATTGTAAAGTTATTTTTATTATAAAGTAGATCTAATAGATCAGATAAAATCACATCAAATTTTTAATACTTTTTAAAAGTGTTGTCTATTCTTATAAAATAAGATTTATGTGAAATTTATTTTTTTTAAAACTTGAACAGATCATTTTACTTTTTTATCTTATTGATGTTTATCAGTTAAAAAATTTCTTATGCATTCAGAAAAGCAGTGTGGGTCTGCACTGATGTGCATTTGTCGGACTCGTCGACACTTCAGATCTGGTAATATATATTTGGGCGGTTTTTTTGTTGGATGTCTTTTACTATTTGGACCACATAAGATAAGCTCGATGTGGGGGCTAAAGTGACTTCACTGCCGACATGTCTGCTCAGCTGGCTTCCAGTTGTAACGACAATACTTTTCTCTTCGTAATAAAATAATTATCTATCTATTTAAAAGCTTTATTCCCCGTCGGTCGTATCTGATTCAATTCCCTAGCTTCTTGTCTCTTTCGATTTTTCTACATAAATCTATGAAATTGGAATAGTTTGAATAGTGAAGTATTTTGAGATCATATTTATTTATAAGAAAATATACTTACAATCGTGAATTATGTAACCGTCCCGTAATTATTTTGAAAAAAATAAATAAAACATGAGATCCACATAAAAAAAATTAATTTTTTAATTGTGGACTCCACTTTTTTTCAAAACGATTACACAGTAGTTACGCACTTCACAGTTATATGTAGAATTACTCTTTATTATTATTCATAGAGTATTTGAGATCACCTCACTACTTAACCTAAATGTACTATTTTGTTTTCTTCACAAATAGACTTCATAAACATAAAGAACAGTTACAAATATTCGTTACAAGTCTTAAATAAAAAAGAGAAATATATACAGATTAGAGGTCATATGCTATTTTAGAAGATATCCTTTTGATTTCTCATATAAATTTTGGAAGTTTTATTTTTTATTTTTAAATTCTCATGAGAGATGTTGGTTTTCTCCTCTTCAAATTAAATAATTTTCCTCTCTCAATTATCTATTTCTTTTTAATTTCAGATAGATATGCCGTCTTTTTTAGATTTCTTCTTTCTCAATTTGTGAAATCTTTTCGTGACGGTAACACTTTTCTTTATACAATAGGGCCAAATTGTATATTACGATATATAAGCTAAAAATAGTCAATAGGTTAACATAAAAATAAAATGCTAATCATCTTTGGGATGATTTTTTTTTTTTTTTTTTTAAATTTATACAAACAACCAAAATTCTTTTCTATATGAAAATATCAGTTACTCACATCATATTCTGTACAATTGAAGAAAACATCGGAGCCCTTTTGAAGCTCTAATCTATCACTATTATACAGCATAGGCTTTCAATCTTCATTACCTTTGTGGAATAGCTTCAAACTATAACTTGTTCCATCAAAATCCCGATTTTTATAGAGAAAAAAAAAACAAAAAAACAAATAAATAAAATTTGTAATTTATTCACCTTGGCCCAGAGAGCTCCATTGCTTGGACTAGTAGGGAAGAGTCATCAGTGAGATCAGAATATCTATCTGATGCAGACAACTCATGGGGTTTGCACTTGGTTGATTCAACTCTTTGAGAAGCTTCCCATCTTTCTGCAAGCCCATCACCTTCAAGCATTCTAACCACTTCCGACATTTTGGGTCTGTGCCCTGGGAGGTATTGGGTGCACAAGAGAGCCACTTGAACTATCTCCTCCAGCTCAATTCTGTCATAGTTGCTTTTAAGATCCCTATCCACAAGCATTTCAAACTTCTTCTCCTGATGAATTTTCTTTACCTGCAATCATAACACAATGCTGCCACACATAAATGAACCATCCAAAACAAATATGCATTGGACTAGTTAGACAAGTAATAAATACTATGAGAGAGTAGAGCTTGGCAGAATTTGTGCTCACCCAATCGAGCATAGCCCCTTTCTGGTTAGCTGCCTTGCCGAATTCTAGTGCTCTCTGCCCAGTTATTAATTCGAGGAGAAGGATTCCAAATCCAAAGACATCTGTTTTCTCCGAGGACTGGCCGGTGGAAAGATATTCGGGGGCTATATGCCCCACTGTGCCTCTCACTGCTGTGGTAACGTGTGAATCTTGGTGATCCAAAAGCTTTGCTAAGCCAAAATCTCCCACCACAGCCTCACAATAGTCATCAAGCAATATATTTGCAGCCTTCACATCCCTATGAATAATCTTCGGGTCACACTGCTCGTGAAGGTATAGTAGTCCCCTGGCAGCTCCTAAGGCAATCCTCTTCCTAGTGCACCAGTCCAAGACTGGTTTTCCTGTGAAAGATCAATTTGAGACTAATTTAGAAAACAAGATGCATTTAGCATGACACATTGACAATCATGCTTGCTTGTGTTTTATCAAGTTTACCTCTGAGACGAGAAGCAACACTGCCATTGGACATGTATGGATAAACTAGAAGCCTTTCTGTAGGCGTCACACAAAACCCATATAACCTTAGGAGGTTTCGGTGTACTGCTAGACTAATCATTTCAACTTCAGTCTGGAATTGGATCTCTCCTCCGATGGCATTGCCATCTTTAAGCCTCTTGACAGCCACAATAGTCCCGTCTGGGAGAATTCCTTTGTACACATGTCCGAAACCACCTTTCCCAAGTATGTTTTTGCTGCTGAAGTTGCTCGTCGCAATTTGAAGTTCCCTGAAATGGAATCTCTTCAAGTTTCCAAGGGAGATCTCTTCGTGATGCCGGTCTGAAATTTCAAGTAACGTAGCCAATTATTATCGAGTACACAAACACGTCACATTAATCATAAATGCTTTAGTTTATGTAGTGTTCTCATTTATCACCAACCTTTAACATCAAAGAATATCTGTTTGTGGTGCCTTTGCCTCCACCATAAAAGCAATCCAAATCCCAGAACCATGAGACAGAGGCATCCGAGGCTCAAGCCAAAGGCAAGGGCTACTTTGTGATGGTTAGGCCTGCCAGGAGGTAGAGTAGCTGAAGGAGCAAAGAGCTTGAGGTCAGAATCAACATGAGAGTACACAAACATTGAAATTTCAAAGTGGGGAAAGGGGAAACAGTTTTTAAGAAGATATTTCAGCCAAACCAAATATGTTCCATACTTTGTGAACTATTCAAGTTCATGGACATCGGCATGAGTGTTGTCCCATTGCAGTCTGGTTCAGAACCTGTTGGGCAAATCAAAGGGTTCCCAACAATGCTGCAACAATAAAAAAAAAAATTAATATCTAATTCTATGTTTTTTCACACTTGCGCAGGCGCAGAGAGAGAGAGAGAGAGAGAGAGATTTACTTGAATGTCTTAGCAGGAAATCTGGGTATAGGTCCACTTAGATTGTTGTAGGACAAGTCACTGAATGATAAAACCTCCTTCAGATACTTATTCCAGTTATAAGAATCAAAGAAATGCGCATAGCGAAAGAAAAAGAGGTCAAGAGAATTACAGAAAGGTAAGCTGGGTCATGTTCCCCAATGACATAGGAAATGCTCCTGAGAGACTGTTATTGTTAAGTCTCCTACAGCCAATTCGAGTAAATTGTATCAGATAAGAGACCCAGGAAACTGATTTCATGGTTATTGTAAATAGCTTTCGAGCATCAAGTCTTAACTCAGAAAATCTTACATGTATTGGAGGCCTCTCAGGTGTCCTAGAGAAGGAGGAATTTCCCCACCGAAGTAGTTATTCGAAAGATCAAGTGTGCGTAGTTTTGAGAGCCTTCCAATCTCTGCAGGAATTGGCCCTTTAATATTGTTGTTCTGTAAGAGCCTGCAAATCAGTGTGGAGCATAATATTTAAAACCAATTACATGCAAGAACCGATTCTGTTAAGGGATTTTAGTATATCTAGTATTGGGAACTTACACACTCTGAAGATTTTTTAGGTTGCCTATACTTGAAGACAGAGTACCAGATAAATTCTGGCTAGGAGTACCCCTGCAACAAGATCATTTCAAAATCTTTACAACATATTTCCGTTGTTTTTCTTATATGAAATGTCGGCTCATTTTTCATTGAGCAGAATGTTTAACATCATGCATTTTCTTGATTACATTTCTTTTTCCTCCCTAATGAAACAGAATTGCAATATGACTTACAGGCCGATGACTAGACTCTCAGAAGAACAGGTGACCATAGTCCAGCTACATGGATCAACAGAGGAGTCATCCCAATTATCAAGGACACCATGGGGATCCTTTAAAGAAGCTTTTATTGCCATTAAAGCTTGCACTGGAAAGAAAACACCAGGATGAAATTCTCCAGCCATACTTGAACATAAAGAACATCATTGTTGCAGATTTCAGAAGGAAGGAGGAACGAGAATTTGGAGTTACCTTCAAAGTTTACACCTTTGGGAGACAGTAATCCATTTACAGAAGCCCAAAAACAGAGAAAAGCCAGAAAACGTAGATAAACTTCTCTTCTCATCATTGCCATTCAATTGAAGTTCACTCCGACCAGAGCTCACAGATACTAAAGCCTGCTTATGGTGGGTGATGGAACTACTAGGAAGACTAGCCCTCGAAGTGGTCTTTTTGGTTTGAGGAAATATCCAGATCAGAACCCCACATCCTGCTTTCCATGCCAGAATCCCATTCACCGAAAATCTTATGTCAGACCCAAATTAAAAAACCGGTTTTTGGGTTGCATAAAAGGAACTAGCACGCTTGTCATTGAGTCGGGAGGTTGCAAAGAGAAGAATATATAATAGCCTTAATCCTAAGAGAACACATATAATCAAAGCTAGATGAGGAGAGAATAGGAAATTCCCCGAAAGAATTAATCATTCATTGCGTAAAAAGGGTGTGCTAGTTTTCTATTCACACTGCTGCAATTTAAAGCAAAAAGCTCTTATGCCTGTTAGTGAATGAAAACTAGCGGAGTATTATACATACTGAATACACGTTATCTCGATACCAAATTCATCACCAGTCAGTCATGAGTCCTCTTGATGCCCAATTCTGTCAGTGTATGCATGGGTTTGGGATGAATTTGCCTTGCTTGGGACTCTGAGGAATCCAACATTCCTTGAGTTTGGCCACTCAGTAAAGTCCCGAATACAGTCCTTTTCTTTCTAAGGGATTGAGAATGTGAGAATCTCAAGGTACTGGGGCTCGAGATTGATGATGGATTTGGTCACCCACTATCTATGACCCATGAGGATCTTTGTTGGCTTTTTCTTTTTCTTTCTTCCGTTAATTTTCAGTATAATTTATGCACAAGTATACATTACATATTCATATCTTTTAGGCTGGTGAAACGTTGGTTGTGCTTTATAGATTCCCCAAACCACTATCAGCTAACAATCACACATGCTCTTGCTTTATATATACCTTAAGCAGACAGTCATTCTTCAGACACTATTCAAAAAAGAGTGAAACTTTAAAAAGCAAAAGCTGCCATTCCTCCTTTTTCTAGGACACACACACCCTCTCTCTCAATTATGGGAGTAAGTGACACTATTCCAGCCGTTGCCAAGGCGCGTTTTAACTTGATACTGCCTTACTGATGATCCCCATAAGACAAGATTAAATGGGTGTAGTCCTTTGCATTTTGCAGTTGCATGAACTTACCCCGTTCATGTTACCACCAAGTCCCGGACGATGAACAGATCCAGACAAGTTCCTTCTTTTTTTTTTCCCTGAGCAGATCCAGACAAGTCATTGGCAAAAAATAGATTAGATTCACTGATTTTGGATAGTTTAATATAATAATAGGATTAAACCCAGCACATTTTGACTGCTAAGCTTTTGCACGTCCTTCAGTTGCGCGTGGAGCTAACTTTCCTGGTGAGAGTAATTCAAGTTACTAAACACATGTATGCACAACATGCTGGCAGGCCCGTGCCTTTGCAGATGGACGGGGACCTTCACCTAACGAGCAGGCCGAATGGTCATTTGAGATTTTTTATAGCATGATTATCTCTTCTGGCGTCATCCTATCTCATCATATATCTTGAGGAAATTTGAACTGTTTACTCTAATTCCAATCCTTTCTTAACCGACACAATAATATTAGACAAATATGTCATTGTTAAACAACGAAATGAAATAAAAGCATGCATGGTTTCGAACATTGTAGGAGAAACGAGATGATAGCCAAAACCATTCGTTCCACAACTAGTTCTATCGCTAAATCTGCATCCAGGCGTCGGCTAGTTGATTAGAAAGAGATGTAAAGGGAGGAAGGGACCCCCTGCATCTTGATCGCCAAACAAACTCCAAGGCAGAGAAAGATAAATTGACCGAACATAAGAACAAAACAGGGTTATTTATCACACAATGACAAAAATGTCCAAGGATTAGGGGCCAATATTACTGATAACAGCTTGGCATTGTTGTCCCTTTCTTCATATATATCACCTCAACCAACCCCAAAAGGAGGATCTTCGTTAGTTAGATGCTCACTACTCACGACCATAAGCTTAGATTTTGGATCAAATTGTCCAAGATAAAGTTTAACCCACCTTTGTCTGTATTGGATGTCTTTTCTTCCTTTTTGTCCATGGAAACCAACATATATATATATATATATATAGGGTGACTGCATGCAAGAAGAACATGGCTATTGTGGCAAGTAGTTTTTTACATTGGACCACTTTTCACACACGGCTTCCTCTGATTAGTTTGGCTTGATTGTTGTATCTTGACAGTGGCTATTGTCTAGGGAATACTATGCTCATTTTATAATGAATTAAAGGCTACATTTGGTTGCAAGACTCAGCTAAACTTAGCCTAATTTTAAGTTGAGTCTAATATCCAAACACTCAACTCTTAAATTATTAAACTCATCTTAACTCAAAACCTCCTTACATGTGGGACCCACAACTTTTTTCAACTTAACACATCTTTATACGTGGAACCCACAACCTTTTTTAACTTCCCATAAAAAGTACTAAACTCATCTTAACATCTAAACACACTTTAAACTTAGTTTAGATGGGCCTCACATAACTCTCTTCACTGCTCAACTCACTACTATTCATAAAAAACTGAGCTTAGCTGAGTTTAGATCAAAATCCAAACTTAGCCTAGCTTCCATTTGAAGTATATATATATATATATATATATATATGTAAATTATTGAAGTATATGATCCGAATATAGATGAGACATACCTGGGAGATTGTGAGTATGAGAAAATTATGCAAACAAAATTCGTTAGAAAGGTCACATACAAGTTCGTTTATGCCTCACTGGAGTCTGGAGCATGATAATAAACCATGAACAAATGAAACAATTACTGGGTCCATGCAACAGACCTCAAAAGTCAAGAAAAGATAGGCCCCAGTAGAAAGTTGAAAGGAGTTGTTATTAGCATATTTTAACAAGCTGAAATGATAGGAGAGCACTAATTGAAATGATTATTCCTCGTGTTCTTATTCACTCATTGACAAGGTTGCAAAATGAATAATGATGTTAATTTGGCTTTAGTTCAATAGCCAGGTGGTAACAGATATATATACTCTTAATGCTTAAATCAAAAGGCCACATGAAGAGAGAGAGAGAGAGAGTGCATTAAGTGCATGCAATTATATGTTAAGCTGTGGATTAGGACCTAAGAGGGAGTCAAACCAGTGGATAGCCAGCCAAATGAGTAGGAAATAATGTTCTTTCTCAATAGTCGTTTGAGCTTTGAATGGAGGGAAGAGCCATCACCTTCACTTTTACTTGAACAATTTAAGTACATGAGATCCACATGAGACTTGCTTTGGCACTACACTAAAAATTAAGACTTTCGGACCTGCTCAGAAATTATAGGCCCCATCTTGTCCCCCCGTATCTCTGAACTCACTCTGAAAGTCTTCCCTCCACAAAATAATGTATCTGCTATACGCAGAATACCGATATCTATCACCATACCCTCGGATTTTTTATCATCGTTTTTGGTTTTTTGGGGCTCTTTTTAGTGCACTAATTGAGAGTATCATATGCCCTGATTGTTTAATTGGTGATGTTAAAAGAGCTGGAAACATCTCGATGATATTTGTTCTATCTTCATAATGTTAGTGATATCATGACAGAGGAGCTTTCTGCGGGGGTAAGGATAATGGGCATCTTTTGTGCGCTCATAATTGAAGAACTTCTGGCCTTCTTTCAAAGTTTGAATTCGTACTCTGTCTAAAAGGTGATATCTAAATACATTCTAATGGAAGGAGCATTAAAATCCAAAAGGTTTGAATCAAATCCATTCATTGTGTTCTATTCATCATTCCATCTGCTTATTGGAATGAAAAATACCACTATCAGAGTATTCCAGCATGCGGTTTCAAGTTTGCCACTCTGTGTATATAAATATAGAATAATGTAGCATAATTGTACCAACCATATTGAGCAAAACAGACCAAAGTGCTGTCTTTTTGAAACTGGAAAGGTTAATCCCTCACATTTCACTGAATCGTGTAATAATATTGTAATAGTAATAGAGATAATCATGGAAATACATGAATATTTTCTTCAACTGTGATTGGTTATTAGGTACCATATAAAACATTAAAAAGAAAATTAATTTCAGCAAGAATGTAAGATACAAACAAGAACTTAAGAAGGGATGCTGCCAGGTAACTATTTTACCTAAATGGGCATTCCCAGCCTATTTGGTGATGAATTGATAAGACTTTCAAACAAGATGGAGGAAAAGCTAATTAATTAATTATTCCAGTAAAGAAAGGAAAAGGGAGAAAACCATTATTGGTGGTATAAGTTGAAACATAATGTGACAAAGGCGGGTCATTGACAGGAAAGCAACAACAATTGATCATATGTTCACACGTTGAAAGACAGTCATTGTACCAAGCTCTAACATGGCTTAGATAGAGGCTGTTTTAGGGAACATGGTGATCCATCTTCCTACTTTGCAGTGGATGATGTTTTAACATCACGAAAACGACCCAAACACTCATCACCTCACTTTTTAGCTGCATAATAATTTGACCCAGGGCCACATTCTCTCACCTTAGCTTCTTTTTCTTTTTCTTTTTCTCCCCCTTTTTAGTTTCCATCAAGAAAATCTGCCTCCCAAAGAAAATGGATCTTCTCTAGAATATTTTTGACCCTGTATCAACAAAGTGATGCAAGTGTGGTGGTCTGTCGTAGGGGATTTTTGGTGAATAATTCAAGATATTTGTTACTCTTTTTTTTTTCTATTGAAATCAAGGTTAGAACCTTATTTCTCTGCATTCATATCAGCTAAAGGAACTAAAGAAGTTTTGCAAGAAGCTTGTTTTATATATATAAAAAAAAAAAAAAAAATGCCAGCTTTGTGTCATTTAAAAGCGCACTCCTTCCACTCCTCCACCCATGTTACGTGTTTCATTAGCTTTGGGTTCAAGCAATGCTTTTTTTGGCTTGTCATAGCTAACTTGTCAGCAAACTTACCTTAAAGTTGAATATGATTTTAGATTTGAATTAGAAGTTGGTAAATCATGATGCATTACCCAATGCTATTTCACACAAAATACATGATAGTATTTCAGCTGGCATTCTTTTAATAAGAGGATAATACTCCAATTTTATTATTTCAGTTGGCACTTTAAATCGAATTTTTCTTCCCATTTCTTCTAACAAGAGATATCCAGATTGTTTTCCTGACTAATTCCTGAATATTTTTTATGAATCCTCTTTTTTCCAGGGTGTACCGGCAATCGTGCAACTTTGGAGTGATCCCAAAAATCATAGCTCTAATGATATGAGGGAAACATAAGCCCAGGAAAAGATTCAAATTTTGGTAACTTTTTGGTCCCCTATGAGTTCAACCTGTTGTGACAAGAAGAAGATGCGCAGTAAGCGGAGGAGAAACAGGCAACAGCTAGTATCATCGCATGCAAGGTGATGCCACTTTCGTCACGCTCTGTGTCCTCTTAACCATATATCCCTCCTGGTTTATTAAGCAGATGTCGCATAGAAAGAAAGCTCCAAAAAGAAGTTTCATATCCAATATTCTTAAGAAAAATGAATATACAGATATCATAAACGCGATGAAGAATCGGGGAAGCTGCCCATTTCATAATAATATATGGATTGTTTTGTCACGTTCATTGCGTTTTGCTCTATCGATAGGTCTTAGTCGGTCTATTTGGCCGACAGATCGGCAATGCTGTCTTGGCCTGGAAAAAGCTGCTATGCACATATCTTGTTTCATTGAAACGATGAATACAAAGAGCTAACAGATAACATCTATCTATATATTATTAAGCGAATGAAAGAATCTTTTCCAAGGGAATAATACAAGAAATATAAATCACGCCAAAGAGACATATTGATGTATCAATTTTTTTAAGGTACGATTCAATGCTAAACACCAAAATAAAGTTAGGATGTAAGGCTGAAAATTGCATCCTCTGC
Source organism: Juglans mandshurica (assembly GCA_022457165.1). Lineage (NCBI taxonomy): Eukaryota > Viridiplantae > Streptophyta > Magnoliopsida > Fagales > Juglandaceae > Juglans > Juglans mandshurica. The sequence goes on along the minus strand of CM039620.1, from coordinate 42,865,069 downwards.
TGTAGGAAAGTAACAAAAATAACGTGCCATCCTTGGATAAGTGCACGGAGTAAGAACTAAGAGGTGGATCTTGGTAAACCACCTCTTCTTTATGGGATTCTTTTGAAGTTGGGATAGACTTGTGTGTGTGTTTGTGTATATATATCATGATGGATGGTTGCAGTCGTAAGTGCGCAAGCGACGTGCAATCACTTTGAAAAAAATAAATAAATATGAGACTCATATAAAAAAATTAATTTTTTAATAGTAGACTCCAGTCTTTTTCAAAGTAACTGCATGACGCTTACATATTTTACGAGTATCTAGCATTACTCATATCTATCTCTCTCTCTCTCAATTTTTTCCCTTCTAAGTTCCTCCTTTACATATAATCATAATTCCCTAAAAAATGGCATTAACTCAATTTTAAAGTTCACTTTAAAATCACAATGAGCGCGTTTGTGGATTCACTCAATCAATCGATATTAGTAAGGACACATTCAAGTTCTTTATGACATTCGACATTATTGCACTCTATAAACCCGTTTTGCGAGATGTGATGATGATTGTCCAAGTCTATGATTTGCGCTAAAGTGGCCAGCCCTGTGACAAGTTCAGTTAAACCATTTTGAAAGTGGATGACCAGAAATAAAAAAATCAAAAGATCAAAATATGAAATAAGTCATTAATTTGTTTTTCAATTGGGGACCTAAGGCTCCCATCAGAAATCTATTTTGATTTGCTCTTCCATGTAAATTATTTCTTGAGACATACCTTTTCATGTCAATCAATTCTTCAGAGGGTCAATGGGTGTAGATAAAATGAATTTACAAGTAGAAGAATCAATACGTGAGGACTGATGAGCTTGACAAATCAACTACCAACCAACATTCCGAAGATTGTTAAGACAGAAACCACATGGTTTGGCACCTGTTTAACGTATTAAACAGTTGCATTATTACATCCTTAATTCCAACAACCACCATGTCATAGTCTTAAAGTCATAGTTTCTTTAGAATGAAGAAAGGCCCATTCAATATGCAGACCACGCATGTACAGATACAGAATTAGAGCAACTTCTCTTTTTTTTCTAGTCCCCCAACATTGTCATTTCAAACCTGAATGTCATGCCAACCTGCCTGCATTTGTCGCTTCCATTCGCAATATATGAACCATTCTCTTCTTGAATTTGATTTCCTCTTCGACCCTCAAGTCTGAACTGCTAAATCACGCATATTACGCCAAATTACAGCTAAAATTAAATTTGCCCTATTTGCGGTTTGGTTCCCCCTGGAAATGTGCCTGGCCTATGAATTAGCAGCACATAAGGCCAGCTTAAGAAGAATGGTTGAAACGATAATATCAACCATGGATTTAAGCTTCTTATGGACACTTTGTTAGCAACCAATAAAATAAACCTTAAAAATCTCTATTAAACATGCACAACTGCTTTATAAAGCAAGAGGTTTTCTCATTTGTGATTCAACAAAATTATAACTGAAAAATGGCAGCCACAAACAACTAGAAGCCACCATTTGTAATCCAGTTTAAACAAAGGAACCACTAACTCCTGTTGCTGATGGTAATCAATAAGAGATCAAGGCTATGTTTGGTTTCGTGAAATAGAGTCTAGAATGAAATAGCTATTTCATGAAATAGGGTCCTGAGAAAACAAGGAGCATTTATTCCTTTACAAATGATAGGAAAAGTTACTCCTTGAGCATTGGAGTAACGTATTTTTATAAGATCTCCTATTTTTTCAAAACTTTATTTTTTATTTTTTGAAAAAACATGTGTGCTGGGTGGCTGCCACCCACAAACCCACAGATCAACCTGGAATGGCATTCTAACTTATTTTCATCATGGAAACAGATGAGGCCAAAACATTTTTTTTTTAGACATCGGGTGTCCGGGACCAGCGTCCCAACTAATCTTGGGGGTGCACTCCGCAAAAAGTATCCCGCAAATGCACCTCAAGTAATTTAGGGGAAAAATCTCTCAATCCAATGGCCCCTAGAGATTATTTTTTTTTTATAAGTAATAATCTTTATTGATGTGAATGAAATTAGGCAATGCCCAAGTACACAGGAAATATACTAAGAGAGGCACCTAATTACATTCTAGTAGACTAGAAAGAAGATACAAACTCATGAACATTCCCTCCCTTCAATACAATAGCAGAAAACCACTGGAAAATAGAGAATACAAAAAAGTTCCAGATTTTCCCCATTGCACGCTCCTTGTTATTAAAACACCTGTCATTCCTTTCCAACCATAAACACCACATTAAGCACAAAGGAATCATCCGCCACACGGCTGCTAATTGGACACTACTATGAGGTCTATTCCAGCATGCTAATAGGTCCACCACACTCTTGGGCATAGCCCAACTTAGCCCAGCTCTACTAAGAATACCAGCCCAAAGCTCCCCAACCACCTTGGACCTTGGAGGGAGCATACCTGTGTACTTGGAGGGAGGCAGCATACCACCAAGACCATGCATTTACCACTTGAGCCAACCCCTAGGGGTTGATGGGGCCAAAACATATAAAGATTGGTATAGTCACTCATCTACTCTTTTCCCTTAATATACCGACTGCATTGACTCCTTGAGCATAGGGGTATTTGGGTGCCGCCTCTTTTGTACTAGTTACAATTGCAAAGCTAGTTCCATTCAATCGGTATTTCAAGAGGCCTAATTGAAACTTTAGATACCAGCACATTACATTCCCAGGCCACTTAAGGAAAACTAGTTCTATTAAATCTCCTCAATAATCTACTGATTTTCCAAGCACTTGAGTTCATGGTAAGCACAATATTGTATCCATGACACAAATACCACAAAGAGAGAAACCTTGGTAAATCAAACATCATGCATGATATTTTTTTATTTTTATCGGCAAAACACCATGAATATTAACCGCTAAAATGCTTATCATGTCCCAATAGTCAATAATTTATGATTAGAAGAGAAAAGAAAATATGCATACCAAAATTTCTTGATGAAATACCATGCTACATTATCCTCACATGATAAAATCACAAAATACAGCCCAACAATGCCTAAGCAGCCACATTTTTCTGGGCTGGGAGGAACAGAAGAGATTCAAGACATCTGCATGGTTGAGAATGTAACCTGGGCATTTGGAAAGGAAATTTCCAGCTTCGGTATGCCAGCCTTGAAGAAGGCTTCAAACATGATGTTGCAGGATACCTCTTTGAAGTCATTTGCTTCAGAAAGACAATCGCATCATCACCAGTTCACGACTTTGATACAAACTTGATAAATGGATCCACATAAGGCGGAAACCCTTGATTTTTCATCAAACCCAAAAGATTTAAAGCATCTTTAAACCCACCCTGAACCAGCAACTTACTTATCAACTCTTTATATGTAGTATGCCAAGGTTTTAACCGTTTTACACTGACCATACCAACCAGATGCTTGCATACATCTATTGCCCTATTCTTTTGGCAATACGAATTTATTAAAATGTTAAATGCATAACCAGAAGAAGAGACTCCCTCTTTTTCAACCATATTTTGGAAACAATCATAAAGCCTTATCAAGGTTGCCAGTTACTCAGTGCCCCTCTATGGAAGAAGCCCCATGTCCTGTGATCTAGATTGGACCCAGATTTTCCCAAATTCTCCATAAGCTCACTTGCCTCTTCCTTTACAGTGCCCTAGGAGGAAGATGCTTGCATCTTAGGAGGTAGCAAACCTTTTCTCCATCACCTCATTACTGAACTGGCAATGGCCATTATTTGCAGCACCTTCAGTAAGAAAGCAATCCAAAAGGCAACTAAGAGAATACCAAAATGAGGTTGATATCTCAGCTGAATTGGATGGTGTTCCATGTCAACTTGGAGAATACTAAAATCACGTTTTGCCTAGCTTTGCCTGCAACGTTAAAGAATAAGGGGTTGCTTCCTTGATTAAAGAGCTCAAACTGATGGCAAAGAGAGTCGGCCTAAGATGGTTCTGTGATGATGAAGAAATTACTGTTGAAATTTGGAAATAAACTCCAGTACGTGTCTGCCATCAAGAGATGAGGAAGCATAGAAAAGCTGGATGGCAAGTGAATTTGCATTCCTCAAAATGATAACCTTCATCATATTAGGTTCTCCACAATGATGCTTGGCTGGCAAACAATATAGAGACCAGTTATCAGGGTGTCCAGTCAAGAGATATTACAACCGGCTGGAACCAGGAGAGGTTTCTGTTACCATCTTTTCTGGGATGAAAAATAGTTGTCTTCAATACATAAACACCTCCAAGGTTCCTTCACAAAGCTACACTCATCTGCTGCATTCTTTAATAATATTTTTGGACATTAACCCTCTCTCAGCCACATGATCCCAAAAGAGAGGTAAGATACTGTTGTCACCAGCACTAGAAGCATTGAAAGATTTATATAGCTTAAGTGTTATCATCAACCTCCTTTTAGCCATTTCGTCCAACATTTTGGAAGCTACGTTTGCCTTCCCAGCTTTCAAGCAAGCATATGCCAGACTAGTGTATACAACACTGTCTCCCAATATACCCTTCCCTTGCATAAGAACGAATATTTTTTCAGCACAGTCAACCCTTTCTCTCCTGCATAACCTTCTTATCAGTGCCCTGTACACTGAGACATCAACACACAGACCTCTTTTCACCAGCTCATCCAGGAGTCTTATCACTGCATCTTCATTCTCTTGGTTGCAATAACTGTCTACAATCCAAGAGTAGGTGCAATAACTTGGAGAAAACCCTGCATCAAGCATGCAAAACAAGAGCTCTTTAGCACTGTTCATCTCCTGCACTTTGCAAAATCCATGAATCAACGCTTTGTAAGTAAACTGGTCCAGCTTTAGTCCACCCTCCAACATCTTGTTCTTCACTTTCAATGCAGACCTCATATCACCTATCTTGCAGTAAGCATTGATCAGTGTGTTACATGTAACAGTGTCCGGTTCAACTTTTCTCTCACTCATCTCATTCAAGAGCTTATTTGCATCCCTTATCCTGCCATCCTCACACAACTTGCGGAGAATTGTATTATATGTAACAACTCCAGGGTACAACCCCGTAGCCTCCATCACCTTGCGCAATCTTAAAGCTTCTTCAAGGTCATTTACTCTGAGATACCCATCAATTAATGTAGTGTATGTCACATTATTAGGAGTAGCATCTTTAATGTCATGGAAAAGCCTTACAGCCTCTCTCATTCTACCTTCCCTAGCCAACCCATAAATAAGGGAATTAAAAGTTACGATATCAGGACTCACTCCTCCTCTTTCCATTCTATCCTGTACAGCCAAAGCCTCATAGTGCATACTCCTCTTGCAATATAATGAGATCAATGTATTATAGGTATAAATGTCAGGAAAAACACACTTCAATTCCATCTCACTCAACAAATTTTCTGCATTCTCCACATCCCCAGACTTGCAACAAGCATGAATTAACACATTATAAATGTGTATATTGGGAACAACCCCCATCCGAAGCATCTTCTTATAAACTCTCCAAACCATATCAGTCATCCTATCCTTAACCAAACAGTTCAAAAGCACAGTACAAGCATGCAATTGAGGCTGAAACCTATGTACCCTCATGTGCTCAAAGACTTGTATTGCATCCTGGGTCATCTTCGACCTGCCGCAAGATATCACAAGCCAGCTCAAAACCTGCGAATTCGCATCCAGGTCATCGTAATCTCTCACTAGAGCATTCAAAACTGATGGCGATGACAGAAAATCCTTACGTGCAATTTTCTCAAGCAAGTCTTGTGCAGTTTTGAAGTGCTTGTGCTTAGTGAGGATGTGAATCATAGTCCATGAACATTGCAAAGAGTGCTTATAGTTGGGAACCGATTCAACCCACTTGAAAAATGCCCAAGAAAGAAGGGAAGGACCATAACTATAAAGGGAGAGCTGCAGGAGTACCTGGTGGGTGGTGGTTGAAGTGAGAGTGGAACTAATCTTGGGTTTTAAGAGGTTATTCCAATAACCCTTTACTACAATTGCGCATATTGCTTGAACCAACTGGCTCTCGTTAGTTAAACAAACTATGGCTGCCATACGGTTGTAGTACGATGTTGTGGCCGGCTGTCTGAGTCTCGGGTTCAAATCTCAATTTGGTCTGAGCAAATATGAATGAAATTGTGCTTAAAAACAAGAATTTAAACTCTCATAGATTTCAAGAATTTTGAAAAACAATAATGAAATTGTGTCAAACCCAGGCCGGTAAATAACCGGATTTTTGAAACCCAGAAATCCAGGTACCCGGGTTGTACTCGGATTTTGTAATTTCTTTTTTTTTTAAATCGAATATTTTATTAAAACTTATGGCGTGACTTATTGAATCTTGTCCCGCATAAAACTGGGAACTTCAAAGATTTGGTAAACCTGTGAAATTCACGTTGTATCAGTCCAATAAATTGAACTCAACTGCTAGTGTATTATCCAGCATATTCAAGCACGACTGAATAGATTTGGCAAACCTTGTGTTTTTCTTTTGCCTCCTCTCTTCCAGGCAACCAAACAGACCCAAATCAAAACAAAATGCAGAGAACAAAACCAGCTAGAATCAAAACGGAACATAGAACATCTACCAATCCGACAGACTCTTCCAACAGAGAGAGAGAGCGTGAAGCGGAGAGAAACTAACCTTTGGGTTTGAAGTCGACGACGGAGAGGCTGTACGTACGACTGGCGGAGCGACACAGAGTGATGAAGACGAGGGCCATGAGGCAACGAAGCTTCGATCGGCAGAGGTAGAGTGGCTAGGAGCCAAGGGTTTCGGCGAGGAAGAGAGAGAGAGAACGATCGCCGGGGGGTGGGTTATCGGAAAATTTAGGAAATATAAAGCCCACAATCAGAGCATAAAACTAATGCTTTCTCTGATAGTAAATCGAATCTTAATAGGTTTGAAGTTCTCTAGTCTATACAAACCCAAACCGCGGGTGGAAGAAAATTTGACAATTTATAAGTGTTTTTATTTCTGCATAGTTTCAAATAGATATTCAGGACGGTGTGATCCAGCAAAGATGTAGATATAGAACCCACTTGCCCACAGACATCTTTTCTCCTGTTCTTCTTGATTAAAAATTTAAAGGGATGAAAATGGGGGACGAGGATTCACAGCCCTGGCTCGCTCAAGCCTATCCTGCAATTCAATAGTGCAATCGATATCCTCCACCACAAGAATCGATCTTTTAGCCATTGAGATCAGCAAATAATTTCTGAGCTCAGAAATACGTTTCGGTTTTACGTCGGTTTCCGAGGCTAGGGTTTCAAATGAAATTGTCCCTCCCACTCGGTTTCGGTGTTTTGTTTCTTTTTTTTTTTCAAATAACTATGCAACGTGGTGGCATGACACAGATGGAGATTAATTTTTTTTAAAAACGACGTCGTTTTGTTCTTAAATTAATGTTATAAATAGAGACCGGGTACCGAATTTTAGACTCGGTACTTGGATCGACCGGACTGGGTACAGGCGAGTATGGTGATCACTGAAACAGTTTTCCTTCTGGCCCATGTGAGGGTCGCCCAAGGTCCAACAAGGGATGCAGTTTCTAATCAGTTTAGCCCAATGCGTTATCTAAAAGTGGGTTCTTGGATTACCCACTTGTAAAGCCAGCCATGAAGCCCTAAGGCTGCATAAACCTATCCATATATATATCTATCTATATATATAAAGAGCCTATGAAACGGAATTTTCTTGTTTTAACAGAATTTTCTTGTTTTAACGGAATATGCTGGTTTTTATTAACTTTCCATCCGTTTGTAATAATTACAGAACACAGGGATACAATTGTATTTTCATTTATATTCTATTTATGGCTACTTTTATAATTTCTGTTGGTTTTTATTCCACTATTAATATGTTTAAATATACTAATAAAGCAGATTTATTATAATAATAATCATGGATTCAATTTCCAATTTGAAAATACGTTATAATAGGAAACATATTTATGTAGATTTGTCTTTTTGTATTCATTATAATAGGAAAACATTATAATAATTTACAAATAGCCTATTTTTTAATAGCTCTTAAGATATATATTAATAATAAAATAATAAAATATATGTACTTTATTTTTATTTTAATAAAATATATTAGTGCTTTGAACTGCACATACGTGCCTCGGGCACGTAACATCTTACTAGTATATATATAAAGCCTATGAAACGGAATTTTCTTGTTTTAACAGAAATTTCTTGTTTTAACGGAATATGCTGATTTTTATTAACTTTCCATCCGTTTGTAATAATTACAGAACACAGGGATACAATTGTATTTTCATTTATATTCTATTTATGGCTACTTTTATAATTTCTGTTGGTTTTTATTCCACTATTAATATGTTTAAATATACTAATAAAGCAGATTTATTATAATAATAATCTTGGATTCAATTTCCAATTTGAAAATATGTTATAATAGGAAACAGATTTATGTAGATTTGTCTTTTTGTATTCATTATAATAGGAAAGCATTATAATAATTTATAAATAGCCTATTTTTCAATAGCTCTTAAGATATATATTAGTAATAAAATAATAAAATATATGTACTTTATTTTTATTTTAATAAAATATATTAGTGCTTTGAACTGCACATACGTGCCTCAGGCACGTAATATCTTACTAGTATATAAATATATGAGAAATAGATATCTGGGGTGTGTTATCCAACCTTTTGGACTCGCTTTTAATTTTTAGCAGACGTCTTCCATTTTTCCTTTGCTAGCTTCTCACTCTGATATTGAACCTCAAGTCATCAATGTCTGCTGGTGACTAATTTGCATTTCCACTGCCAGTTATTTGTCTATATATGCTTATCTCCCGATCAGCCTCATGATCTCCAGACTCCAACGACAAAAAATCGGTTCTCATGCGTAGATTGCTGATCTCTCACGCCAAAACCGGGATGTGAATCATGTATATGATATCAAAATTAATTTGTAATTAGAATTAATTATACGTATAAGTCGTGCCAATATCGATCCGCAACGAAATCATGACCCCGCGAGTGAACGAGTTTGATGTACGTATATAAAAACCCTACCAAATTAGCTAGGGTCTACTAGCTAGTACGTAAATGAATTCATGTATAATTCTCCCCTCTCAAATGATCTGTTTTAGGGAAAAGAGAGAAGATCCGTGAGAGAGTACCTTTGGTTTGAAATGATGGAAATTGCCGATGATGTTGATGTTACAAGGGTTTGTATTATTGACAAGGGGCACAAGGATGGCCTTGATGGGGGCCGGCATGCAGGCATCATGGCATGGCACGGCACGTCGATATCTCTTATAGTATCATATAGTGTTAATAAATAATAACCTTTTCAAGGGACCAGAGGCGGCCCCATACGAGACGGGGTCAGGAAGCAGCATGCAGCTAGCTAGCTACCTCCCTCCCCAGCTATGTACGTGGTGATCATCACCAACTTGTGGTAGAGCTGCATCCTAATCTGATCACTTCTCACGTGGCGCTTTTCTACTGGCTATAAGAATTTCCAACAACATGGGGTTGGATCTGAGTCAGCTCTTAATTTCTTTCTATATTTTGGTTGTGGACTGATTATTTCCACGTGAGCAGGGGGGGTTGTAGCTAGCGATACATGTCAGCATGGATGGGATTAATTGGATAGATTGTCTTGTTGTTTGTGGCTGGGCTACTAAGTCAGTTTTGTTTGGCTGGAAATCATCTGCATTACCCTTACATCCGTGGGTGGAAGAAAACGTGCTTTACAATTACACCATATATATGTAAAATTTTGTCTTCTTTCTGATGTAATGCATGCATCACCCTCTCGTGTTAATGCATGATAACGATGGCTTCTCTTATTATATATGAGTATATATTGATTCACATAATATATTTTTATAATATATTTTACAACAATAAGTATATTTTTATAAAGTAATATTATTTTTATAAAATTATCTATCATTTAAAATATTATTATGAAATATATTATAAAAAATATTGTATAAAAATCATTTTCCATTATATATATTCAACTCAAACCTCAATTAACACTGTATGAGTAGGTAATCTAGATGCTTTTGCATTAATTATCTCTTCTTGATATTGAGAATTAGGATGTTTTTGGTCCATCATTACGATTGATGTTCGGTTGTAGGATGAGATTTAAATACGATTTAAGGGGGTCCACTCTACTATTTGGAACCCGCAAGAACACTGTCAAGTGCATGTGTTTTATTATTATTTTAATTTAAGTATATATGAGGTAGGATAATACGATCTACTGACATGAGAATGTTGGTAAGAGTTGATGCTTTTAGTTCTACTTTCTTTCCTCTTCTATCACGGGCGCCGTATTATATCACGGGAATGGAAAGAACATGAACTCGAACTTAACTCTGATGGAAACTGCTACACCTACAGAAGATTTCTCTTCTGCGGCAAATATTTTTTTTTATTTTATTTTTCAATCATTTTTTTAAACACTTTAAATATTTTTAAAAAATATAAAAAATTTATAAATTTATTTAAAAACACTTCTTTAATTATTAAAGTGAAAAAAAGTGAAAAAAAATAAAATAAAATTCGGTAAAAATTTTCGATAAAAAATTTATGTGGGAATAGTATTTTCCTAAGAGTAGGACTACTCTGCCGCCCTACTCTTACTGCTGGGCGTACTGTCCAGTGATTTTTTTTTCATATTTTTTTAATATATTTAAATATTTTTAAAAAATTAAAAAAAATACACCAATATATTTAAAATTATTTTTTTAATAACTAAGTAAAAAAAAATTTTGAGCAGCGATTAAAAAGAGCGGTCAAAACGAGTAAACAAACTAGTTTCATTCTTTTTCCTAACTGTGAGTCTGTGATCCATCTGTCTGCAGGCAGCCCAAACCTGACAACACCCCGTGAGAGATAGAAGTAGGAGGGGCCCGCATGGCAAGGCTCCCTGGTTTTTTGTTAATTACTTAAATATATATATATATATATATATATAACTGAAAAAAACTTTTATACGTATTTAATGTATATATAATTGAAAAAAAATTTGGCCCAATCAAAATTAAAAGTCATCTTCATATATTGTAAAAAATTCAACATGTTTATCCTACAGTATATTTATTTTTATAAACTATGTATAGAAAAAAATCAATTTACTGCATAGAAAGAGATATATTTTTATTTTTGTTTTTTAAAATTCCCAAAATGAATCTCTATCCTTTTGAATTATGTTGTTCAATTTTTTTTTTAATTTTTACTAAATACAATTGGATTTAAATATCTTGATGTGGGCTGATTTCATATGCGTTTCTTAAATTCTTGGGTTTGATTGGGTTATAACATTATGCATATATGTATTTTATACTATCTTTACTAAATTTAGAATATATGTAATTTACATTATGAATAATTTTAAAGAAAAAATAAGTAATAGTTTTATCTTAAAAATAAGTAATAGTTTTTTTTTAAAAGAGGACGGTGCCCCAAATTTATTGATAACACTTACTTGTGACGGAGAAAAATCGTGATTACAGACAAACACCTGAGAGTTACAAATAATCATAAAGGACCAAAACTCAAGCATCAAAAAACCTAAAACATTTGACCAATAGACAAATATCCAAGGATTATAGATAAATCAACAATAAAGCAAACCTTAGAAAATAATAATAACAATATGCAAATAAACGTCAGCTCACACCAATAAGAAAAATATCAAAGAAAAACAGATGCAATTAAACAAATATTTCATTACGAAATTCACAAATAAGAAACTCCAATTATGTCCATGCGAAGAAGACCCATCAACTTACAGGGTAGAATATCTTTGTCTTCAATCAAATCCATGTTTAGACCCTCAACTCCCTGCTTAGCTAAACAATCAGTCACAACAATTCCTTCACGAAACATGTGACTCACTCTATAATCTATGCTTCCCAGGCAGGTCTGAACCTCATTCCAGAAATCTTCAAAATACCAAATATTACATTCTCCCCTAGTAAGCCATTTAACAAGAACTTGTTAGTCTGTCTCAATGTGAACTCGATAAAAACCAAGTTGACATCACCTCCTAACCCATTCCAGCAAACTTCTCATTTCTACAAAATTGTTAGAGGCCTAAGAACATAGCAAAAGCCGCACGAAATTTTCCACCAGCATCACGAATAACACCCCTATCTCCTGCCGACCCTGGATTACCCAAGCTGCTACTATCCGTATTAAGCTTCACTCAATTCTGTTGTGGTCGAATCCATTTCACCACAGATACCTTCTTGGATTTAGGTAAAAGCATCGGGATATTCAACCTCTTTAAAATATCAATATCGTTGGTAGGAATTTTCACAGTTTTTATGGTCAATTGTATAATTCTACAAATCTATAATTTAGTAGCATGCCAAACTGAATCCACCGTATCACACTTACCTTCATACCTGGTCTTACAATGTCAATCCCAAAGTTTCCAATAGACAATGGAAGGAAAAAAACCAAAAATAAATTGAACCAAAGTAGAATTGCCAGCACGACGATACCAAAAATTTACTTGCTCTTGCCAAGTACGAAAAATACCCATATGCACACCTAACTAAACCTAAGCCAGGTGCCAAATATATCTAGCAATATCACATGTACAAAGCACATGATTAAGATCCTCAATATGTTCCGTATAGCAACAATTACATTTTGAAGCCATAAGAATATTAGCCATTTTAATCTTGGCATCCACACTCAAACAATTATTAATAGCTTTCCACATCATAATAGAATTTTTCTTAGGAATGTTAGTATGCCAAATTCAATGGGCCCAATGTAAAGGGGACGTCTGAACCCAAATACAATCCCAATAACTTTTAGTAGTGAAATTGCCATCACTTCCATTTTTTCAAATAAGAACATTCTGACCATCTTTACGTTAAGCCAAAAAATTATACAAATCATTAGCTTTTCGTGGACCCCCTAACCTTTCCAAGTGCGAAATCATTCTTAATGCGACACTATTTAATCTTAATCAATGGATATTCTATAACTGTATATTGATCTTTTAGGGATCCAACCTCCTCCTAATTGTCATACCAAAAAGAAATGTTACTTTCACGTACTAGCCACTTTGAATTAGCTAAGCCCTCCGAAATAAATTTAACAATAGATTTCCAAAATCGAGTACCCTTGTTAGGCTTCAAGAGGGATAAATGATTACAGCTAATATACTTGCTTCTAAAAAAATCTGCCCACAAAGATTTACCCGAGATCAAGCGCCAAGCAAGTTTCATATATAAGGCCCGTTGAATATCCCCAAAATCCTGAATGTCAAAACCGCATTCTTCTGTAGGTTTACAAATATTAGTCGAAGCCACTCATTTTCTTTTACATTTTCTTTCAGATTCATCCCAAAAGAAAAAACTCAAGAGCCTATTCAGCGATTTAATTACGACATTAGGAATATATAAAACAGTTACAATATGAGTGGTCATACTAGACAAAACATGACACGACAAAATAATTATACCACCAGTAGAAAGCAATTTCATCTTCCAACCTGCAATTTTCTTTTTAAGTTTTCCAATTAAATCACCAAAATCACAAGCCTTCAGTCTACTAACCACAATAGGCACTCCCAAGTATTTAAAAGGAAAAGACCCTTTAGAAAAACCAGTCAAACGAATAATAAAACATTTTCTAGAGACATGAATATGTTTAGAGAAATAAATAGCACTTATGTCTTTATTGAGAACTTATCACGTCCATTCTTCAAAAACATGCATCAAAGCTCTTATAGACCTTTGACCACCATTAACAAAAATAACAATATCATCAGCATATATAAAATGAGAAACAAGAGGAGTACCTCGAGTTTGAGTAAACGGCCCAATTTTATTCCTCTTGATGGATTTCTTGAGCAGGCGAGATAGAACCTATTGCATAACAATGAACATATAGGACAAAATGGGATCACCTTGTCATAGGCCATGTTCACATTTGAAGAAACCTAGAGTGTCATTCATCATAACCAAAGGCCTCCAAGACATGTAAAAGAAAATGTCAATCCATTTTATCATAGGCCTTAGACATGTTCAACTTAATCAATATGTTACCCTCGTTAGATTTTTTGGGAATAGAATGAACAAGCTCTTGAGTTAAACTAATATTCTTAAAAATACTGTGTCCAGGAATAAACACCCCTTACTCTTGAGAAATCATCTTAGAAAGCATGGTCGTCATACGAGCCACAATAATCTTAGCATATATCTTATAAAACACTGAACAAAAACTAATTGACCTAAATTTATCAAGACCAGTAGGATTCTCCACCTTAGGAATCAAAACAATATAGGACGCAATGAAGAACCTGGAGAGGTATTTTGTTTGAAAGAACTCAGAGGTAGCTTCCAATAAATCCTCCTTAACTAAATCCCAACAAAACTTAAAAAAAAAAAAAAAAAAAACCATCTGAACTAGCTACTCTCAACGAGAATACTAAAAAGTGCATCATTAATTTCTTCAATGGAAGGATCTTTACAAATGAGAAGATTATCAGCATCGGAGATCACCTGAGAGATAAGGTTGCTTAAACTAGGCAAATCACGACTTCTACTATTCCCCAAAAATTGATGAAAATACTCAACAACAGCATGGTGAATATCAACAGTAGTATTTAACAAAGTACCATCGGCCAAACACATACCATTAATCCGGTTCTACTCCTTAGCATTTAAGATAGTTCGAAAGAATTTTGAATTTTTATCCCCATCTTTCAACCATTTTTTTTTTGGTTATGTGAGAAAGTCTCGTCTCGTCTCTACCCATCCAAGTCAAAAGTTCCATCTTAGCCACCATGAGATCATTACCATCCTCAAAATTAAAGGAATCTTGAAGACTGTTTTCCAATCTTTCAATACGTTACTCTAATTTCTAGATAATGACATTAGTTTTGCCAAAAACACGCTGATTCCACTCATTTATAGCCACCTTAGCCCTTTTCAATTTAAAAGACAACTTATGAATCTCAAAGCCAATACACTCCTGCTTCCACACTCTCTCCATGAGATTAAGAAATCCATATGATTTGTTCATATGAACTAAAATCTAAACGGACTAGGCCCATACCTGAACGGGTCCTCTCTCATTTGTATCAGCAAATGAGAATGATATGAAGTAGTGCGTGCCAAAACCTAATAAAAAACATTTAGAAAACAAGTAAGAAAGTTAGAATCAATAAAGTATCTATCTAACCTTGCCCACTTCGAGCCAAACCGCCTTGGCCATTACACCAAGTCATCCTCGGTCATTTGGAATACATCTCCAGCAAGTCACAATTTTGAATACAAAAATTAAAATCCTCCATCGCAGCAAACTGACGAGGATTACCACCTTTTCTCTTGGAATCATCTTTTATGATATTAAAGTCACCATAAATAATCCACGGAAGGTTAACATTGCCACTCGCCTCCAGATCCTCCCAAATGATTTTCCTCTCTAGTTGACTACACTTAGCATAAACAATAGCGAGAATGAACATATGATCATTCTCCTCAACTTGCATAGTCACAAATTGAGCAGAACCTGCCACCCAAAGCATTGATACTGTCGAATTCCACAAAAGTCAGATTTTACCACCATACGCTTCATTTGTAAGAAAAAAATCACAAGAAAACTTTATCAAACAACTAAGAATTCTATCCTCCAGCAAGAAAGGCTCAACCAAAGTTAAAATATTACGCCTATACTTAGAAATTATAGGACTAATCATAAGTTGAGTTTAGAATGGTGAATCACTGCCCTAGTGGAGTTCATTTTCAAAAACTTGCCATCTATGTTTTTTGGAATTTCCAAATCTATACTATAGTACTTTTGCACATCGTCCCTAATCTTATCCCTCTCGACTTCATATTCTGAATGAGTATCTTCAGGAGTCGCAGCACTAACACCCTCCAAAGCAATGGTCTCAACACCATCGGCTTGTGTATTACCTATATCAGTGTAATCTTCAGACTCGAGCTGAACACTTCCTGACCCAACCTCACCCATTCCCTTAACAGATTCCAAACATTTCTTCTAGACTCCTCTTGCTGAACAACACTCACTACAGGACTAGTCTTTCTAACTGACACGGTCCCCTCTTGCTGATGCAGATCCTCCAAACACTAGCCATGATCCCCACTCGACAAAGAGCCCACTACTTCACAGACAACACCTACATCAACGAGCTCTTCTCAAACCACCAGCGACAACTCCTGTATGTCCTGCATTACTCTAAAGTATTATATGTCATCAACCAAAACTTAAAATAAAAGCTTAAATTACAATAATATTTATTAAACATAACTTTATAATAAGTTCAGTAATTTTTCACTAAAAAATGGAGGTACATTTAGATTATCAGGACGCAGGCGCTTTTGTCTTGTGATCTCACAAGCCATTGCCATGGGATGTCAATATGTGACACAACCCGTTAACTCAACACAAACATGACATTATAAAAAGGGGTTTGGATTTGGCCTTAACGGGATCGGGTCAAAATGGATTGACCCGTTAAGACACAATTGCTTAACGGGTCACTAACATATCAATCCGTTATGATTTGTTAAGAAAGTTGAATTTACATTTATACCATTAGACCTAAAATTGAAAAAAATCATAAAACCCTAGCCCAGTAACCCCATGGCCCTCGAGTCCCCCTATTTTCTCAAATATTAACTTCTCAACTACTCAAGTGACAGTCTCACGCTGCCCCTTCAACTAGTAACCCTTGTAACATTAATATTTTATAATGTGTATTTATCGTATTTGAGATTGTAACTTTAATATTATTACAATGTGCGTTTATCATATTTGGTACTGTCGAGATTTTAATGTTGGCATTTTTATTATTTGGATTGTAATTTTGGACTTGCAGTTAGTTTATATTTTATTTTTTTATAGATATTGTTTATATTTTAATATTTATATAAAATAAATCAGGTCAAACAGGTTGAAACGAGTTTGTTCAACACATTAACAATAACGGGCTAAAAAGGGTTGGGTCATGTCGTATCGTGTCAATCTATTTCGTATTTAGTAACGGATCAAAACGGGTTGTGTCGATCCGTTATCTTAGGCTTCGCTTATTTTCAGAGATGTGATGAGTTGAGATTAAAGTTAAAAAGTTGAATAAAATATTGTTAGAATATATTTTTTAATATTATTTTTGTTTTGGGATTTAAAAAAGTTGAATTATTTATTTTATTTTATGTGAGAATTTAGAAAAGTTGTAATGATGAGATGAGAGGTTTTCAAAGTTTTCAGTGAGTGAACCAGGCCTAATGGATCGTGTTAGGGTTTGAGATTTTGACACGAAATTCTTAATGGGTCATGTTCGGATTGACCCACTAAATATAATGTAAATGTCTTGACATGACACTAACAAGATCAGTTAACACGATTTAGGTTTCGTTTGGAAACTAAATTCATATCAACTCATCATTACAACTTTTTTAAATCTCAATACAAAATATAATAAACAATTCAATTTTTTCAAATATTAAAATAATAATAATAATAAATAATAATATTTTAACAATATTTTATCATCTTAATTCAATTCAACACAATTCAGTTCAACATCAAAACGCACCGGCCTCTCCTGATTGCATTGCCAAAGTTGTGGGACCCACACGAACCTCTGACTCTACCATGGGCCCACTTAAAGCAAACTCAACCACATAGATAACGTAACAACTTTTTTCCACCACCAAATTTATGCCACGTGTCGATCCCTTGATTCTCTCCTTCCTCCCACTTGGTCCTCCCCTTTGCCTACAGTAACACACCCACTTCATTCACTGTGTTCACACTTCACAGTTCACTCACAAATACTTAAAAACTCAGAGCCACAGAGAGAGAGAAAAGATAGAGAGAGATAAGATGAAGGAGGAGATTAGTAATGGTGGTGATGGCGGTTGTGGCAATAACTGGGCACGTGTATGCGACACGTGCAGGTCGGCGGCTTGCACAGTGTATTGCCGTGCTGACTCGGCCTACCTGTGCACCGGGTGCGACGCCCGCATCCACGCCGCGAACCTCGTTGCGTCCCGCCACGAGCGTGTGTGGGTCTGCGAGGCGTGCGAGCGCGCCCCGGCAGCTTTCATATGCAAAGCCGACGCCGCGTCTCTCTGCACCGCCTGCGACGCCGACATCCACTCCGCGAACCCACTCGCAAGCCGCCACCACCGCGTCCCAATTCTCCCCATCTCCGGGTGCTTACCCGGCCCACCTGCTGCTGACCCCGTAGACGGGTTTTTAGCCCATGATGATGGGGACGAGACCATTGACGAAGAGGATGAAGATGAGGCAGCATCGTGGTTGTTACTCAATCCCGTGAAGAATAACTACAATCAGAACAATGGGTTCTTGTTTGGTGGGGAAGTTGAAGAGTATGTGGACTTTGTGGAGTACAACTCGTGTGCTGATCAGAATCAGTTCGAAGATCAATATAACTACCACCAGCAACAACATTACGCTGTTCCCCAGAAGAGCTATGGGGGTGACAGTGTTGTGCCCGTTCAGAATGGAGATGCGAAGGTTCAGCTGCATCACCAGCCGCAACAACAGGATTTTCAGTTGGGACTGGATTTTGAGTCCTCAAAATCTACATACAGTTACCATGGTTCCATTAGTCACAGTGTAAGGTTCTCTTTGCCACGTATATAAGTCGGTGCAAACTTTTTTTGTTCTGCAGCTTCTGAAATTCCATGAAGTCTGATCGTTTGAGGTCCATTAATTGAATATATATATTTGGTTCTAACAAATCTGTGTATGACAACATGCTCCTGTTACCATTCTTTTACAGCTTTAGAGTCATTTTTTCGAATTTTTTTCATTTTTAACATTTGAAGATCTATGACAAACTCCAATTACATCAAGTTCTTCTCTTCATGAACAAAGTTCTCGTATGTTTTCAAATATAATATGAGGTTATTTGAATTACTGGTTAAGGACTAGTTTTCTTTCATGTCGACTTGCTGAGCTAGATGGTAGTATACGAATGGCTATGTGCCCAGAGGAATCTTTTCAGATTTTCTTTTTATTGGCTCTTTTGCTCTTTTCTTGACATTTATCCTTTAAAGGATGGAATCTGGTAGCATAAACGTTTCAGTACTTTTTGTTCTCTTTCCCTTTTGTTCCAAGTCATAAAGTTGGGTGGGAGCTTAGTTTATATGTCGAATTTGACGAGTAAATTGCAGTCAAAATTCTTCTCGACTTACTTACGAATGACTTAAACAGTTAAACTCGAACAAACGTTTCAAAGTTATTCTCTCACTTTTATCACCCCATGCTAACTGGTAATTCTGTGATTATGTAAACAGGTCTCTGTTTCATCTATGGATGTTGGCGTTGTACCAGAATCAACGATGATCGATATCTCAATCTCACACCCAAGAACTCCCAAAGGGACAATTGACCTTTTCTCTGGATCTCCTCTCCAGATGCCGCACCAACTTACCCCACTGGACAGGGAAGCAAGGGTCCTAAGATACAGAGAGAAAAAGAAGACAAGGAAGTTTGAGAAAACAATCCGGTATGCTTCTAGGAAGGCATATGCAGAGACCAGACCCCGGATCAAGGGCCGTTTTGCTAAGAGGACGGATGTAGAAGTTGAAGTGGACCAGATGTTTTCCTCCACACTAATGGCAGAAACTGGATATGGCATTGTGCCATCATTCTGAGGCTAGTGAGAGAAGAAGGAAAAAAAAAAAAAACCTCTTCAGATGAGAGTTGTACCACTTATTTACTAAAGCTCTAGTACTGATATGTATTTTCCTAATCTAATTGGTCTAAGTTAATGAAGATACATGCTAAGTCATTTTGTATACTTCTCCTCCTCATGCCACTATGTCTTGTAAATGCATGTAAATTTCTCATTTCACAATGAATTCCTTGCAGTTACGATTCCCCCTTTAATTTCTTTCTGATCTTTTATTGGACTTCATATTTGTACTTTGAGGGAAGAAGGAAGCGTAATCCTAAGAGGTAACTATAAGAAAACCGGGGTTTATACAAATTTCATCCACATGCTTGAATGTAACTAATGCTCTCTGTAAAGGGATTTCTCCCCAAGCCCGGCCAAGGACGAAAGCTTACAAATCCGGTACACTAGGAGAATCTCATATACATGACCTATGGGAGGGATGGTACAACAGAGGATGAGACTCGTTGGTCTGAGGTTCCTCGGATAGTGCCTAGTCATTAAGTGTCCGCCCAACACAACAGGCATGACATGCGAATGATTGTTGATCTATTGACAAATAAAGCATGAACGGACCAGGAGAAGGGCAGACCAAGAGGAGAAGGTTGGAGAACCACACTGCATTTAATAGCTCCGTCGTCCGGGCGACACGCCACATTAATGATGCCATTGCAGAGCCACGCCACATTAATAGAGCCATCGTAGAGGCACACTGCATTTAAAGGTTTTGACAAAATGACCGGTACGAGAACTCCGGACCTCATAGTAACAGGCATGATCTGCTCTTCGGACTGGTAGTATAAATAGCTGATCCCAGGTACGAGAAAACTCTCTTTGATCCCTAGACTTTCTTACTTATTTTCTACACTCCAAGAACACTTATTGACTTTGGTATCAGAGGCTCCCCGGCCCCTAGGCAACCCTCTCAAAGCCGCATACATTCTTCTCTCTGCAAGGCTTGTCACGAAAATCTGAGTTGTTAGAACCTGGTTCAAGAGTGTGCGAAACACGACATCAACAATCTCCATAGCTGCTTGTATGCCACAATGTTTATTCAAGCTTTGAAGAGCTTTCTGGCTTTCAATGGGCCCATGGAACTTTTACACTTTCCCTTTATTTTTTAGGCTACATAGCCATCTCTGTGCTATTTTGGTGCACTAGTGGCTGAAGATTCCTGATCTATGATAGGTTATGGTGGAAATCATAGTCTCATAAAAAACAGAAAGAACCAAATGGAGGTAGAAACTGTCAAGAATTTTCAGCTGTTAGAAAGTTGGTGGATTAGGAGAAGGTACTAATTATAGTGAGCGAATCATGGAACATAATCACATATTGCTTAAAAAAAATAAGAAAATAAAAGTTCAAATCTCAGCTTTAAACTACTCATCCATATCAGCTACACATGAAGTGGGATAACCAAAAATTAAATACTAGGTCAAAGACAAAAAGAGTGTGTGGTACCATGTCTACAAGGCAAATTAGGTTTACGGAGATTGTCTCATCAGCCTCTATAAGAACATCCTGCATGCCTGCTGTGAAATTCTGATTAAGATTCTTCGATCATGCGATGCCATGCAGTAAACTGACCCAACTTTTTATGTCATCATTCTAAGGACATGATACCATCCATTATAATTAATACGCGATAATCCTTCATCTTCTTCATTGGCGCAAGTGATTAATTATCCACTTCAATTTCTTTATTTTCTCGTTGGACTTGGGAATCATCATGTCTTAGACTCTTAAATTGACACGAGTTTTTCAAAATACTTGTTCTTCTTTGCAGTTGCCTTGCCTAATAGCTAGGTAGCATAGAATATAGATGGGAAGCAAAGGTGTCAGATGATAATATATAGAAAGCCATTGCTCTTGTGCTGAGCCTTTGAGCAAAATATACATTAATCTTTCTTGAAGACGGACTAATTCATATATATTTCTTCTCCGTAATGCGAGCTTCATCCAGCAGATCAATGATCGCCTACTCTTTTTCCCAGCACAGAGAGAGAGAGAGAGAGAGAGAGAGAGAGAGAGAGAGAGAGAGAGAGAGAGAGAGAGAGAGAGAGAGAGAGAGATTTCCCACCCTCCACTTAAAGAACATGTTCCATATGATAAATCAAGAGCTCTTAGGAAACGAGATCGCATTTTCGCAATCAAGCGAGCAAACCTGTGATGAAAGGAGAGGAAAGTTAAAGCCTACAAAGGACTAAAGACGGGGAGTTCGTGGCTCAAACACTTCACTCCTGTTGCATGCAAATTCACGTCAACAAAATCCAGCGGAGCATGTTCACTTTACACCTCACTGATGGTAGGAATGTCCTTTGTGCAAAATCATTTGTCAGGTACAAGTATCGGTTCTCTTTCTCCACTCAGGAAGCATCGAGACTGGGATTCTCATTTATTGAATGTGAAATTATGCCACCAGTTTTTGGATGTACTCAGCTGAGGGCTGAGATTGGCCTTGATCGTCTTCATCTGAATGCATGTTTTCGAGGTGAAAGAACTTGCGCATTTACAAAAGAGCTAAAAGCTCAAACAAAGAAGGGTCCAGTGCCATTGTCACATCTCAGTGAAGGTGCTTGATCTTACACTTTGCTTTAGGTCATATTTACACATTGAGTAATGCTACGTATAGTCGTAGAGTGCGTAAGTGTCGCAATCGTTTTGAAAAATAATAGAGTCTACTATTAAAAAATTAATTAATTTTTCATGTCGATCTCGTATTTGCTCACTTTTTTAAAAGAAATTGCACGGCGTTTGCGTCCTCTGCGACTAGAAATGTCATTTCTCTTACAACATATATATAATGTTATTTTCATTGCAAGGACCCCTGACCCTAAAACAGAGTAGAGAATATAATAGGTCCAGTAGTTTTTTCTATGTACAATATTGGTTCCATGATAATCTTTATTCACTAATTAAATAGAAAGAGTTTAACATCATTCTAAATGCCATGATTTTATGTAATATTGAATGATGGAGACGTTTCCAACATGGTCATGAACAGATGAGAATAGATCTGTCTAGGTTTTGCCAGTTTACCAATTTCAACTGGTGTCTTGAGTAGAACTAGAAGAAGACTATTTTGGAATCGAGTGGAAAGAGAAGCAAAGATCATGGAGGTATTCAAGTGTGAAAGGTAGGTTCTCAAAGCAGAGTGAACTTTTTCACTTTGCACTTTTTGAGAAAAGTGAACTTCACTTTGCACTTTTTATGGAGCTAAGGATATGGGAGAACAAGGTTCAACCATGGAAAGTGGAGATATTCTTCGAGGTTATTGTTGTTGGGTAGCGCCAGAGCTTGATATCCTCTATTTTGCTGCAGAATATCACCCAAGAATGGTAAAGCCTTCCACATGAGCTCCAATCTGATCCCCCCCGGGACCCTCAAAGCATCAATTTCTGCTTTCTCATAGGTTGAGCATCGGTGCTTTTCCTTCAATCTTTTGGACAGATTCTTATTTCAAAGGCATTTACGCCAGCAGAGATGAACTTTCATATATTCTTCATAATGCCCTCTAGTCCCATCGATCGCCCACGAGCACTAGTTGCTAAAACATAAACTTTCCGTAGCGTTTGGATGTTGAAATCTTCGTGACTAGTAGTAAATTGAGATGGTAGAGTGAGTTTTGTGAAGTCCATCTAAGAAGAGTTTAAATATATTTGAACGTTAAGATGAGTTTATATGTATTTATGGGAAGTTGAAAAAAGTTGTAGATCTCACGTGTAAAGAAATGTTGAATTGGAAAAAGTTGTGAGGTCTCACGTATAAAGAGATTTTTAATTTAGATGAATTTAATAATTTGAGAGTTGGGTATTTAGATATTAGATTTAACTTAAAATTAGACTGAACTGAGTTAACACTTTCACTACTATTATTTATTTTATTATTTACTTTTTCACTTACTTTTTCTATTATTCATTAATTTTCATTTACTTTTTACTATTATTCAATATTTTATTATTAATTTTTTATTACTTTTTTACTATTATTCGTAAATATTCTCACACACTTTTACTATCCAAACCTAGATAAGTGGTTGAGCCACATGTAGACGAGGAGCCATTGCCCCCGGCCTAAAAAACAATGATTATAAGATATTTTACATATCTTCAACTTAATTTTTTTTTTTAAAAAGACAAATTATTTTCTTTCAGAAAACTTGAAAAACCTCTCGAATATGAAAGCTCTCTTTTTAACTCCATTTAAAACTCTTGAGTCCACGCGAAAATATGAAAAAAAAAATCAACTTAAAAGTGTCGAAATTTTGCCTCTAGAATCTTTATATATATATATATAAAGAGCCTATGAAATAGAATGTTCTTGTTCCATTTAGCTTTACGTTAAGCCTCTGTTTATAATAATTTGTTAAGCCTCCATTATAATAATTTTAAATCAGCGCACTGGGTTAAATCAGCAATGAAATACAAACCGACGCAAACAACTTTGCAAACACCAAAATCATTTCCTTCTTTGTCTTTTCATCTTCTCTTTTTATCTTCCTCTTCGTGAATCGTATCTACAATTCCCTGATCTGCTGAACACTGGTTCGCCAAAGCCCACTGATGCCTGCGATGCGGATAAATGTGTTGTTTTCGTTGTCAAAGGCGAGGCCTTGGTGTCGTCGCTGTCTTTGGGTAAAATAATTTCGAAACTTTAGCTTTTGCATATGCTCTTGAGTGTGTTTGAAATCTGAGTTTTTGTTTGAGTTGTGCATTTAGGTTTGAAATCTGGAGACCCAGATTGTGTATCAAGATCCTCGTGAGCAAGTTCTTGAGCTTTTTGAATTTATGGGCTTCAAATGTCCTAAAAGGAAAGGGGTGGTCGACTTCTTCCAAGAAGTAAGTCTAAACATAGATTTTTTTTTGTTTGTTTCAGAAGCTAACATATATTATTATCTTCTAAAAAGAAAAGGATTGCATGCAAAATCTTATAGTTGAATTCACATGTAACCGATTTGTCATAGGTGATGTCAAAGAAAGATCAGGAGTAGTATTGGGCAGCTAAAGATGAGCCTTACAATTTTACAACAGTCAAGAAATTTGGCATTCGAATCTTTTCTTGTGGGATTGAAACTTAGAGAAGAGCTTGCAACTCCATTTAATAGGGCAAAGAGCCACCCAGCTGCTTTGACAACTAGAAAGTATGGTGTTAGAAAGGCAGAGCTGTTGAAAGCTTGCTTATCAAGATAATTCTTGCTTATGAAGAGGAATTCGTTTGTCTACACCTTCAAGCTCACCCAAGTAAGTTTTTAGCTTCATCTTGATTTTGTGTATTATATATTTATATATAATGTATGTATGTATGTATGTATGTATGTATTACATTTCATTACACATGATTGTGATTAAATTCTACCTTTTTTTATCAAAACTACCCTCCTTTACATGAACTTGAAAAACAAATTTATGGAGGATTGTTGGTTTGCTGTGGAATATCAATCTTGGTGGTAAATGTTCACACTTTTGATGTTTGGTTTCATATTGGGCATTCTTTGTATTTGATGAAATGTCTTATTGGACACAAGTTTTGATTTTCCATTAATTCCATCGGTTTTAGACCTTATGTGTGTTTTTTGATCATTTTATTTTACTCAAATCTCTACTTTGGAACTGTACCAATTACATGTGGAATTTGTGTGGGTATGTGTCATTTTGGGTTTTTGGCACCTCTCTCGTATAAAATACATGTGTACTCAAGCATGCCCATTTATGTTCTCTACTTTGGTGCTCTAAAGTTGATGATTGTGTTTATGCAAGCATCATGCAACTTGAAGTTATTATTTTTTTTATTTATCTGCATACTGCCGTTGGGATAATTCATTATTGAAAATCCTCATTTTTTGTGGTGTTTTACTTATTGATATGCAGGACTTTGTTACTTTAGTTTCACTTGTTTATACTTGTACAGATGGAGGGCAATCTTGCTGAAGAGCTTTACTCAGAAAGTCTGAAGCTGTCCAAGACAGACTTAATTTCTTCTTCAACTTTCGTTAGTAAAGAAAGTGATTTGCATGGTATTACTTTAATTTATATGTTTTAAGGCAAATCTGGCTGAGAAACTTATGATCAAATGCTTTTTAAATTTTATTTATGTTTTCTATTTTTGTGTTGAGTGGCACTTCCAACCTGCATAAGAATGGATGATGCATGAGGTCACGTGCATTTCCATGGATGTTTCAGTTAATTGAAAAAAGAGAAGAACTTCTTGTGTTTAGCTCTTTTGTTTCCTTTCCTTTTTTTTTTTTTTTTTTTTTAATAAATAAATTTCAGCAATTGAAAGTTAAATAGACCCTTGCTCTGGTAGTTGCTTTCTTTGATTGCATGACATTATCATAAGAAAAGATTTCCATGCTTAAATGTGGATTTTGATACTAGCAAAACCTTCCTTTTTTCCCATGCGTTTATATGATCAAATACATCTACTTTGACCTTTTACATCCTTAAGGCATAACAACTTTGGATATTCAAAATGAAAGTGAACCTATTTTGCTATTGTTTGCATTCAAAAAGAAAAATATTATTTTTCTTCTTCAATTATTTGAGAAAACGTCACATTTTCTGCTCAAGATTTACCTTTTGGAATTTCTCATGCAAGATATTTTCTTTAATTGTTATCTTCACAATTGTTATGGCATAAATTTCTTTTGGAGTAGAATATGAGATTTTGGTAGTTTAACAGCAGTACATCTTATTCATCTTTTTTTCAGATTGTCTTGGGGATGATTTGTAGGAGGGAGATGGACCTATATGGGACAGTTCTGGAGATGAGTTGAATGATTCATCTGAATTGGACAGGGAATGACAGAGATGGACCTATATGTGAACGTTCATCTTTCTTTTCAGGGTATGGAGCCCATGGCTGTGGCTGAAGGTCAACAACAAATGCAGAAGCTTTTTAAGGAGTAAGCTACTTTTTCATGACCTCTAAGAGAAAAGTTGTTGGCATTCATAGTTTTGTAACTTTTTTTTTAATTTAATCCCACAAAAAATTGTGTTGATGATAAAGATTAATAGTTGATGTGAAAAAAAGCATGAATGAGCCCCATATGATGTGCTTGTCATATCAATTGCTTTGCAGTGTGCAGTGCAATCTCCTTATTTAATATGCCTTAAAGGAATTGTTTGGTGGTTTCAAGGCCATCAAGAAACTATTGAATATGCTATTTTATGTCAATACAAAAGTGCATTTTGTTTATAGACTCAAGTATGAAACCTTTTGTGCCATATTCTCTTTTGAAATACAAGTTTGTATCTTTCTGCTTACCTTGATTAATTGACTCCCCAATGTGACGTCAGTTTTCCTGACATCTTCATCCTGCCATTGTGATTTGGGCTCTGCAGATACGGTGTTAGCCCATTTACTCCCTTGAAGTAACTAATTCTTAAAAATAATCGTACAATTAAATTAGGCAAACGTGCTTTGCACGTTGCTTTCACCTAGTGTGTATATATATATATATATATATATATATATATATATATATACACACACACATATATATACACACACAAACTTAAAAGAGCTCAAAAGTCAAGAAGGAGAAATATGTTACAAATTTTTTATTTTGTTCAGACTGAAGATGTTAATATGTCTAATTATCAAACTCGATAAAAATGGTTTGTTACGCATTGAGTGAGCATGAAATGAATTGCATCTATTGTTGGCGAGTCACGGTTGCCTTCCATTAGACTTACCGTTTGGCTCTTTTTCAACCCTTGCTCCTCGTTCGTCCCTCTTCTCTCTGTTGGTTGTTTTCTTCCCCATCTTCTTCCAGGCCAAACGGTAAGTCTCTATTTCTCGCTCTTCTCTCCCTCTTCTTTGTGCATTTTCTCTGAGCCTCTCCTCTCCCTCTTCCCTTTCTATTTTCTCCGATTATGTTGTACTCTCTCCCAGCCCTTTTCGTTTTCTCACACTCCAAATACTAAACACAACAACCTCTCTGCCCCCAATAATTACTTTTAGCCTACACGAGCAGAGAGAATAAAAGCTTTAGAGATAGATCTTTTTTTGTTTGGGTTAATTTGTGAGTTGTTCTCATTTGATATTTGATTATCGCTTGAAATGGTAAGGCTCTTTAAGGTTTACCAGCTCTTCTTCACCATTTTTTTCTGGGCTTGAGAATTTGGGTTCTTACAATTTACAATCTGGATATCTTGATTTTGAACGAACCCTCTGTATATATTGTTCTTCTTGATGCCTTGACTAAGAACTGAACGAAGCTTTAATCTTAGTTGTTATCTAACATCATAAAGTTTCTTGTTTGATTGGTTGTAGAGTAGCGTGCTTCAGGTTTAGCGTCGAAGTTTCGGTTCCAATTAGTGAACCCTTTGTGCTTGATTGGGCTGTTGCCTTTATCACTGAATGTATGTTTATATTCTTTCAGAGCATCCTCAAGTAATCGGATATAGTTTTTCCTTTTTATCAGTTGATGCATGGTTATAATTATCTTTAGCTGCTTCTTTAACGTTTAATAATTGTGTTGGTTTTTTAATATGTGTTTACATAATGAAATTAGTCATTCTAATTTCTACTAGTGTGATTGATAGGATGGTAGCCTTGGTTTAACTAAATTATTCTTATTGATAGGATGGTAGGCTGTGTTGAATATTCATGTATGACAAATGTTAAGAGTGTAGTTATTAATCTTGAGATGTACTCACCTTCACATATGCCAAATAGTGGAGGTAGCTTGAAATTTTGGAAGACTTCTCTAACTTTGAGCAACATAAAATCTGAAGATTCAAGTGTCCATGATGCTTGGATGGCATCGTTGATACTAAGTACGACTTTATTTCGCATGCTGTTATTATAATTATTAGTAACTCTTTCCAAGACAATGAACAAACATGAATGGAAGTGGAACATTGGAAAAAAGTAGAGAGTTACCCCTTCCCTTTTTATTATAAAAGGCCCCATTTGTTGTTATTTCACTGCTACATATTGTGCTGTCTTCCTTTAATCTAGTAAAGTTTATCCCCTTTTCATTTGAAGGAGGCTAATACATTCTGATTTATAATTTAGGATGCATTCGCCGAGTCCAATGTAATGTGTGCACGCATGTAACTTTTCATTGTATTGTTTAGTTTTGATTCTGATTGATTCAGTTTCTAGAAGTTCTTGATTTGGTGTTGGTTCAGTCTTTGGACTAATTGTAGTTTTGGTTTTGAAAATAGTCGATCTGACCATTTAAATAATTTTAAATAAAAATTAAATTATTAATTAATATATTAAGTGTATTTGCAAAATATAAAAAAATTGTAAAATATTATTAAAATGTATAATATAATATTATTATTTTGACTTTAAGATAACTAGTCCAATGAGAACTCATCTAGCCACAGTTTAATGCTACAGCCAAAATTTGAAATTCTAGCCAAACTTTGGACTTGACAATGGCTAAACTATTACCAATGCTCTTAGAGTAGTTGCTTTGGACTAGTCAAATCTTAGTGAAATCCAAAATATTGCTAAGTTTTGTATAAATAACTTGCATTGGACTAGCTAAAAACCTTTAGCTTATACTTTGAGCTATAGTGACTATAAATGAATTTTCAAAGTTTAAAAGTTACTATTTACCCATCAAACCCATATTCTATTCACAAATAATCAATAAGACTTTATTAAAATCTTTTTAAAAACTTTCATTAGTAAACAAGGCTATATCATGTCTAGATTTTTCAAAAAATACTTTTTGTAAACAAGGCTATAATATGTTGGATAATTAGGTTGGTATAAAAAATAATTGGGAAACAATAGTTTTAAATAAAAATTAAATTATTAATTAGTATATGGAGTATATTTACAAAATATAAAAAAAGTTATTATTAAAATATATAATATTATATTATTATTTTAATTCTGAAATGGATAGTCCGATTAATATATTCAATGATTTTGACTTTAACCAAAACTTTAAAAGTTTAGCCAAATTTTAGATTTAGCAATAACTAAACCATTGCAAATACTCCAACCCTTTGGTTTGAAGGAAGCTTAGCTATAACTTGATTTATTTGTCGCTGAGAGAGTGTCCGGCCCACTACTTTGCTCAACCAGGCTTTAGAGCATTAGGTAAGAAACTGGGCCGGCATGAATCAGGTCCACCCATGTTCCCATAACTATATAATACAGTAAATTCATATCAATTTATCTCATTTTATTTTATTTAATTATTATAAATTTTTTAAATTTTTATATAAAATAAAATAAAAAATACAATATTTTTAAAAAAATAATATTAAAAAAATTTATTTAATAATATTTTATTTAATTTTCAATTTTAATCTTGTTTACAAAACAAATGAGGCCCATCTCTTTTCCAATGGGCCTTTTATTCATTCCTTTAGAGTTTTAAGACCTTTGGTAACGTAGACCCAACGTCCCCTTGTAATAAACCCGCAAGGCGCAAATGCGAACTGGACAGGGTGGAGGAGGAAAAAGGGGATAGGGTGATAAAAGGGTTTTAAACTGAAGAGTGGAGAAGAAGGCAAATACGCGAAAATGGAAGTGGCTAACGCTTCGAGGCAGTCCTCCAAACGCAAACGAACCGACGAAAACGACGTCTTTTTACCTCCTCCGGGTTCCTCCAATGGCGCCAGCAGCAACCTGGACCTGTCTCTCCTCGAGGCACTGGAAAAATCTCAACACGCAGTCGAAGTGCTCGACCTAAGGACCCTGAAGCGACTGGTTCTCTCCTTCGAGCGCCGCCTCAAGGAAAACATCGAGGCCCGCCTCAAGTACCCCAACCAGCCCGATCGCTTCGCCGACTCCGAGCTCGAACTCCACGAGGAGCTCCACAAGCTCAAGATCCTCGCCGGTGGCCCCGAGCTCTACCCGGACCTCGTCAGTCTCAACGCCATTCCCTCCATTCTCAACCTCCTTGCCCACGACAACACCGATATCGCCATCGACGTCGTCCTATTGCTCCAGGACTTGACCGATCCCGACAACGATGACGACGATGAGAACAACGAAGAGCACGCGCGGATCCTCGTCGACGCGCTCGTCGAGAACAACGTGCTCGAGCTTCTCGTCCAGAATCTGCACAGGTTGTCCGATACGGGCGAAGCCGCGGATCCCGACGAGATGGCCGCCGTCTACAGCACTCTTGCCACCATAGAGAACCTGATTGAGGTGAAACCGCCTGTGGCGGAGTTGGTCTGCGAGAGGACGAAGCTGCTTAAGTGGCTGCTGGGGAGGATCAAGGTAAGGGAGTTCGATTCCAACAAGCAGTACGCCTCGGAAATATTGGCGATTCTGTTGCAGAGCAGCACGGCCAACCAGAAGAGAGTGGGGCAGATGAACGGCGTGGATGTGGTGCTTCAGGCGGTCGCTATGTACAAGTCCAAGGACCCCAAGACTTCTGACGAGGAGGAGATGCTAGAAAACTTGTTCGATTGTTTGTGTTGTTTGCTGATGCCGTTGGAAAACAAGGAGAGGTTTGTGAAGGCTGAAGGTGTGGAATTGATGATTATCATCATGAAGCAGAAGAAGTCGGCTTATGGGTCGGCCATAAGGGCACTCGATTTTGCAATGACCAAGTACCCGCCCGCCTGTGAACGTTTTGTGGATGTTCTGGGCCTGAAAACTGCGTTTGCTGCTTTTATGGGTAAGGTAAAGCATTCTTACAACTATTTAGTTTTTATATTTTACCCCTTTTCACAACCAGAAAATAATTAAGTATTTTGGCCGAAGTTGGTATACCAATACGATATATTTTATGTTATGATTTTATTCTGGACATTGCGTTTACACCAAGCGATTTTTATAATAAAGCATTTCACCCTGGACTTAAGTTACTCAATCCAAGTCTCTTCCCAGTCTTCATTGGACATGGTTGCTTGCTTCTTGTCTCTTCCAAGCAAAGCGTTATGCTTCCCATGAAGCACTAGGACATCCTATTGTCTTTTCCACGCCAAGACATCCACTTTAGACCTTATTTTGGACAATGCATTTCTAATCTGCATCCACTATATGGTGCGTGTTTGTGGAGCAAGGAATGTGGAAAGATTGGACTTTTTTGTTTCATGATACAGTAGATCTGCAATCTGTTTATTTTTTGCTTTAACATTTTCTTTTTGGTCATAACATTAACATGTTTTATCTTTTATTATTTAGATACCCATGAGTAAGAAGAACAAGAAAGAGCGATACCAAGAGGAGTTAGAAGAGCGCATTGTGTCACTGATTGCATCATTATTTGGTAAGTAGGAAGTGAAGTTGTATATACCTGCTAATGATCTTCAGACCGAATGGCATCTCCTCCCCTTCTAAATAATGAGTGGAGGGCAAGTCATGGGTTCCATCTTGCCTGGCTGTGTGAGTTGCATTGGACCGTGCAGTAAGAGAAATTTTTATATACTTATCATACAAGCGGCTGCTAGAGGGGTCACATTCATATTCATATTCATCTTTTGACTTGTGGACTGTGACTGTGGCATGACTCACCTCAGATGGTTTGAAGATAAAATCAATTTAATGCTATGATGATCTTTATGCTACAGGGGTCACATTCATATTCATATTCATCTTTTGACTTGTGGACTGTGACTGTGGCATGACTCACCTCAGATGGTTTGAAGATAAAATCAATTTAATGCTATGATGATCTTTATGTCCTAGACAACTCCAACATTTAAATGCATTTTACATTTACCATATGCCTATGTCACAATCATCTCAGCTTGGAAATCTCTGTGTCAGAGGAGGAAAATTGATTTAATTTTTTTAGTTGATGTAATTAATACTCACCAATTTATTTAGGATCATGCATTCTTGATGAAAAATTATTCTCATCAGCAACTATTCACCACCTCACACCCTACACCCTATGAAAAACGCCCCCATACTCTATAAAAACACCCTCATACCTTATGAAAAACACCCCCACACCCTATGAAAAAGCTATAGGTGTGAGGTGTGAGCGTGAATAGTGGCTAATGCATAATAAATCCCATTTTTTATATGTGCCACTTGATCTATTAAACGGTAAATCTTTTCAATTTTATATCTATCTTGTGCTCTGGTCCAGAAGTATTGAAAAACCCATCCTACGGTAAACTGAGTATCAGTTTGTTACCAAGGAGTTTCAATTA
The DNA here is from genome assembly GCA_022457165.1 of Juglans mandshurica. Lineage (NCBI taxonomy): Eukaryota > Viridiplantae > Streptophyta > Magnoliopsida > Fagales > Juglandaceae > Juglans > Juglans mandshurica. Next base: position 42,832,288 of record CM039620.1, on the reverse strand, counting down.
AGCCTTCTAAAGCATACCTTTGTGACTCTGCCTTGAGTGGATGTGTTTTATCAATTGAGTAGAATGGCAAATAGATGCCCAATGATATTTATTTTTGCTTTGGAAGGAAAGGAATAGCAGAATGGTTGAGAGTGTGGAACTTTTATTTCATAAAATGAAGTTGGTGTTTCTGGGATTGTTACATGTTTGGCTGTTAGTATATCCTCATTTTAATTCTGTTGTTCCTTTGAGCCCTTAATTGGCAACGAGATGTTTATTGGTTAGACATTTTCTTGCTCATATGTTTTCATCAGTTACATACCCTTTTGGGATACATGCTTCTTGGATGTACGTAATGTTTTTTTCCCCTTTGAATGGGATCTGCATAAGCTCACAATATTGAAATATACTGGGATCCTACTTTTCATATTCATCTTTTTTACTGGTCGATACTGTAACGTTAATGATGATAGATGTCATCTGACCTTGCTCTATCTTGCCATTCCAGGTGGAATCTTGAGGGGTTCTAGAAGGGAAAGATTGTTAAGTAAGTTTGTGGAAAGTGAGTGTGAAAAAATAGACCGACTTATGGAACTCTATATGAGGTGGGCTGGCTCATTTTTTTTCCCTTCTACTATTAAATGATAAGGAATAGACCTGGGATTGTATGGAATTTGATGATCAGGCTCTCAATAAGGACCTTTGCGCCGATAATTTTCATAAAAAATTAGTGACTGCTTATGCATCCACCCTGACCTTCACAGCCAATGCCAACTAATACCATGGAGTTCATAGCATTGGTGGTTTCCATCAATGGTCACATTTCATCTCTGGAATGGCATAACTCTGTACTTGCCTACCCTGTTATATGTTAGAAAGACCTCTTTGAGAGCCATTATCTTCAAATTAATCTTATTAGTGATAATTGTTGATTGGACGCCAATCCTTTTGCTATGATAAGAAAGATTCTAGAGATTGATTGCCCAATGAAAGGAACAAAAATAATTTGGAAACTGCATTCAAAGGCTTATATTCTCATTTCAAGAATGTTGAATTTTCAGATATTCTGATAGAGTCAGAACAGAGACCGACCGGCTGGACAGTCTTGAACTTGATGATTTAGAGGTTATTTTCTATCTGCTCTGTTTATGATTTCTATATGCCATTTGTAATAACTTCACTTTCAATTAGAATTAAGGTTCATTTTTCTTCCATTCTGCAGATGAATGAAGAAGAGAAGTACAATCGGAGGCTAGAATCTGGACTTTATACCCTTCAGGTTAGGTTTTGTTTTGATGACCTGCCAGTTTTAACCATCAAAACAGGTTTTTTTGTACACAAGTATAGGCTAACATAATGATCAAAATCATCAGTGATACCTTATTCAATCACTGGGTTTTCTTTTATTTTGTTGGGGATCCATCAAGCATTGCCAGCTTGCCAGTAAAAAACCTAAGGAGAAAATAGAGGACATGCTTTTTCCATTAATACTTGTAAAAGAAATTAATTCAAATGTCTGAAAATGGGTACTTTTAGTTCAAATAAAAAGCTTTAGGGCAGGTTTGGGAGGTGAGATGAGAATTTTGTGTTTTGTTTTAGTGTTTAAAATATTATGTTTTAGTCTTATTATTGTATTGGGATTTGAAAAAGTTGAATTGTTTATTATATTTTGTATGGAGATTTGAAAAAAGTGTAATGATGAGATGAGATGAGATGAAAATTTTGTATCTCATCCCACCCCCCAAACCTGCCCTGTTGTACGGTGACCCTAATTCCAATTATGTTTAGCAAAGATTTGAGTCCATAATCTAAATTGTAATTCCATGGATGGGTTATCAAGATAAGGAGAAAAGACTGTTTAGCAAATGAGAAATTTCCAAGGCGAATTGGGTTTCCCCTTGCAGATTTCTCAATCAACTAATACTATTCCCATTAATCATAGTTACCTAGAAGAAGAGGTTGAGAGGTGGGTTTAGGTTCAGGTAGCTTACCATGATAATTTAATAGAAAAAAAAAAGAGAAAATTAGGTTACTGTAGAGCAGTTCGATAGATGTTTAAGTAATTTGAATTGTAGAAGATCATATGGATAAAGCTAAACACTGTGCTGGTCAAGTCACTTTATACATGGTAAAGGTGCATAATCTCTCGCATTTTTCTAATATTTCTAAATTTATGGAATTTGTTTTTTTAATTATTGATGGTTTTTTTTTTTTTTTTTTGTATATATTCTGTGTACAAGGGTTTTGCTGCCTTGCACTTTTATTGAAATAAATACTAATAGAAAGGAACTGTTCATGCCGTTGTTAAGAATTATTTGGGACCAGCAATTTGAATCATATCCAGTTCTGTAAACTTATTTGTATCATTTTTAATGTTAAAGAATGAGTAATCATCCTCCAAACATGAATTGAACACAACGGCAATACAATATTTGTCTCCAATCTCCCCATAAAATGCTACAGGTGATCCCCATGAAAATATACTTCCCATGCCTTATTGCTTTCAAGTTCTCCATTTGCATTTTTGGGTTTGACATCTTTACCTATGATCTTGCAGTTAATTGCCGTAATCCTGGGTCACCTTTGGTGTTCTGAGTAAGCATTTGTGTCCGAGTTTTAGATACTATTCCTGTTTTTTTTTGTCTTATTCCATCTGTTAAGTTAATATCTGTACGTGCAGGCACCCTCAAATGAGAGCCAGAATTGAATTACTACTAAAACAGCAAAAGCTTGCTCGGAAGGACGTCAAGGATATACTTCAGGTATGTACATGCATTCAGGCTGCTTTTCACTCCAACTGTGTCAGTTCAGCCTAAGATTTCTGACAGTCTTTGTAGGTCTTATTCAAATTCCCATACTTGCCATGATAGTTGCTATATGATATGTAAATTTGTGTACTTGGGCTATGCTTATACTTATTAATACTACCGTTTACTTATAAAAAAAAAATAATGATATGTAAAATTGTAATTTTGTTAAATTTTTCTTTTTGCATACCAATTAAAGCTTCAAATGAGTAAAGCTTTCAGAATTATGTAACACCATTTTCATCCAATTTTTGCCCCTAGGTCCTCTGTGTTTTAGCATTCACCTGATTGTGTTTGGTACTCCTGTCTTATGATGCTGTCATGCCTTTGTGGCTCACAGGAATTTCATGACAATATTGGTGATTTGGATGGACCAGAAGAGAAAGAGCGAGCACAAGGAAAGATTCAAAGGTTTATTTCAGCCTTTTGATTTCTTAGGTTGTAGACTATACTTGTGCCAAACTGAAGGTAGTTCCGCTGAAGGTAATGAGACAATGAGAGACATGTTTGTTTCATTGTAAAATGTTCCACCGTTTACATTCAAAGTAATCTTTTTATGAACTTCCATTCTTTGGAGCTAATTTTGCAAGTCTTGTGGGAACTGGGGACAACATTTTTTTTCCTTCTCTCAAGAATATATTTTTAGTTAGTTGGTGCCAAAATCGTGGTTTTCTATGACTTTTGAACGGTTAAAGGATGGCATAGAGGTATCGCACGATTCATGGAAAGAAGTTACACTTAATCCATTCAGGGCAGAGAAATGAATAGGTTTTACTAGGATTTTCTTGTGAGGTGGTTGTGCTAGGATCCGATAAAGCTGATATATGCTTAAGTAGTACTTCTCATGTACTTTTCCTTTTATCCGTGAATTGTTATCTATTTATGTGAATTGTTTATATTAAATGGTTTGATGCAATGAACATTTTAAATTTTTATAGATATGTATGTATACATAATAATTCCATCAGTTCTGAACGATTTGGTACCGTGTTTAGCTTGCAATGTGATTATGTAACCCCTTTATTTTCACAGGGCCATGTCCAACGCACACAAGAGTTTATATACATACTGTAAACAAGGAATACTAATAAAGTTTAAACATAGAAGTCGCACTTGAGAATTTCAAATAGCTATTATACATTAGCGACCTGAGAACTGCGAGAAAGAGGCGGTGGCATTAGACTTGGAGGATGCGGTTGAAGTGGATGTGTCTCCCCGGATTTTCTTATCAGAATCAACGTAGGCTGGCTTAGCTGGTGGCGGGTGCTCCGTTGAACCCTTGCTTTTCAGTAAAACAACTATTTCAGACATTGAGGGCCTCTGTGTAGCCGATGACTGAGTGCACATCAGAGCTATCTCTATTATATTTTTCACTTCTTCTGCTGTATAATCGTTTGGGTCTAAGGTATCGTCAACCAAGTCCAAATGCTTGCCATTCTCGTGCAGATTCCATACCTATTTGCACCATAAAAACAAAATAAATAATGAATTGGCAAATTTAAGCATTTGAATTAAAAACACAAAATATACCATACAAAAGTTCAAGCAAGTAGATGTAGAACCCAATTGATTTGGGACATTACCCGTGAAAGGAGGTATTCCCCTTCATCTTGAATCTTCAGTTCGCTGCTTTTTCGGCCGCATATAATTTCAAGGACGACGACGCCAAAGCTGTAGGTATCTACCTTTTCTGATAGCTGACCATGGATTGCATACTCGGGGGCCGTATATCCTCTGTAGATATTCAGACCAAATCAGTTACTATTTAATAATCGTAAAGAACAAAAAAAAGAAAAAAGAAAAAGAAAACAAGTGGTTACAGAGTTTGGAATACCAGGGCAGCTATCCTAGGCCATTACTCATATAACCACAATAAAGTCATCATACAATTCATGCAAAGTTGTCTAAACTGCGAAGGAATAGGAGTGAGCTGACTCACAACGTCCCTGCAAATCTGGTGCTGAGATGACTTTGATCCTCCGGTAGAAGTCTTGCTAACCCAAAGTCTGCAATCTTGGGCTGGAAATCATCATCTAGAAGAATGTTGCTGGTTTTTATATCTCTATGTATGATACATACGTGGAATTCCTCATGTAGATAAGCAAGGCCCCTGGCTGTGCCCAGGATTATATCATTTCTCTGTTTCCAGTTGAGAGATCCTCGTCTTTCCCCTGTATCCCATAATTAACAGTGTCTAGATTAAGTTTTAACAAATTCAAACAGGGTTTCAAGGTTTCTAAAGATCAAAGAGTTGAGCTGAAGTTACCAAATAAGAACTTATCCAGACTACTGTTTGCCATGTATTCATAGACAAGAAGTTGTTCTGGTCCTTTGCTACAACACCCAAGAAGACGGATCAGATTCCGATGATGAACATTACTTATAAGCTTCACTTCACTCTCGAAATCTGCCTTTGCCCTCGAGGATTTCCCTATATCTAGTTTCTTGACAGCAACTATTTTCCCATTTTTCAGAGTTCCCTAGTCAATGATGCAAAAAGATAAAAAGCAAGGAAAAGTCGTCAGCATACAACCAGCAGAGAATTAAATGCAATACTAAATGTAGATAAAGATCTGATAACTATTAAAATGGTAAATGGAGTTGTAAAGAGAACATCGATGCCTTTTTATACTGCACGACCATAGTTTCACAGGATTAAGGAAAAGAAAAGGAAGGGGGAATAAACTCATGGAAGAAGTGATTTTTTTGTCTCTCTCTAATTTTACCTTGTATACATCACCAAATCCTCCTTCTCCGAGTTTGTTTTTTTCGCTAAAATTCTTTGTTGCTGATTTCAAGTCCTTCAACTTGTAATTCACCGGACCTCGCAGTTCAGTTGCTCCTAATATGTCACCTGTGCTATGGAGGGAAGCAATTACAATCGTCTCATAAATGCAGAAAACTTTTATAATTACTGATAAATGAGCTGCGTGCATCCAAAGTAAATTATTATCATAGATGAAAAGAAAATGACAAAAGCTTAGAGTGAAGAAGCAGAAGATCACATGGTTTTGGAAATAGACAGAAATTGGACTGACCAAGAAAAAGAGAATAATTGCACTTTATTCCTTCCAAGTGTCTTGTACTTTGATGGTAAAATGGTCGATTGCGTATTCAGAATATTTACTTACAGTCATTAACTTCATGATATGATGTCAAAATATTAAAAACGTGATTTGAAGAAAGAGGAAAATATTACTGGAAAATCACAGTGCTCACGTAGCTTTACCTCTAAAAGCTGCCTTGGGCCTTCTTGACAGTGAAAACCAGACTAACAAAGCTATAATGAGAAGAGCACCTACACCTCCAACTACTCCTCCAATAATGGCTTTCTTCTTACTCGAACTTCCTGTGATTGAAAATAGGGGGGCATGAACAATTACGACAACGAGATATTTGAAGATAAAATCATGGCCCAGCAGTATGCGAGAAAAAAAAAATGATATATTTGCTAATTACAAAGACCCACCATTTCCAAAGAAAGGACTGATATTAGTTGTTTGGTTATCAGCAAAGAATGCGGTGTCCGAGTACCTAAGGAAACACCCGGCATCAACTGCCCTACCCTCTTTACCAGGAAGACATATCTGTGCTTTGGTGTAAGCAAGTTTCAAGCAATCCAGACAATCAGTCTCACTAGCTGTTTCCACACACTGTGCCACACCATACACAGTACCACCACCAACGGCCAATTCCTTCTTACTCGCAGCAAAGAAACCATTTATCTTAGGAGTTGCAACTTGGAGATCCAATAACAATGCTTCCACAGCTGTAGTAAAATAGTTGGCTTGGGATGCCGTATGATTCTCACAAATCCCTTCGCTACCAGGCATTATGGTCACGTCATAGAAGCTGGCGCTCTCGTACCTGAAAATATTGCAGCATCCAACATCAAACTTCTCTGCTGATGCACCAAATTCATATGGTTTCTAGTTACCACCCAGAAGCAAAAGTTGGCTGTTTGTTAGAGACCTCTTAACATAAAATTTTAAATACAAAATTGATTTAACTACCAAGTACAGGAAGCCTGATCAGTTGTTCCTCTCTCTCTCTCTCTCTCACACACACACATTATATGATCACAAAACATTTATCATCTTATCGTAATGATTATAGTTGAACTGAAAGTACAAAGACATGCCAATATGGTTGTCTTAACTGGTAAATTTTCTACAAACAAAGTGTGCAAATGCGCATGCAGACCTGTGTGAATAGTTTGACTGATTTAATGATCAGAAAGTTGGAAGTAGTTTATGGGTTACTAGTTGAGTGCTTTAAATTTTTAATTAATAGAAAAATGATTCCGACATGGATCGATCAAAAGAGGGAGTTCATATTAATTTTATAACTAATGACATCATTTAAAAACGCTAACGACATAATTAGGCAGGCATGTGTAGAAAATAGATCCAAGGCCAGCGAAGAACAGAGAATGACAATCTTGTGGCGGTCTTTATTAATTGTCTCTTTTATTTGTTTCATTTGGTTCAAACTACAAGCTAGCTAGCTGGTCAGCAATGAATTCTCTACTACCGATAACAATAATTAAATGCGTCGTGTTGGATTTGGCATCCATTTTATTAGTTTATAATTAATATGGTAATATATATAATATTGTATATATATATATATATATATATTGTGCGTTCTTTATTTAATTCCCACTACTCAAAACCATGGGGATATATTATAACTCCAGACCTGCTTAATTAGAACGTACAGCCCGATCATGAGCGGATATATATATTTATATATTCATTTCGGGCAGCGCTGAATACACTAGCTAGTACCCCATGGTTAATTACAGGGACAGCCGACTTGTTTATAGTCAACACCGGCAATAATGGCGGCACGGTGGAATATTTATCTGTAGGTTCGAGCCTATTAGTTGACAAGGACTGCATATATACCTTAAATAATGGTACCAACTGAGAAGATACATACAAATTCTTGATCATTAGTTACCTTATGCACGCTCAGTTGAATACTCAATAAACTAAAAAAAACAATTATAATTATCAACCAAAAAAAAAAAAGGTAAGAAGAGTTTGTACCTAAGGAAGCAGCCGTCGTAGATGACACGAGCACCGTTGGCAGCAGAGCAGTTGCGGATTTGAGACTCGGCTGCGGTGAAACAAGCAATGCAGTCTGCAGTGGAGAGGTAGTTCCTGCACTGCACCATGGCGTAGGCCGGGCTCGAGCCACTCACTTGTTGTGCAGTCGCGAAGTATTTGTTGCTGCCGTTGTTCAACTGTGCTCCGAGCTCCGAGAACGTCGCGTTCAGGTTGGTATAGAAATCCGAGACGTTGGACACGTTGTAGGTGCTGCAGCCCTTGTTCAACAGATTTATCTCCGGGTCTGCAACGACGCTCACTCTCAAACACCACCAGTACCATGTTGCGGTAATTATCGATACCATGTGCATGATCTTTCTATGTGGGGCGTTCATGATGATCTTCAACCTTTTGAAGATCAAACACAGAATCTGATGAAAAACATATAGTTAGAATATCTAAAACGACTTACTAGTCTAAAAATAGATTCATTAAGAGGGATAAGTCTTGTGATGGGAAATAAGAGGGAGAAGAAATGGACGGCAAATACGACTTATGGGAACTAAAATGAAGAAAATAATTCCGCCACCAACCAGTACGCGTGGGGACGTCTCTACAAGACTTCGTAAGTAGCTGTCCAAGTCATGAACAATTGTTCTCCTCTTGTGATATCTTTTTCCCTCTTTTGTATTCGAGATTAACCTTTTAAATGGGTTCTAATATAAGTTCACTAGTACACTCATCAACATAAAAATTACAAAATTTCTAAATTCAAAGTCATCCTTCCATAATTTTCAATATATTATATGAATAATGTTATATACAGTCAGAAACAAAACTAGGATTTGGTACGTGGGTGGCGATTAGCAAAGTATGTCGTATGTAGGGGATAACAGTAACCGACATTTAAAGTAGCAAAGTGTGTCACCGACATTTAACATTAACCATATAAGTTTATTATCTAGGGACAAACTAAATTATTAAAGCCACCCATCTAAACCTCTTATTTGAGCTCCATCGGACTCAAGTGAAAGATAAAAATTAAGATAGAAATAGTCATGTAAGATTTTTTGAAGCAAATGATAAAAATTAAGTAGATAAAGATAATTTTTTTTTGTTGAATCTAAGATTGAATATTGTAAAATCTCTGTAAAATAGATAGAAATAGTTATGCGAGATTTATTGCATTCGCTTCTAATTGTTAACTTGATGGTAGTATATATGTACTTACTAACAAAACTAATCCAAACAAGCTAGATAGTGGAAGACTTAAAAAGAAAGTGTAAATAAATAGGAAAAATGAGGTCATAAATTTACCAAATAGCTTATAAAAAAAGACCAAGATATTTTATTGCCTCTTATGAGATGTAAAAAAATAATAATGAGAATGTGAGATTTTATTAATAAAATAGGTGTAATTATGAAAAAATTATTAAAAAACTAAAAGAAACCTAGACAACTAGTAGGAAATGAGATTTTTGAAAATGTTTTGGGGAGGGGGGAATTATCTTTATATTAGGATATCTTTGAAAAAACCATATACTAAAGCATATTTTTTAAAAATTTTGGGAGGGCTATCAACGTAGTTCTGCCCCTGTATACAGTTATACATTGTGCAAGCTCCGTACATTCATTTTAAAAAATTAAATAAATATATGGTTCACATAAAAAATTAATTTTATAATAGTGAGCCCCACTATTTTTTAAAATGAATATTTGGCACTTACACATCCAATTACTATATATATCTAGCATTACTCATATTATATTGACACAAATCTTCATGATTATGAATAATTATAACACAAAAATAAAGTATGTTAGTCCATCATATCGATCACCATCCTATTTCTTGTACATATTTCATCATCTTTAGCTAGGTGTTGTCTCTTATATACTTTTTTGTGGATTTGGATTGAATAATGCTATATAACATCCACTGTAGTGGTACACACAATGCACACACTGCATTCCACTAATTTCTTCTTTTCAAATGAATGGTTGGGATGATGAGACATAGAGTATGCAAAGTGGCTGCTTCCAAACAGTGGCTTTTCCTAAGATTATTTCATTTGGATTATGCTTGTTCTTTAATTAGTATGAATAAAATATTTTACTTGAAAAAAAAAATCATAATTTTCTAGAAAAGCTAAGGCCCAATTCAAGAATTTAGAGTTTAAATTACCATAACAAAAGCATGACATAGCTCCTCACTCATATATCAAGGATAAGTACGTAAGATTATAAGACCACAAGTTGCTTCGAGTTGTTTCAGCAAGAAGTCAAAAAGGTTGGGCAATATCTATGATGTCCAGCCGTCATCCACCCAAGTAAGGTCAATTTTTGGTAACGAGTTGTTCCTCTCGCGCAAGGTCATTGAGTGTTTCTCCACTCTCTTCTTCTCTAGCAAAGTGATCATTCCATCATCAATACGACCCCTCCGAGGCTGATCTGTTAGGTGTTCATGGGTGCACAATTAAGATTAGGAGGCCCAACCACATTGATGTTTTCCATATTACATAAAGGATGAAGAAAAAACCGTTAGATGAGAGGATCATGCGCTTATTACCAAAAGCATGGGAGGGCCATGAATGAAATCAAAAGGTGGAAATGTAGAGCATAATTTCTGGATTGAAAAGAACCAGCACATTTGCCTATAAAAAGATAAACCTAGTACATTTGAAGAGAGCACTTTTTAAGAAACACAAATACTGATTTAATCAACGGAGCATTCTGCCGTTGGAAACTACTAGCAAGAATCAAGCTTTTATGATTTATTCTTTTCTCAGTTTTGCAGGTCTCATGAAGTCATCGGAGTAACGAAGGTGAAATAATGTCATCGGGTACGTACTGAATCATGTAGATGCTGAAAATATAGGGAGGCATCAATATGTCAATGGTGATCGATTTATCAAAAGTCGTTTTCCGAACACCGAAATGCACTAAACAGGAGATAGCTAATGTCACCCGGTTGCACTTATTTTCAATGTCTCAAAACATAGAAAAGTGTGTAAAAAGATGTCCTAGAACAGAAATCTTCCAATCCGTTAGTGCCCCAAAGACATTATATGCTTAATAATGCCTTGTGGTGTCCGCATGGGTTTCATGTAGGGCCCGGCCGACCCACAGATGGTCCATGTCCGAATCCTCCAACATTATTATTGCCGCTGCTTCCCAACCACTGCCTTCTTTCCAGTAGCTAAATTATGGAATAAGAAGGACGACCATAAAGTGTTGTACTCCTCTGAGGTTCTCAGCCAATCTTCATAGCATACTAGATAAGTAGGAGTTCGCATGTTGTTTTGCTAGAATACTACTCTTACCCCGTTTTGATTTGGCACACCACTCTTAGAGAGCAATTCCATCAGTGCTTTGATTTTTTTTTTTAAAGTAGTCCTTTGATTTTTCTACATATGAACATAAATAAATAAATAAACAGCAAGAGAGAGAAGCAAAATTTAAAGAGGGCAGATAATGATGTCAAAACTGGACCAGATCGTGTTCATGGTAGTTGGTATAATTCTTGCACAAGACCCATGCATGTGGGAGAACAAATCAAGCCGGGTTGAGCCAGCAATTTATAGAAAACTTGAACTAGTTGGGTGCGAATATAAAGAGTTCATTGCTGGCAGAAATAAAATTTGACTGATGCAAAGAGATTACTAAAAATATGCCAGATCTATTGCAAGCGTTATTTTTTCTTTTCTCCTTTTTTTTTTTTTTTTTTTTGTTGAAATGGAGACGCCTAAAAGAAATGAAGAGCTTTTTTATAGTTTCAAGTGATCAAACAAATTCCTTGCCATTTGTTTCAAAAAACCAAATAAAGTGATGTAGCTAAAATCATAACAATTTGGACAAGAATCGAGGTAATATTCTCAACAAAAAGTTCATTATTGCTATTATTATTAGTTTACAGGCTGTTCCAACAGTTTCCTCTTTCAAAATCATTTATGCTAGTTCCCAAATAAAATCATATTTCAGTTGTGCCCCCCAAGTCCTACCTTTGAGACAGGATCCTGCAGCGTCAGCTAGCTAGTTTACGGTCAATTTCTACCACTTTTTATTTTCTCTTTCCTTTCTTTCCCCCTTGGCAAAAGGCTAAGATGAAGGAGACCAAGGTTTGTTACTCGCTACACCCCTTTTAGCACCTTTAAAAGAGTTAGCAACTTTCAAATTCCACTATTTTTTTTTATTCTTTAAAAGAGCTAGCTTTTATGACAAGGTGATACCATGTTCAGCTTTTACAACAAGGTGATCTAACAAGTCTAGCCAAAATGAGCTCATTTTTGACAAACCACCTAATGTCCCATGTACTTTTCATTATTCGCAGGATGAGAATCAGAAAAGGGAAAGAAGGATGAGGCAAGTTACCTGATGATTATATTCTGGATAAAATCTCATTGAGAGCCAGAACAATGTTCTCGTAGCACTGCCAGACAAGCGATGCATCTTTATACTTTGCTGCATAATCTAGCTGTAAAGTTCATCAAACATCATCAAGTATTGTGAATTTGAAAGATTTACTTGGCTAGAGTGAGCATGTTTTCTGTAAGAGGAAAATTATCATCAAAAGATGACATTTCCCGTGCAGATTACAATGCTATGTAAAGCTTTCCGATGAAAAAAGACATCCGATATCATGAGACATTAAGATTATGGATAAGCAGTACTTACTTTGGTAGCATTATTGAAGAGATTGGAATACAACTTCCTTAGCTCGGGCCTCTCACTTCCGGGCTTCCCTTGGATTATGGTATACAAGTCCTGTTTCAGGTAGGACGAGTTCTTCCTTAGCACCTTCTGTGCTTCTACCCACGACTCTGACTCTACCAGAGATTTTATACCTAGCAAAGCTTGAGCATGGCCTCTGATTCCACTCTTTGCCTCTTCGTACGTTGTACCTGGTACTACCATGTTAAACTCGAATCCATCAGAAACCTCCGGACTGGCCAATAGTACTGACACTATTGCTGCTATTCCAGCTATTCTTCTACGGAAATTAGAACCGAGTATGACCTTCTGGGGCATCTCTCTGGACCTAAAAGACGGTTTAAAACAGCAGGTGAAGGTTGGAGGATGAGGATAACGTGACAGGTTGGGTTGTAAGACCAATGGTGTCGTAAACGTCATCATCCTCTTGCGAATTTCTTAATAATATAGCTCAACGGTGTAATTATCTTTCTTTCCAAATTCCGTTGTCAACTTCCCGAACGAAGCCCAAGGATTTATATAAAGAATAGAATAAAGAAATGCAACTACGATCAACTATCGTATAAGGAATTTCCAAACACAACCTGTAATCATCTCTTTCTCAAAAACCCTCCTGCAAAATAATTGACATAATTACATGAGCATTATGATAATAAGTAGAAGTTTTCACGGATAGCATCTGCCTTCCTCGAGAAACACGGTGCGCATAAATCAAGTTAAGATTATGCTAGATTAAAGCAAATTGGCTCTGTTTTAAATCAGTTGCTCGTATAATGAGTTAATTCAAGACATCAGGTAATTTCGACGTGAAAGAACTCTCAGATTAGCAAGTTTATCCCCTCTCCGAATGCACCCACATCAAACAACAACCGTATAAACTCCGATGTAGTAGCCAATAATCAGAACCCAGAGAGAGAGAGAGAGTTTGCGCGTACCTGAAAGTTTGCTTTAGAGGGCGGAAGCCGGTTGGCTAACGGGAGGTGGCTGAGCGCTTGAGCTGTTACAGCGGAATGATTAGTTGATAAAAGGGATTTTTCACCTCATCCACAGCACTTTCAAATGACGCACAACGTCTCTTATTTTTTCTTTTATTTCTGCACGCATTGTGTCTTTGTCAATGGTGAGTCAATTTTTGATTTAGGGCCGGTTTCCTTACATTCTCTTATTATAATTTTTTAAATTTTTTATATAAAATATAATAAATAATTTATTTTTTTAATTTTTAAAATAAAAAATAATATTCAAATTTTATATTTTAATAATATTTTATTTAACTTTTAATTTTTATTTCATCTCATCTCATTGTATAATCAAATAAGACCTTAAATTATAACCCATAATGTTTATAAAGATTAATTTTACATTAATTTTCATCTCAATTGTTTTATGAACAATACTAAATACAATTTTCATTTGAGGACTGCAATACAAGTCTAGGTAATTTTATTTTTAAATTTTTTAAAATTATAAAATTATCATTTCTAAAATGATATTTTTTTTCATTTAATAAAAATTTATACATACAATCCTCAAGTGAAAACTATAAAAAAAATTTCTCTTATTTTATTACTCCCCCTATAATTAGGGCCATGGTCCATGGATTCAACTTTTAGATTTGATCCTTTATTCGGCCTAAAAGTACCGGCATCAGTTTGGCTATTATTCTATTATTTAAATTTTATCTAATATCACGCTTTGTCTATCACACTCAAAACATAATTCTATGTTGAATTATCACTCTAAATTTTATATAATAATAAAATATTATTTAGTTTTAAGTCTTTTTATTATCTTTTACCTAAAATATAATTATTTTTATTTGTTTTCAAATCTATTTTATTAATTATGCATATATTAAATCTATCATAATAATAGCTTCATTTTTATTTTCATTATTTTCAAAAACAACAACCTGTATATTAAAATATATCAAATTATCTAAAAGATATTAAAAATTGAATAAAATATTATTAGAATATATTTTTTAATATTATTTTTATTTTAAAATTTAAAAAAATTTAAAAAATTTATTTTATTTTATATAAGAATTTAAAAATTTATAATGATTAAATAAGATGAATTAAAAAGAATTATGAAAACTTTATCAGATTTTATCGATATATAATATAATATATTTCGAAAATCACACAAAAATGTTATAATAAATAAAAATCATTATATGGACAAAAAAGAAATTATAATAATAAAAGAGAGACATTTGAGAGTACATACCCTCTCTCCTTCTCGGTCCGGTGAGACGATCTGAATCAGCGTGTACATACAAATATATCTCCTTTTTAAAACATAATCCGTACTCTGACAAGGACCACTGCAAGGATGGTGGCACATGCCTGCTGTCATATCACCTCTCCCAAATGGACGGTCATAGATTCTCTAGTACGGATCTTTCAACGGCCTCGATTTCACTTCCTCTCACCACTCTCTCCGACTCCGGCTCTCTCCTCTCTTTCCCCCCCTCTCTCTCTCTCTACTGCTCTCTCAGCTCCAGCTTGGTCGGGACCCCCTCCCCACCCACTTTATAAAGAGAGCGAAAGTAACCTTCTTGGTTTTCCCTTTCTCTCCGTCGCTCTCTTTCTATTCGACTGTAAGTTCCTTTCTTTCAATTTCAAATATTTCACCTGAATCTAATGCTCTGCCACTCTAAATCTCAATCGATAGTGATAGGGCCTACCGTTGAGCTCAACGGTCTGTGACTCCAAGCCTCAGCTCTCTCTCTCTCTCTCTCCATGGTTCTGATCTCGAACGACGCGCTCTGTTTATTTATGGATAGTGGAGTCTCGGATCCTTTCCTTTTGGGGTGCAAGTTGGAGTGAATTTACGCAAATGCCTCTCCCGTGAACTCTTTTAGGTTTCATTTTGAGCTACTGTTCAAAGATCGCCTACTGTGAGCAATGACCTGAATTAGTAAATAGAGAGGCGGAGCAATGACTTTAGGTTGTTTAGTTAGGTTTCTTGTTGCACTCCATAGCTTTAGAGTTTTTGTTCCCTAAAATTTATTTATGCTGGGTATGTTGGTATGCCCATGAACGAGGGTTAGGGTTGCATAAATATCTCTATAGTCAGAAATAATCCCTGTCAAAAAGAAATAAACAAGAAAAGAAAGAGATAAAGGAAAGGTGGATATGAAGCTTTCAACATCGGGGTTGAGTCAGCTGGATCATGAAGGTATATATCTCATATCCTTCCTCTTCTTCTTCTTTGGATTTTAATATTTTATTTTAATTTCATTTTCATGTTCCTTTTTTAGAACTATATTTATTTTGCTTCTCTTTTGGCTTTGGAAGTAAAAATAGGACTAGTAATTAATTATTTTTCGTTTTTGTTATTGGATATGGAGGAGGAACAGGGGAGAAGAAATGCTTGAATTCGGAGCTGTGGCATGCATGTGCTGGACCGCTGGTGTCCCTACCGACGCCGGGGACCCGTGTCGTCTACTTTCCTCAGGGTCATAGCGAGCAGGTTGCTTCTCTTTTCTATTCGCTCCCCCTATTATTTTTTTAGTTTTTTCTTCCCTTTTCGATGAACAAAATAAATTCCATTTTTAGGACTATTTTTTCCCCAGAAAAAGACTTTTTTAGCCTAGTTTAAATTGTACTTATGATTTTCTTATTACTAAATTTGCAGCACTTTTACGTAAACGATATTTTTAGGAATTACATACATAATCTAGCGCAGTGGTATGATTTTGTGCGATTAATATGAAATGTGAAAAGTAGTAATTCTTATTGTTATTGTTATTGTAGGTTGCTGCTACTACTAACAAAGAAGTTGATGGACACATTCCCAATTACCCGAGCTTGTCACCCCAGTTGATTTGTCAACTCCATAATGTCACAATGCATGTGTGTTTTCTTCCTTTTCTTTTCAGCTGTAAAATTACATTAATTGAGATATGTCTGATTCTCATTAAAATTTAAAAATAAAAAAACAATTTTGAATTTTAAGTCACCTATAGATTATTTACGGGATTTCAGGCTGATGTGGAAACGGATGAAGTATATGCGCAAATGACATTACAGCCTTTGACGCTGGTATTCCTGGTTTTGTTGTTGTTCAAGTTTTTTCCCCTTATAGTGTATTGGAAACTCATCTGAATGGAATGGAACTCTTTTTTCCTCTCCATGCCGCAAATAGGAAGAACAAAAGGATACATTCCTCCCTATGGAATTGGGGATTCCAAGCAAGCAGCCTGCCAATTACTTTTGCAAGACATTGACAGCTAGTGACACAAGTACCCATGGAGGGTTCTCCGTTCCTCGTCGTGCTGCTGAGAAAGTTTTCCCTCCACTGGTAGTGTCCGTTACTTCACTTCTTTTTGTTTTGATTCTAAGTGGGATGTTGTTGCATTTTTTTTTTGTTTTGGTCCTGCAGGATTTCTCGCAACAGCCACCAGCTCAGGAACTTATCGCAAGGGATCTCCATGACGTTGAGTGGAAGTTTAGGCATATTTTTCGAGGTAGATCTTGATTTCTTTTCATAGTGGTACTTGTCAGGAAAATGAAAAAAAAAAAAAGATGATCCGTCCATTAATAGAATTTCATGAGCTTGTAGTCTTCTATGTATTTGTGGACCTGAGAGAAATGATATATTGTGATATTTTGCTGCTGCTTCTATAGAAAAGTTTCGTATCATAATTTTGAATTTTAACTGGTGGAAATTAGGATCAATCTAAGAATGTGGTAAGATTGTTAGCTTTCAATGTTGTTGTGACTTTTCTTTCTCTTGATGGTGATTTTTTAAAATAATTGTCTATTGACGGTGAAGTGATAGAATAATTTGTGCAACTCTGTCACAATATTCTAGAGGCATGCTTTTCATGAATTTTCAAAATAAAATTTTGGAAGCGCTAAGGATTTTAAGTTCAGTAATTTTGTCTTAATGTCCCAGTAGATTTCTGGGCATTATTTACTTGAAATGCTGGTAAACTATTGAAACATCTACATTAGTAGACTCACATACCTAGTGTATCTTCGCATCTCGCCCAAGTATACTTTCCGTGTAATTGGGCTTTGCCTATTTACTTTTATTTTTTTTATGTCTGGGAACCTCTCCAAGGCTGGGCCCTTCGGACCCACCCCTGCAGAGTAAATCCCTTACTTGATCAAATAAAATCTTATTTTACCTATAAAAAAAATGATTGGAATATCTCTGTGAATATCTTAATGTATTACCTACTCATATAAAATAAAATCTTAGTGTATTACCAAAACTCAATTATGTTGAGAGGTTTGCTAATCAATTTGAATATGCAAGTCATTTTAAAAAGGTTTCAAGTCGTATGATGCTTTCTATTGTTCTTTCCACAAATCATGTTTAATAGAGTTGGGTATGGAAACTGAGGTGTAGCGAGTTGTGTAGTAGTACTCCTATAGTCGGTATGTGAAGTGTGAACATTAGGATGATAACGGATAACACAGATCTAGCAGCTCAAGAATTTTTTTTTTTAATCGGTAATCAATAGGTTTTATTCATAATAATAGGCAAAGTCCAAGTACACATGAAGTATACATGAGAAGTACCTAGCTATAGTTTACAATTGAAAGTAGAAAGTCATGGACATTAAGTCTGTTACAAACAATGGCCCCCCACCCAAGAAAATAATGTTTTAAAGAAAAAAAGTTTCAGCTCCTCCATTGTTCTCTCGTGGTTTTCGAAGCTTCTATCATTTCGCTCCCACCAAATACCCCAACACATATATATGGGGACCATTTTCCATATTGCTGCAACTTGTGAATTTCCTCAAAGGCCTCTCCAGCATGCTAGAAAATCGACCAATTTGACGGGCATAACCCATGATAAACCAAGTCCTATAAAAATCAGCCCATATGGTCCTGGCCACCTCGCAATGTAGAAACAGATGATCAAGTGATTCACCATCTTTCTTACATATATAACACTAGTCCAATACCATTAATCGATGTCTCCTTAGATTAGTTGTGGTGAGAAATTTGTCCAATGCTGCTGTCCAAAAAAAAGCTACTTTTGAAAGAGCTTTGGTTTGCCAGATGCTCTTCCATGGGAATATTAGCCTGCCTGGGCTCGATAAAACTTTGTGAAATGATTTGACCTTGAATTTACCTTTCTTGGAAGGGCTCTGAAACATCCTGTCCATAGTACCCTCGGTCATACGTACGGAATACAGTGCCACATAGAAGTCTGTGATAACCTCCAACTCCTAGTCTTGGGCTGCCCTAGTGAAGTCCACATTCCATTGAGGGGAGCCATTAGAAAAATCCAAAAGATCTGCTATCGCTGCATTCTTTACTCGTGCTAGCTCAAATATGGCAGGAAAAGTGTCTTTGAGACAACATTCACCACACCATTTATCATGCCAATATCTGACGCGAGAGCTATCACCCACAACAATATGTGTATGTCTCCTGAAAGTCTCCCAACCCTTCTTAGTGTATTTCCACAAACCTACCCCATGTGAGCCGCGTACCTCATTCGAGCACCATCCACCCCATGCTTCCCCAACCTGTGCAACTATGACAGACTTCCATAGGACCCCCCTTTCTTGTTGATACCGCCACAACCATTTACCTAATAGGGCTTGGTTGAACTTTGTCAAGTTTCGAATCTCCAATCCACCCCCAGAAAATGGAGTGCACACCATGGACAAATTGATCAGATGGAACTTGAACTCGTCCCCCAAATCACTCCACAAGAAATCGCGTTGTAGCTTCTCAATACGGTTGGCAATCTTTGCTGGGAGCGGGAACAAAGACAAAAAATAGGTGGAGAGGTTAGAGAGAGTACTTCTAATCAATGTGAGCCTACCACCTTTTGATAAATACATCCTCTTCCAAGATGCCAGCCTGCACTCCACCTTTTCAATCACAACGTTCCAAATCAAGGATCAAATTTTGGGGGACCATCTTCAAAACTTTTGGACCTGTGGAAGGGGAATCTGTGCAGGATTTTTTCACTCTGTTGTGAGGTGTTTTTTCATTTATATATTTATTTTGATAAATATTGCAATTATATTAAAACAGATAGTGGGGAGTAACACTAGTACACAAAAAGTATACCAAAGGATACGCCCAACTATTAATTAGATGAAAAAGAGCAAAAACTTCTGAAATATAAAAAACTACAATGTTGGTAGCTGTTATGAACAGCCATCCGATCACAGAGTGTCAGATAATTGGGCTTTTAATTTTTGTCACCATTCTCCCAGGTCTTCAAAAGTCTGGCTGTTGTGTTCTTGCCAAATGCACCACATCAAGCATGAAGAAACCATCCAAATTTACTAGTTTTTATGACTTCTACAAAGACTGCAGCACTAGATGTAATTTGTAGAATATTTGTTTAGCCATCGGCTGACAGAGATTTGGTATTTGCTTTAGCTACTGCTCCTTTTTCTTTTTTGGTACAAATGAGAGTTGGTGGATTTTCTGACCATCATCAGAAAGCTTTAAATGAGCTAGCTGCACTCCTAATTTATTGTTGAATGTACACTGATGGTCTGCTCAATTGTGTAACAAGTTGACACCATTTTCTTGCTCATCTTGCAGGACAGCCGAAACGTCATCTTCTTACTACAGGTTGGAGTGTGTTTGTAAGTGCCAAAAGACTTGTTGCAGGGGATTCTGTTCTCTTCATCTGGTAAATATTTCTTACACTTCATTCCCGCATTGATTTTTGGTTGGTGCTAGGGAATCCTGAGTTTTTTGTTTTGGTTAATTGCTATAAATAGGAATGAAAAAAATCAGCTACTTTTGGGAATTCGCCGTGCCACTCGACCACAAACTGTGATGCCATCATCTGTTTTATCGAGTGATAGCATGCACATCGGACTCCTAGCTGCTGCTGCTCATGCTGCTGCAACCAATAGCTGTTTTACTATTTTCTATAACCCGAGGTGCAACACAGTTTTCAAAGTTTGTTCTTCATTTTCTTTTCATTTTCTTCTGTAATTCTTGTTGCGCCTTTTCCATTATGTACAGGGCCAGTCCGTCTGAGTTTGTTGTACCCCTTTCAAAGTATGTTAAAACTGTATTTCACACACGTGTATCAGTTGGGATGCGTTTCCGGATGCTTTTTGAGACTGAAGAGTCAAGTGTCAGAAGGTGATATTGTTCGTGACATATTTCATCTTCTTGTGATGATGGTTCTTTTTTTATTGTGCATGTCTATCAATTTCTTGCATTTTATGTGCTAGAACCCTTCATATCTGGTAAGACATTTGATGACTTTCTTAGTTACAGTGCTGGCACTCTGCCACTGATACTGTTTCTTGTTATGGCTTAGATTAAGAGGGTACTCAAATTTAGTCATGATGCAGATTTAGTATATCTGTGACACATTATCTTGGTTCAGGTGGCACATGCATATCTACACAATTTAGGCAAGTTGCTTTGGTTGACTGAGTGGGTTTGCTTCCAAAAGCCTGACATACATGTCTTCAATCTGAAATAATGCTAAAGATGGAAAACATAACTGCTCATACAAAATGATTTGTGTTTTTTTAAAGACCATCTAGACTTTGCCCCATGAAACTTTGTTGCAATCCCCTTTTTAGGAAATAACTAATAGTAAAAACCTTTTATTCCTTTGTCTCGAACTTCATGAGACCGTAATTTGTAGGCAGCTCATACAGAGTAATCTTCAAAATCATTATATAAATTCCAAATACTAGTTGGAGTACTAGATCAAATATGATTATAAGAAGACCCTTACATTTTAATGTTGGGTAAACTAACACTAAATATTTTGTCTGCATGTTGGTGTTTGATTGTGGTGACTTCCTTGCAGTTATAGGTGCTTTACCACAGAACATGCATGTTGTTTATCTCTTAAGGGTGTAGCAGCTAAGGCTGCTGCTTCTATTTATATTATTTGTAAAATTGTGTCCAGATGTGTAAGGCTTATTTTTCCAGGTACATGGGTACGATAACTGGAATAAGTGATCTGGATTCTGTCCGTTGGCCAAATTCTCATTGGAGATCTGTCAAGGTAATTGAGCTTTAATCATGGCATGCATGTATTCGTTATTGTCCACTAAACCATTTATTCGTTGTATGTATTACCATGCTGCACATCTCTTGTCTTGTGCTTATGGAGGGAAAGAATCCTGTGCAGATTTCTTTCCAGGTTTTCTGTTTTTAATTTTTGAAAAGAAGTATGTCAGTATATATCTTTCTAGCTTTGTTGATGCCAACTTTAATTGGCTATGCTTTTTGCACTTGTTTCTTGGTTTTTTTTTCTTAGAGTATTGTATGATGTCATAATTCCACTTTCACACATTTTTTTTGTAAATTCTATCAAGCTGTGTAATGTCTATTAATCTTAAAGTCAAGTAAGCTTTAAATTCTTTTCCAAAGTTTTATCTTATCTAAAATTATAGCTCTGTTGTTTCCCTATTCAACATATTCCTCTTCATTACTTCTACACAAGACTATCTTAGGTGACTCTTGTTTTTCACTTGATAGGAGTCACCACTGCCTTTGAATGGATGCCTTTATCCCTTGTGGTATTCCCACCGATCCTTCTCTCAAGTCTCATTTCAATTCCAGCTACATTTATTTCAGGAACTGTTGCTTCTTAACCTCCCAACATTCCACAGTAGAGTATAGCTGATTTATGTAGAAGTTACCCTTCTATTTAATAGGTATTCTTTGGTCGTCCAATACTCCCAACCTACGTCTTTACTGTAACCATCTCGGTCTTGTTCTATGAGTTGCATCTTTCTCGATCTCCCATCCCTGAATTATTTATTGATCCAATATACTGAAAGTGACTGCTCTTTGATATATCTTGAACATCAAATTATACTATCCCTAAATTATCTTTTTCACTTTTACTAAACCCCTAGGGTTTGGCTCAAGTGGTGAGGGCATTGGTCTTGTTAGAGCATTAGCATTGGATTCATCAAATTCATCTTCAAAATTTGATGAAAAGTACATGTTTTCCATAAATATAAAACCTCCCTATCCATAACTCCACATTGGATTAGCTATTGGATTCATCAAAATAATAATATAATATTATTTTTTAATAATATTTTTTTAAAAATTTTTTCTTTCATATTTTGCAATTACACTAACCATATGTACATCAATAATTTAATTTGATACTTAAATTATTGTTTTCCAACTAATTTTTCATCAACTTGTTTCCACCGTAATGTAGCCAACCATAGTGTAGCCAACCAACTTGTTTCTATCATAAAAACAAGCTGCAGCCCAAAATACAAAAACTAACAATTTATAACATCAATTTATAATACAAAGGCCAAGCCGCATCCCAAAATCCACCAACATTCAGTATCACCCAACAAAGGCCAAGCTGCAGTACATTTCAGTATCAACATTTCAGCAAGTTCAGTTACACATCAGCAATTTCAGTTACACAACAAGTTCAGTCTATGTCAAACATAAAAAGGGTACATACCAACTTCAAAATAATTAATACAGGTCTCATAGTAATTGCCCTGCCACATGTTTATCCAAAACATGTCTTCCTAGTTTTTTGCATTCTATAACCTTAAAGATGACCTTAAGCTGTAGCCTGCAGAGAACAATATTTTAAATCTATATTTATTCAAAAAAATACAGCAAGGGAAATTATTAAAACACACCAAAGCAATGAAACCTAATGGAAAAGTCAGCAAAGAGAAAAGGCAATCAACTGTGCACATATATATAAAGATGTGCACTTTGATCTGGTATGCAAAGAAGATAAACAGGGCTCATGAACCTAATCCCTTTGCATTTCAATATAAAAAGTAAAAATAACTTTTATGATTCATGTCAAATTCAAAATAATAACCCAATCAAAACATCAAGTGCCCATGATGGGAAAGTGAGAATGAGAAACATCATAAAACCATTTTCACTGGCTGATTCTAGCAAGCACGACCCAAGGCAAAGTGAGAATGAGAAACATCATAAAACCATTTTCATGAATGGATTCTCATGAAACAGAAAAATATAACCTTATATCATGATTTCAGAATTACAAAAGAGATTTTTTTTGGCAAGTCCTGTAAGGTTATTCAAAGGATTTTCTATTACCAAAATCCAAAACAGATTGAAACTTCGGAATTCAACTATGCAAAAGAAATTGAGCAATGTTTATTTTGTCCACAAAGTGCTTTTGAAGTTCTTTTCCAGTAAAGTGAAAAATTAGAATGTAATCATCTAAGCCCCTCAACTCTTATCTTCTCCTTCTTACCACCTTCCATGATGGGAATTGGAACGGACAGTTAAAATGCCAATTCAAGCTTACATCTTGATGATATTCCGTTCTTTTATTCCATCTCAACGTAAAAGCATTAATTGAACAGAAGAAAGACTGTGATCAGGTATTAGCATCTCAAGAATTAATACCTATAAGAGTATGATGCAAGTCCCTGGTCATTTATAGTGGGCAGAAAAATGTTACTATAAATAAATATAACTCCTTTGATAAGTATAAGTAATACCATAGCAAATCAAAACATAACAGAACAATCACCCTGAGTCCTGACTGACAATAACATCGAAGTTAATCTGCGGAATTCTAACTGTTGACTGCCATAGATAACAAATGAAACAAATACCTACAGGACCTGAAACACCCGGCATATACCCAGGTTTAACAGCATATACTTTATACCAATTTTTAACAAAATAACAAAAAATAAATCCAAATCTATCAAAGATTCTTCCATTCAAACATTTTCATTATAACAGACCCAAATCAACAAAGTAATAAAGGAAAAAACCCTAAAAAAAACTGTTACAGAGAAAGCAAACCAAGACCAGTACTACTTGTTGCTCCGAGGGTGAGTTTTTTTTCCCCTTTTCATTTTCTGTACCACACTCCATTCTAGGTTTTGATTTCATTTTCTACACAAATGTTACATAAAAACACAAAACTACATAAAAAAAACTCTGAAAAGTTTATCTCTGGAGACTAGAACAACGAAACACCTATAAGAGATTAAGGATCCAAAAAAGATCCCAAAGATTTACCTCAAATCTGTTGTTACCTCAAAGCCAAGACCCGGTGAAGAACCAAAGATGTGCGGTTTGGAGCTTAAATTTCTACAGAGGGAAAAATAGAGAAAATGGGTAGCGTCGGGCTCTAGAGGGAAGAGAGAAAGAGAAAGGGAAGAGAGAAAATGGAGAGGAAAAATTCGACAACTAGAATATTGTGAAATGAGCAAATGGACAATGAAAGTCATATTGAATTAAAAAAGTATGGGAGGCCTACAAAAACTTTGGCTAAAATAAAATGTTTGGTTGGGAAAACTGTGGATGAGTTTTCTAAGTGTGTATATACTAAAAAAGAATAGAGCATTCCAACCAACCAACATTTACCATTTTTCATTATTTTTTTTTTTGTGCCAGTGGTTTTTATAAAATAAATTTGTTTGTATAATTAGAGGGGGTATTGTCTAGCCTACTTTTTTGCCTTTCAAAGATGGAGTTTAGGGGTCGAAATCTATTGTAAGTTTAGAATTCATACGGTTAGGAATTATTCTGTCGTTTGGACACAATGTTTTTTATGACGATGAATCCTGGAGACCATGCATACATAACCCGTCTTTTAACGGGCTAAACCCTTGTGTAATGCGCCCACATCACACAAATTAGGTAAGTCACTGGCAATTATGTTTATTTATTTACTACTTATAAAAAATTATGTTTATTTACCTATATTTTTTAGGGGAAGAGTTTTTCCTTCGAATTTGCTCTAAATTACTAGTTAGTGAAGGTTTATATGGGTGGGTCCTACTTTTTTTGCAATATTTATGAAGACTATAGAGAAACATAGAGACGTTAATCATGAAAGAATAAAAAGAGTCACCTATGAACACTTAAAAGCACCTTTTTGTGAGGGGTAAAATTGTGGATCATGTGCAAAGCAAAAGGGGAATAATTTGTACAGTTTCCCGTCTCCAACGTGTCTTGTGCATTGCTACTTCCATCGATTCTGTCTTGTAAATTGCAAATTGCAAACACTTGAGGCTGTATTTGAATGATTAAACTCTTAGTAAAATTCATGTTTATTTTGTATAGAGGAACTACTTATAAAAAAAAAAAAATTGTATAGAGGAACTATATATATCCATTGCATAGCACAAAGGCTTTTTACCCATCGTTTGTTGTAATTCACTGAGTTTTGATTTGTTTCATCATCTTTCATCCTTTATGTATAGGTTGGTTGGGACGAGTCAACAGCCGGTGAGAGGCAGCCAAGGGTGTCTTTGTGGGAAATTGAACCTTTAACAACTTTCCCCATGTATCCATCATTGTTTCCCCTGAGACTGAAACGCCCCTGGCATCCTGGGGTCTCATCTTTGCATGGTATTTATCCTTTTAATATTAACTTTACAGCTTTTGTGATGAGGTTTTCATTTTTATTTCTTTCTTCTCTTTCCTTTAAGATTCGAATTGGGCAAGTTTGTGTTTAGTTATTTGATATCCCAAATCTAAGCATCTGAATTTGAGGTCAACAAAGTTACTTTTCTTGCCAGGTCAGTCTCAAGTATAGGTGACTAGAGTGTTCATTCTTGTGACCCTTTATTTCATTACTTTCTTCTCTGTTTACATTATTAAATGATAGGTGATTGGAAAATGATTTGTGCAAGCCTTGGATATGCAAGCCCCTTGAAAAAACATGGGACCCCTCAGAAAAAATTCACTTTTAGCTGGGGGTCCTCTTTGTCCCTCTTTTTTCTATGGGCTTGCCCCAGACTTGCACGCCCGGGGCTTGTATCTAGGTTGCTTTTTTCATAAGTAACATCTAGCATTACTCAATAATGTTTAGTTGGGGTGCACACGTATTAGGCTTCTGTGCTTTCTTGTAGTAAATTGTAAACTCTAGCATGATTGCTATGAATCTTGTTGGTGTTATGATGTCACTATGGCCTTTTGCAGATAGCAGGGATGAAGGAACTAACAATGGGTTGATGTGGTTAAGGGGGGGAACTGGAGAACATGGAGTCAACTCCCTAAATTTTCAGGGTGTTGGTTTGTTTCCCTGGATGCAGCAGAGACTGGACCCGACTTTGTTTGGAAATGATCATAATCAGCAGTACCAAGCTATGTTGGCTGCTGGAATGCAGAACCTAGGAAGCGGAGATCTCCTGAGACAACAAATTATGCAATTTCAGCAGCCCTTCCAGTATTTTCAACAGCGAGAGAGCCATACTTCACTCTTGCAGCAGCAGCAGCAGCAGCAGCAACAACAACAACAGGAGGCATTTACCCAAACCTTGCCTCGTAACATCCTGCAGGCACAAACCCAAGTCTTAACAGAGAACATACCCCAGCACCTTATACAGCAACCTCTTAACAACCAACAAGAAGAACAGGCACGACAGCAGCAACATACCTTTCAGAATACGGTTCATATCCGAAGTGATCAGCTGCATCAAAGACTGCAGTCAAATGTGCCTTCTTCATCTTTTGCGAAAGCAGACTTCATGGATCCAAGCACAAAGTTCTCGGCATCTATTACCCCTAGACAGAATATGGTCAGTTCATTTTGTCCTGAAGGGAGTAGCAATTTTTTGAACTTCTCCAGAGTTGGTCAGTCTATGCTAGCTGAACAGTTACCCCAACAATCCTGGGTCTCGAAGTACACACATTCACAGGCTAATGCTTATGCCAATTCAATGTCACACGCACCATATCCTGGGAAAGATGCTAATGAAGAGCCAGAGAATTGCAATTCTGATTCCCAGAATCCTACTCTTTTTGGTGTTAATATCGATTCATCCGGGCTTCTACTCCCTACCACCTTGCCCACTTTTGTTACTTCAGTTGATGCTGATGTGACATCTATGCCATTAGGGGATTCCGGATTTCAGAGTTCCCTGTATGGTTCGGTGCAAGACTCTTCTGAGTTGTTGCGGAGTGCAGGGCAAGTTGACCCACCAACCCCATCTCGGACATTTGTCAAGGTCTGAGCTGCAAGTTAGCTGGTTTTTCAATTTATTCCTACTATTGCTTGTTTGAAGGACTTGTCAAGATGATGCTCTGTTTTTGTTTAGGTTTATAAATCAGGGTCAGTTGGGCGCTCACTAGACATCTCCCGGTTCAGCAGCTATAATGAGCTGCGAGAGGAGCTGGCTCAGATGTTTGGAATTGAGGGGATGTTGGAAGACCCTCTTAGATCAGGCTGGCAGCTTGTATTTGTTGACAGGGAGAATGATGTGCTTCTCCTTGGAGACGACCCATGGGAGTAAGTACTTGTGACAGTAATCAATGTTCCATATTTTCTCGAGTCTCTGTCTCGATCTGATGTTTTAGGCTCAATTAATTTGAATGCTTGGAAGTGGTTTGTGTTTATATTGGGTGGTTCTCCTGTTGGTTATATATGTCTCTGCATATGCATATGAATTTATTTGCCTTTGAATGAATGGAACTGAGCTGTGGACTAAATAGTCGTGGTCTTGTGCAGGGCGTTTGTCAATAATGTTTGGTATATCAAGATACTTTCACCTGAGGATGTCCATAAAATGGGAGAGCAAGCAGTTGAATCCTTCAGCCCACATGTGGCTCAAAGGCTGAACAACGGTGGTGAAGTTCAAGACCTTGTCCCAGGGTTACCGTCTCCTGGCATGCTTGAGTACTGAGGTGAAGAAAAGCATTTGGACAGCTTCCTCACATTGTTCCAAGTTTAATCCAAATATTGGATCTATTAGTTTGGTGCCTGACACTCGTTATTCTACCTAAATTTGTCCCAAAATTATACTGTACGACTCTTTTTCTAAGACTAGTGTAATGGGTTCCGACTTCTGTTGAGGAAACAAAAAAAAAACAAATGCGAGCTCACCACCTTCATGAAAATCCCGAGGACTGAATTTCTATCAAATCTGAACTAATGCCCTGAAACAATGTTGGTGGTACCGTTATTATGAAAGTAGTAGTGGATTCTTACGGTTTAGTGCATTTTACCGTGTTCATCAATGTTGAAATTATCAGAATTATTGATTTCCTGATGATGCCATCGAGCATTTTGATAAAGCAGTTGGGTGGCAAACTTGCCATGTCCCATTAAAAGTTCAACCTGAGATTTTGTTGTATTTGAGAATACGACCGTAGAAGTTCCATAAATTTTAAAATGGTTTAGTCGTATTCTCACAAAAGCCCCACATCTATGTGTTGATATTTGTCTGCACCTATAACTGTTTCGGTTATTTCATGGCCTAATCTGATAGTTCGGTAGACATCAGTCCCGCGAATGTCAACAGCCAAACAATGGTCCACCCAACCCATTCTCCCGAAGTTCCTCATCTTCTCCTATAGGGTTATATTAACAAAATCCAGCAGGAAACTTCGGCATCACAT
Organism: Juglans mandshurica; assembly: GCA_022457165.1. Lineage (NCBI taxonomy): Eukaryota > Viridiplantae > Streptophyta > Magnoliopsida > Fagales > Juglandaceae > Juglans > Juglans mandshurica. The sequence goes on along the minus strand of CM039620.1, from coordinate 42,803,428 downwards.
GCAATAGGTACTTGTGCATCCTCTGAAAGGAAAGGAATCAGTAATCATGCAGTGTAGGAAGGGACCGCGGGACTCGATAAAATCATCCGCCATTCAAATGATTCTCATACTTTCTACAATTCTTTCACTGGATTTGAAAAACATCTCAAGATGATAAGTGCGAGGTTTATATCACAAGAGCCAAAGGGATGAAAGAAAGGCACAGAAAGACCAAGCAATACGATATATTAGGAAGCATTCCCACAACCAGCTCAAGTATGACTATCTTCCGCAACAGTTTCAAAGGTTTCACCAGCAACAAGCTCCGGGACTTCATCATCATCATCATCTTGCGTTGGCTGTCCAGCAGTAGGTGGTTGCTGCTTTTGAAACTGTTCTGCAAGCTTCCTTAGGTTTTCCAAGTTATCTGGCCCTGAAAATTGAAGCCCATATGTGTTAATGGCAAGTGTACTAGGATAGAGTTTAACAAACATACATACAACAAACTCATTTTTCAAAAAGTCCACTTGCTATCAAGACTCTTAGAAATTTAATTCCCAGCCAAGTGGTTCTGAAAACGTTTCAGTTATCAATCACTACAAGATCAGCAATGGAATATGGACATCATTCTTTGTCAAGCGTTACAATCTTTCTTTGAATCACATATGCGTAGAATAGTGAATAAAAGAGACACTTCCCATTTAAAATCTTGAAATAACATGATATAATTTTCCCTTGTGTTTGACATCAGCGGAGGTACGGCTACTGAACACAACAAAGATGAATGAGCGCTGGTAATTAGCAACCGTTCAAATACTGTTAAACGACTTTGCTCAATACTGGCTCACAAGTGGACAATGGGACCCTCAAAATAAATAAATAAATAATATTGTTTGGGGCCTTCAAAAGCCAAGGATGTATGGCAACACTGCATGCACACCTGAATCATCCAAGGGTTGTTATCTTGGCTTACAAAAACTTGGTATCGATAATTCATAATCAATGGTATATACCATATTTCTCCCAAGGATTTGCACATAATGTAGTACACAAACAATAAGATCAGAATGGACAAAATTTCTACATCACATACCCTAACTAGAGAAAGGAAAGAGGTCAAGCCAATCTTGGAAAGATGCCCTAATTTTTTACACTTTTTCTCTACCGAAACTAGAGAATACATAAAAAGTCATTATGTCCAAACTTTCAAACCAGGAGCACTTGATGCCTTTTTTTTTTATAAGTAACAGGAGCACTTAATGCTAATGAAGCATCAAGGATGGAAAAATTGGAATTTCAACTAAATGCAGACCCATCACATACTAAAGGCATATTTATACAAAATTTAGCATCAGTTAAATATTGTAAGACAAAAGCCCCAGGTTAGCATGCCTAAGGAGTAACTTTTTTTTTTATAAGTAATGCCTAAGGATTAATTTATATATAAGGTAAATTATAAATTACATTTTTTTTTATAAATTACATTGAGAGTAGAGATTTACAGTTTCATACTACTCCAAGTCACAAGAGGCTTAGTGACAGTTTCCAAAAGATGGAAAGGTAAATTGTAATTACCTTAACCACAAAGAGGTAATTATTTGTCCTTTGTCTATTCTAAGGTCCCAAGAAATACTGCTAGCCGATGAATACAAACTTGGCACTATAGAGGCGATGAACAATCATGATTAAGTGCAATGAAAATAGGAATAAAGCTATCATACCTAGTTGGTTGATGATCCCTGGGAGAATATCTTGCAATTCTGAAACACAACAAATACAAGTCTTAGTTCTTGTCCATCAAAGTTGATTGAAGTAGATGTGCAACAGTGGCAATCAGCGGCCAAAGTGTAATGCCAATAAACATCTCTTTAACAGTCACAGAATCCAATTACAGGCTAACTATATGGAAAGGATGGAAATCTGGAAATGCTTGGGAAAAAAAAAAATTTGAAGACACCAGCAACATCTGAGTATTTAAATGAACTAGCTACTATTTCAGCAGCCCATGTTCGTCCACATCCTGAAAGAGGTATATAGAGAAAAAAAAAAATCGGAAAAAAGATCTAAGCATTTTTTTTTATTGGCATCAAGTGTCCGAGAACAGCATCCCAACTAATGTCATGGGTGCACAGGCCTCGGCAAGGAGTTTCCCGCAAGTGCCTATCATTATTAATACAATCGTTTACTTACAAAAAAAAAAACTCAAGGGAACAATCCCTTAGTCCGAAGGACCCTAGAGATTGTTTCCAACCATGAGGTTTCGAACGAGGGAGCATACCAACAAAACCAAGGCCTTTACTGGCTTTACCACTTGAGCCAACCCGTGGGGGTTAGGTACAAGCATTCTAGAAAATATAAAGGGGAGGACGAGAAAGGAATGAGAAAATACTTTTTGTTTGAGGAGAACCACTAACAACCCAGGTGTTGGCAGCAATTGAAGCTTGAACTGGGAGACAAGATAAAACAACATTCTCAGTCATTAGTTGCCAAAATTCGAAATCCAAAAAAAAAAAAAAGGCAGGAAAAGGCTACACAGTCCAAAAGGCAAAAATTTCAGGTATGTATATCAACCTTTGGGATTAAGAAACTGGATGACAGCATCATCCTTGAAAATGTTAACTTCTTCAATGGCCGGGATGGTGTTAACCCCAATCCTCTTCAAGGTACTCTGAAGCCTTTTATCATCAGTAGTAGTGGCTTTGTGCACAGCCTTCTTTTTCCTAAGTTCGAAAGCACAGGTCAAACTAAATTAAACTGAACTTCTTTGGAATCAAACTTAAGATATCCAAAGAGAAATCAAAGATATACACAAAAAAAAAAAACATATTTAGGAGGGAATGAAGAGAGAATCTGATATGAGACCTTCGCACGCTTCCTTTTCCACCAGTGCGAACGGCACTGGCCATCTTCATAAGCCTCTCCCGATCCATCTGAGTAGGGAAATATATTTTTTCCCAATCCCCACAAATCACCAATAAAATTAATACTTCCTAAATCGAGACAGAAACCCTAAAACTCAGTCCGAAACAGCATATACAATTGGAAAACAAAAAACAAACAAGAAATTACCCTTGAAAAATGAGGTCCTTCTGAAAATGAAACGGAGCAGGAAAAGCACCGATAGCCCGACGGACGATAACAGTGAACAAATAATTTGGGGATAAATCGATAAATAAAATAAATATAAGAAATGCCCTTTTTCATAATGCCCTTATTACCCTCACTTTATAACTTTTAATTTACTTTTCCTACCCTTTTGATCTCGGAGAATCCGAAATCAATAAATTCTCGAGAAAAATAATATTAGAAATTTAGATATAAGTTTCGGTATATAAATCTGAAAACATCACTTTAAAAAATAACACCCATAATAAATAATAAATAAAAGTGATTCTTTTTGTAGATTTCACTTTTCTTAAAGGGCCTTGCAAAAATTATTTTCTTTCAATGAATAATAAATAAATTTTATCTCAAATTTTATTAATTTTAAATTATATTTATTGATAGACCGTGCTTTTGGAATCGATAATTTAACCGAACAAGTAGACTGACAAGTGCAAATGCACCTTTTTATTTTTTTTTCCTCTTTTTCTTAATTATTTTTTACACAATTTTAAATATTTTTAAAAAATAAAAAATATCAATTCATTAATATTCACTTCTTTAATCATTTAATAAAAAATAAAAAATTTAATCCTCGCTTGAATTATTTAAATTTGTAACAACTCTAATTAGAAAGCATAACCCAATTCAGGCCCATTCAAATATTGGTGGCCCCCGCATGATCTCAAGCCCAAGGATCATCAATACAAGCTTTGTATTTCAATTTATACTATACTTTGAGCTGGCCCATGGAAGCCCAATCACTTCAAGGCCGAGTCAATGACCTTGTTCCAATTTTACGGCATTTTGCAGTGGCATCGAATCGGGAGGTTTGGCTCCAGATACATGAAAGCAAGCAGTCAGAAAGCTCTCTTCTTGTTGGAACGATGCATTACCATGATGCACGTCAAGCAAGTTCAATCCCATCTCATAGTTTTAGGCGCCATCTTGGATCCTCAAGCCGCTACCAAGATCATCTCCTTTTGTGCAGTGTCCAACCGCGTCGACTTAACTCACGCCTGCCAACTCTTTCGCCATCTACCGCATCAAACTATATTGGTATGGAACAACATGGTCAGAACTTTTTTCGAGAGAGATGAACCCCTTAAAGCTTTGTCTCTCTATAAGGATATGCCGAGAGTGGCTTCTTACCCAACAACTATACCTTCTCTTTCTTGCTTAGAGCTTTTGCTGACCTCTCTGATGTCTCCTTAGGCTTAATTCTCCATTCTCAAGTCATCAGATTGGGTTGGGAATCGTATGACTTTGTGCAAAACGAGTTGATCCATCTGTATGCGACTTGTAACTACATGGGCGCAGCTTGTAAATTGTTTTATGGGAACGTAAATCGAGACGTCATTATGTGGACAACTTTGATTAACGGTTATGTGAAGGGTGGATTGGTTAGGGTTGCATGGGAGTTTTTTGATCAAATGCCGGAGAAGAATGTTGTTTCTTGGAGTGCGATGATTAATGGGTATGCACAAGTTGGCTTGTTCAAAGAGGCTTTGGAGATTTTTAACGATATGCAAGTTTATGGTTTTCGACCAAATCATGATGGCATTATGGGAGCACTCATTGCGTGTGCTTTTCTTGGCGCATTGGATCAGGGAAGGTGGATACACGCCTACGTGGATAGAAATGGGATGGAATTAGATAGAGTGTTGGGCACTGCTCTTGTTGACATGTATGCAAAATGCGTGTGCATTGAAACTGCTCGTTGTGTATTTGATGAGATGCCGAATAGAGATGTTTTTGCCTTTACTTCTTTGATTTCGGGCCTAGCAAATAATGGCTTCAGTACAATTGCGATTAAGTTGTTTATTAGGATGAAGAGTGAAGGAGTTATTCCTAATGAAGTTACATTTATACGTGTCTTAAGCGCATGCAGTCGAATGGGGCTGGTGGATGAAGGGATGAGAACTTTCAATAGCATGAGTCAGGACTATGGGATCGAGCCAGGGGTCCAACACTATGGTTGTTTGGTAGATCTGTTTGGGAGAGCAATGATGCTAGAAGAGGCAAAGAAGGTGGTGAGGGCGATGCCAATGGAACCAGACTCGTATGTGTTGGGTGCATTGCTCAATGCTTGTAGAGTTCATGGAGATTTTGAGCTGGGTAAAGAAATGGTTGAGCACTTCGTTCAACAGAGTCTAGACCATGGTGGGGTTCATGTTCTTTTTTCCAACATGTATGCTTTTGCTAACAAATGGGATGATGTGGCAAAGGTAAGGAAGGGAATGGAAGAGAAGAAGGTAAGAAAGGTACCAGGATGTAGCTTGATTGAAGTGGATGGTGTGGTCAGTGAATTTGTTGCTGGAGATAGGTCGCATCTGCTCATGGAGAAGATCACTTTAGTCTCTCGTGGCATTGACAAGCACCTAAAGTTTCTTCGACGTGATCACGATGATGATATGATAAATGAATAAATCAAATTCTAGCTGAGAATTGATTAATACACTACTGCCATTGAGGAAGAAAGCTTTTGCTTTATTATTGAACTATTATGTTCCTTTGGATTATCCATCTGTTTGGCTTTTGGTTCAGTCTGTAGTTTTAAGGTAAGCCCTTTTACGTGTTTTCTCAAAGTTCAGTTTATAGTGTGTATTCTTTCTGATGATATCGTTGTTCCAACATTGATGTGATGCCTCTTTAGCATGCAGAGATATGGATCTATACAACACACGTGCGTCAATCTTTATTTAGAAAGAAATCGCTTCATTTGCGGGGAAGAAGAAACATACAACTTTTTTGCCCCATTTCCCTTTAAGGGGAAAAGAATCAATTTGTTGACATGCTACTTGCCTGAAGTAAATGGGGAAACCAGGTTTTTGGCAGGCTTGATTTTTGTTGACTGAAATTTGAAAAGAGAAGTCTTAACGGATATAGAAAATGCCTTTTTACAAGGTTTCCTATTCTTTATCCCTCCCATCGTTTTGTTATGTTTGTAAAAATTACAGAGTTCTGCTAAACTTTTAAGTTTTAATCCTTCATGTTATTGGTCATCAGGAAAAAGGACAAAATTATATAAGGTTTGTTACGTGACGGTAAGGGTGTTGGACCCCAAACAAGAAAACCTTAATGATTGTCAGATGAGGATATCTATTAGTTAAGCTTGGTTTTAATGTTGGTGCTAAGTTCTAACCATAGATGAAGTCTCATAGTCAGAATTTGAAAGACCAGTTTGGAAGTGCTTGTTGCAATAAGCTTCAGCACTCTCTACACAATAAGCTTGAACCCTAACTTGTACTCTTCAGGTATATGGTAATTGGTATTCCCGTTTCTCTTCACCTCAGGCTTTTTGTATGAAGAGTGTTAGAAGATCTTGTGCTTGATCTTGTTCTATTTCATTTGGACCTGTACTTTAAAAAAAAGTCTAATCTTGGTTTTGGCTGTGTTTTCATTAATTTAGGACTTGATATTGGGGTATATTGGGATCAAGGTTCCCTCAAGGTCCTCAAGTATGGGGAAAAATGAATCCAAAACTAATGAAGTGAAGAAGTATGGACTATAAATGGAGAGGTCTCCAAAATCTGGAAAGCATATGGAAAAACCGAAAAATAGCTCCTCCTCCTCCTCCAACATCCCACCATTTTGTCCTCTCGAGCTTCATTTCAAGTTCACATGGATTTCATCAACCCCATTAACAACGATCCTTTTATTGATTAGCATAGAAAACTCATGATCGGACCATAACTAGGTTCTGCTTCCCACTGTTTTACTCTTTATTTAGGACTATTACGAGTTTGAAGAGGATTTTGTTGGAGCTCCCCATCCTTCATCTTTCAATTAATACAAACTTGTCTATAAAAAATGTTGTTGTTTGGAAGATTTAATTAAAGTTGGTATGCGAAATCAGAGTATCAATTTAGTTGGACTTGCGGTTCATGCCTTTTTTTTTTTTTTTTATTGAGAAATTCTACCATGCCACCCCAGTTATATTACTTAGTTTGTCCCATTGATGTGGCACCACCACTTGGTAGTGCGTGGCTTATTAAAAAAAATAAAAAATATATATATTCAAAATAAAATGAAAAATACAAAAAAATGAATACTGAAATTCTAAGTTTTCTCTAATATTTAATTTTTTTTAATAAGCCAAGTGGCACTACAAATCAATGGAGCAATGTGAGCAGTATAACTGAGGAGGCACAGTTACATTACTCTTTTTTACTAATGGAAGTAATTCATTATCTTACACGGCCCTTAACATTGACAAGGAAGCCACCATTGCTGTTCTACGATATATATATATATATATATATATATATATATATATATATATATATATAGTCATCGACTCATCACCAAATCATGCAATCCTGTAAACTAAATGGCAACAGACCAAGAATAACTTCTTCATTCCTATTTACCTACAGTTATAGAACATGCACGGCTTTTCCCTTGCTGCCACAAACCATCCTTATTGCAGCTATTTCTTCCATGGAAATCCATTAACTCATCAAGTATACTATCTAAATGCATCACTCCCACACTTTTTCTCAGCCAGGAAATCTTCCACATCCAGATTTCAAGCCATTCCCCCTCCCCTTTTCTTCTCTCTTTCTTCATCAAAACCAACCACAACTCATCCCCCATACCCAACTATAGACAACCAAAAGAAATAATTATGACCAATAAATTACTACTGATCCTGCAACATTTAAACTAATCGTGTACATGCATACACTCTTCCACACGTGTACAAGTGTATATGTGCATTACTATCTGTGGTATTGTGCACACAGCCTATGATTTAGATATGTCAAGCCCGAACTCAATTTGGCAAGTTGAAATTAGACACGGTTGAATAAAAAGCAATACATGGATGCATAGGTTTTAGAAAGGATAATACCCAAAGAGAAATACTAGGGACACAAAGGGATCCCACAAACTAACGTGGCACTATGCCACATCAGCTAAGTTTTTTTTTCCCCCCTCTCTCTCTCTCTTCCCCGCCTCTCTCCCCCTTTCCCATAGAAAATCCCCAACACTGCAAAACTCCATTAACAGGCAAGAAAACTTGTCGGTCTCGAAATGTGTCCCTTTAGATCTAGCTCTCACCAGCTTCTTCCTCCCAGCCAATATGGCCTTATCCATAACCTTCCTCATAAACAAACAATCCTTTCCTCTTAACTCGGTCAAATACACACTCCCTAAATCCCCACAGAGAGTGATTTGGTAACCTGCCCCTCCCAACTCCTCAACACAACCCTGTAGCCCAACCTCTCTCTCTCTCTCTCTCTTTTTCACTGAAATTACACAATGCCCCCCAAATACTTTACCAATTGTTTTCACTATAAAACCTCAAAAGCAGGAGTCTGCAGTTAAAGTCTAATAATACACACACACTCACTCAGGTCAGAAACACGCAGAGAGCAAATAATGATGGGAATGTTGAGGCTTAAGGCTTTGGGTGGTGATTAGTTTCAGGAAATGTTTGGAGTGGGAAACATATATTGCAGAGTTTTCCGAGAAAATGACGATGGGTATGGTGCAAGACCAGAAACATATTGAGAAGCAAATGGGTTGCATGGCTGGGTTCCTTCAGATCTTCGACCACAACCAGATTCTCACCGGCAAATGCCCCTACTCCAACAAGCGCCTCCCTCCCTCTTCGGTCTCTCTCTCTCTCTAGGTTCCTTCAGGACAAGACAACTCACCCAAACGAGTTCAGGACCAACAAAAAGGAGGGGGAGGGGGGGGCGGCGCCCTGAAGGCACTTACCACAGACACACCTATGCCATAATCTAACATAATGCTCAACTATCACGATTATAGAAGAAAAGAGGAAATTTTAATTGGATGTTAGTTCAACTACAAATTTGAACCCAAAGAACACATCCATAAGACGACCTGAGGTCAAACTTATGTAGACTTTCCCCTGATTCAATTATAACACCTAACATCAAAAACATAAGATGATTAAGAAATTTGCAGAGATATAAGTAAATGGACGACAATAAAAACAAAATGCAAGATCACAAAGGTTGAGATTATAGATCATATATAGAACAATAAAGTTGGAAATTGATAAATACAGACCTCAAAAGTAGCACTTGTTGTCTCTTTTCTCTTTTATTAATATTAACCCTAGAAATCCACACCTAAAGATTCATAAACTTCATCAACCCTAATTTTATTAATTGTGAATCGTGCACTCTCATACCACTTGCTTGGCCGGGGCAGGCGCTGGTGCTGGAGCGGGCACGGAATCAGCGGCAGGAATCTTCACGTAGCCCAACTTCTTGGGGCTGACGTCGTCATCGTGGTCGTCTTCATCGTCATCGGAATAGGGAGAGCCGTAGCGGAAGTCGTAGAAGCGGTTGGAGAATAGGGACCAGGCTAGGTACATGGTCGCGGCAGTGAGGGCCCCACAGCCGACGCCAAAGAGCAGAGCCACCACCACGCTGAGGATGTCCTTGGTGCGGTCCCGGAGCGAGCTGTAGTCGTAGTTGGAGGAGGAGGAGGACAGGGACTTCTTATACCCCAACCCGAACGGCATGTCGTCCCGCTCTATTGGACGATCCTGCACCTCATCGTTGACCGGAAAGACGAAGATCTCGGAGGGGAAGGCTCGATCGAAGGTAGGCCTGGGACTGAAGCGGCCGATCTCGGTGACGACGGTGACGACTCCCGAGGAGGAAGGGTTTTGCTTGAAGGAGAAGGAGTAGGAGGAGATGAAGAGCGTCTTGCAGGGCCTGGCGTTGGTGGAGATAATTGAGAGCGAGAGAACGACCAGCTGGAGAAGGAGGAGACGCTGAGTCAAGGACGCCATGTCCATTGATTTCTGTGGCCTTCGTCTGTGCGTTAGGCGATGAATTGCTGAGGAATTTGAGAATTTTGGATTGCTCTCTTTCCGTCGAACTTCGGGGTATATATAAACGAATAAATAAATTCCTCAAAAAAAAAAAAAATACATTTTCTAACCTATAATAGATTAAAAAATCTTAGAAACAAATAATTTTTAATTTTCTGTAATCTAGAATTTTTTAAATGAGTTCTGCTATTTTAATGTCTCCATATTAATATAAATTTTAAATTTTACAAATCAAATATTACATGATATGTATGATTTATTTTATACATCGATTTTATACTAGAGTTAGTCTACATACAGTCTCTAAATAAGGACTGCTTATGTAAGTTCATACAGTTATGTTTAAAAAAAAATTTAAATTACAATAATATTATTTTTAAAATGATGTTTTTTTTCTTTTACCATCATTAATCAATGGGATTGCACACGTAATCCCTCACTCAGGACTGCAAATAGAATTTCTATTTATAATATAATAACTTTTTTTCTTTTTACAAATATTATTTAACATTTTAAATAATAAAAAATGATCTATTACATATTCAAAATATCAAAAATTATTATCTATTAAAAATTGACGTTTAAAATTACCTTATGTTACATATTTTTTATTCATCTTATGGTTATGATTAATTGAGAATATGACATATAAAACTGAAATATACATTATTATATCAATTTTAATAGATTTTGATCCAAACTGCAAAAACCCTCCTAATTATTACAGGTTATAAATATTTTATTTTCTTTAATAACAAATATAGATGCCTATTTTATTTGTATCACAATTCTATCCCGTGGATAATGGAAATTGGAATATACCCAACTTTTTAGGCTATTTGATACGACACCGTACCATTTTAAGAGGCAATAGATAAGTTTTTTTTATTAAAATAGGGAAACGAAATATAAGAAGAGAAGCCCTTGAAATTTTTGTTACGACTGAGAAAAGTGAAGTTTGTATTATGGAGCGATTTAAAATATAGACTTTTCAATATTTTAAAAATAATAATAATATTAATACGTAAATATTGTATAATGGTTCTGAAAAAAAATAATATTATAAAATTAAATTTTTTTTTATGTGATCTGATATTTATTTATGATAAATTTTATTTGCAGTCTTCAAGTGGGGACTGCATGTGCAGACACATTATTAAATGAGAGAAAATAAAATTTTAAGAGGGATAATTTCCTAATTTTAAAAAATTTTAAAGTTAAAATAGCCTAAACTTACATTGTTGTCTCAATTTAGAGACTGTAATTAGCATTGCTCTTTATTTATTTATTTTAAAGTTACGCGACTCACACGTGATTGGGCCTTGCGACTTGCGAGCGTCCTAAATCCTATAGAATTAAGGAACGCGTAGAGGCTAAGGAAGCCATTGCGAAGTTGTGTCTCTCTATCTCTCTCTACTTGCAGCAGGGTAGAGACTAGAGATCAAAGAAGATGGGATTGCTCTCGAACAAAATCGAGAAGGACAAACTGAAACCTGGAGATCACATCTATTCTTGGAGACACGCCTATATTTATGCCCACCACGGTCACACGCCTTCTCCTTCTACTTTTTTGTTTATTATGTTCACATTTTTTTTTTCCTTATAAAAAAAAATGTTCACATTTTGTTTTTTTCTCCATTTGTTTCATATACGAAGATTATAGGATCCGTATTTTTTTATGGGTATTTTATGAGCTGCTTATTATATCTTTTTTTCTAGTCATCTTATCTTTCTGGATTGAAATTATCTTCTATTTCCTTTTATTTTTATTTTTTTGATCGTGTTTGTATGGTTGAATCAAGCTTCGAGTTCCCCGATTCTCGTTAGAATGGTCATTTGAAACTGGAATTACGTTTCTGGGACCCACCTCTTCTCTGTTTCAGGAAAGGACAGAAAGACAAACTTCTTGGGGTGCCTTTCTATATATGTTTATTGTTGTTGTAATTACGCAGCGAAATCTTATAAAAGCTCTACCAATTTACCTGCTATAAAAATTTTGCATTTTTGGTATGAACAGTTTTTAAAATTGGGTCTGAATTTACTGTTCACTGCAACAAGGCTATAGCTTGTAGAAGCATTGCACGTCGAGTTCTTTTTTTTTTTTTTTTCTTTTGTTTCTTTCTTTCCAGCTCCTTTGTGGATAGATCCTTGAACTTAAACCATGCTCTCCCTCTCCCCATACGAGATTCACTTTATTGAAGCACTGAAGTTGCACATTTGGTTTTTATGTTACGATTTTATCCTTTCAATTGTATGAGGAGCGCTTGGAGTTGACCTCAAATTAACATTTTTGTTGGATTAGAGTTGAAAAACCAGGATCAAGTTTATGTGATAGGCTGTTGAGACCATTGAAAAACCAGGATCAAGTTTATGTGATAGGCTGTTGAGACCATAATCAGTGCTAAATCATCAGTATCTAATTATTCTGGAGTTAAGAAAAGGTTATTTGCTCAGGATCGAATGCCTGTGATTCTCTTTTCTTGGAAATTGTTTTCTATGGAAAGTGGTGATTCATACTCATAGTTTGCTTGATGTATACACTTTTTAATCTTTGCAATTTCATCTAAAAACAACTATAGATCTCCATTCCCCCTCCCTTTTGTCCTTCAGGAGCCTCATTGCAAGGTAAGGCATTGAGTGCATTAGAATATTCAAATAATCAGTATCATGGCGCTGCTTTCTACCTTGAGTGGGATGAGCTAGAGACATTTACAAGACTAGTTCCTCTTATGTGGGTTGTCTGCTGGCGTCATAATTTTGTATGAAATTAATGAGGGGAGTTAGTATAGTTTTTTTTAACAATGCTTATTATGCCTTACAAGCAAAATAATGTGTCAACTGTCAAGTATTACATGGAGATGGCCAATCTATGGAGTACATAGATTGATGGTATGAACATAAACTAACATAATAGTTTATTTACAATTGAGGAGAAAGGGAGTTGATCTTTAATTGAAAAATGCCCATTATGCTTTACTAACTGGATATCTGTCAAGCAGTGTAAGAGATTAGGAGATGGGACTTGGGAGTGTAGCAATCTAGGGAACGCAAATGATTGGCAAAGAAAATATGTTCCTTTCCCTATGGCCTTTTTTTTTTACACTATATTTCTTACAGATAGGATTGGAGCATCCTTTATGCTCTCAGAGATTTATACGAATTAGATGTACAAGTAAACTTTTTTTTTCTTTCTAATAAGTATGTGTAGGGAAAATAGAAAAAAAAAAATACATGGACAAGTCATTTAATGGTGCATAATGCCTGGCAGGTAAAAGGAAACATGTCCATTGACTGACTATGGCTAAGAATTGATTTTCTTTAAGTTACCATGGCTAAGAATGATGTTGTTATAGAGATGTAAAACTTCAAGGAAGGGGGTGCGGTAAGTGACTGCCACACATAATTGACATTAGGTGATGGCCGTTGCCCCCTTTTCATGTTTCTCTTTTTTTGATTCTATGGATTCTTTTCGTTTTGATTCAACTTTCTAAACTTGTTCTCTCTTTTAAAGCTCTTTTGTACTTTTGTTGCAAGCTTTTACATGGTGGTTTATTATTGAACAGAGGCTTGGCTTCAAATGCCGTAGAAGCAAAAAGGCAAAAGTCACAAGAGACGAGAAGTGTCAAGACTTGCCAAAAGAAGAATTGCAGTGTCATTTTTTTAAAAGAAAATAATGAGGGATAAAACATATATTAAAACAACCAAACCTTGTATGGAATTTTATTGTCACTTTTAACATCGTTTTTCTTTTCTTTGAACAATTTTTCTTCTCATATTTACTGGTGAAAGGTCACATTTTTAGATATTAGTAGAATTGTGATATTTTTTGTTTAACATATGAATTATGAACTGGATTGGTGGTTTGATTTTGCAAATTGTTTTATGTTACAGGGATATATGTCGGCGAGGGAAATGTTATCCACTTCACTCGGGGTCCAGGCCAGGAAATTGGAACAGGAACTGTGCTAGACCGCATCATTTTTAGCTCATCTCCTTCTAATGTCCTGGACAACCCTTGCCCAATATGCGGTGATCAATCAAAGCTTGATGGAGTCATCTCTTCTTGTATAGATTGTTTTCTTTCTGGTGGAAATCTCTACCTTTTTGAGTATGGTGCCACACCAGCATTGTTTCTTGCCAAACCCCGTGGAGGTACCTGCACTCTTGCTTTGTCTGACCCACCACCAGATGTTATTTGCCGTGCTTCTTATCTCCTCCAGAATGGCTTTGGTGTCTATGGTATTTTCAAAAACAATTGTGAAGACTTTGCTATATACTGCAAAACCGGTTTGCTTGTGGTCACTAACATCAGCGTGGGTCGAAGTGGACAGGCGGCATCCTATCTAGCTGCTGCTACTGCTGTCCTCTCTTCACCACTGCGATTTCTCACGACCAGTTTTAGCGGCCTGGCAGCTGTAGGTTATGGCATGTATTGTGTCAGCCGCTTAGTTTCTGATATTGGAGTACGCCGTGATGTCAAAAAGGTTGCTGTGGAAAGACTTGTTACCCACTCTGGCTCTGGCTTAGATGAGCCAGATGCTGCAACTGAGACGGCCAAGGAGGAGTAATCTTTTGGCATAAGCAGGAAGTATCTAGTTTGCGAGGATGCTGTAACAATTTGATTTAAATAACCTATCAAAAAATATATATATATATAGGTGGCAAATATGATGATATTTATGCTTTTGCCACGCATTGTTTAATGTTGTCGTTGTAAGAGTGTAAATTGGCTTGCCACTTGATACCGATGCTTATTGTTAATTACCCATTTGTTCTGCGAAGTCGTCTTGCATTTGGATGAAACGATGGGATTATGTTGGGAAAGTATTTGAGGTTGTTTTCGTTTTTGGTTAACAATTGTTTGTCTGAAGATGAACAATACAGCGCTTCTATGGAGTTCAATTTGTTGTCACTTGGGTGTTTTATCCCAAGGGTTTGAGCATCCACTGTTATTTTCTTGCTAATTTGTTGCTTACCATGGTTTATTTGTGGCATTCAAATCGATGTGTACTCCAATCTTAGGAATGTAATCTGCTTTGAATCTGTTCAAATGATATTTCATACTCTGATAGGCGGATGCATGTGGTTTGCTGGATGGGTTAGAGTATTGGTATTGGTTTTATCAAAGTATCTTTAAAATTTGATGAAAAGTACGTGTTTTTCATAATTCAAAAACTTCTCTATCAATAACTTCATATTGGATTAGTCATTAGATTCATCAAAATAATAATATAATATTATTCTTTTAATAATAATTTTTTTTTCATATTTTGCCATTAAACTATCCAAAGAAGCCCAGCGATTAATAATAAAAAATTAAATAGAAGGCATCCATCGGCAACTTTTTTACTGGCCTAGAATTAAATGGGAGCATCGGACTGATGCCAGTGCTCTTACACACATTGCGTTGCCATTTTGGTTAGTAGTTTAGAATCCAAAATACTGCGTCAGCAGCCTGGTCATATGCAATGGACTTGGTTTGAGTGAACAGGAACACGGCAGAGTAGGAATAAGTATAACTGCGAGTTCAACATTTTCCACCCAACAGCAGGGTTTACAAAGATCATTGTAATGTACGTATGGCCTAGTCCTTCGTCGTAGTGACCCACCCTCCCCTCCAGTTGGCTCCCCCACAACAGCCACCTTCTTCGAATTAAATTTCAACCTACCTATCTCGGGAAAGATTTGCTGTTCTAGCTAGTTGCAGACTATTAGGATCACCAAGTCTCCCTTTGTTATACCTAATTTTACAGAACAACTCGCCTCCCGTCACTTTCCTCCTCGCTGCCCAGTCCCCGCTTCTGAGCCATTATTCTCTCTCTCTCTCTCACAAGGGAAGATGACACCCTGCTGCAAAGGAGATTACTAGACAAACGCTGTAATAAAGCATTAAACCCCGCAGTCTCTACTGATATCAGAAGGTGCCATATAAGTACCGCCCAGAAGTTTAACCATCGAATTTTAAGGCATAGGATACTCGAAACAAAGGAGAAAGAAAAAAAATTACCAGGAACTCGTGTAATTAAGCAACATATTCAATTGCTGATAAACTCACACCATATAAAACAATCGATCTATACGCATCAAACGAGTACCAACCTGTGTGGCCTTTTTTGGCCACCCAGCCTATGATTGATTTCCAACTGTCCAGTTCAATGACAGCTTCACCCAACCATATACACACAGTTGTAGGAATTACCAGGATGACGGAAAAAGTTTTCTTTGGATTCCTATTGACAGCCATTGTCCTTTGTCTAGCATGTATTCATATTATAAAATGCATACATAAATTCAAAAGCAGGCAAAAAGTACTGTGACATTACAAGCGATTGACAGAATATTTCCCCTAATTAAAGCTGATATAAAAGACATTCGTGCGACCTCAAACATATCCATCTAGTAAGGCCATAGACCAACTCCACCGGGCTTCTTTACAAGCATCCGATTGTATTCAGGTCTTGACGTCTGCAATTGATTTGAACAATTTTTAGAAGTTATCAAAAAGCAATTTGGCCCTGTCAATAACAATCAACATAGTGATATATCTTTCCTAGTTCTTTTCCATTGAAGATGGCATAAAAGATGCCTGAGATATATTTATCTACTTAAAAGAGAAAAATATGAAAGAGAAAAGAGAGTAAGATGGAAAAAAATTGAAAATTGAGATCGAGGAATGACAGACCAATCACTTGGGTAAAGATACCAATTGAAACTACTGCAAATATGTACTAGTATAGATTCTCTTGCACAAAACCAAAAACTTGGTTGATATAATTGATTTCTGATATTTCGTATAACTGAATTCAGTTTCTTGTACAAGACAGCCAGCATTCGGCTCGATAGTGGTTGCTCATAAAATAAAGGAGATGGATAATAATCCTCCATTGGGGCTAACTTCTTACACTTCAAATAGAGATTTTTTTTTTTTTATAAGTAAAAAGTATCGCCCCAGATTTGAGGATCAGGAAGCAAGGAATCTGAATTATAGTTTCAAACGTAGGTATAACCATAACGTACGCTTTAAAGTTGTTAGGGAAAAAGAGTACCGAATGGACAAAAATAGATAATTTCATGAAACCATATAAGTTTTGTGCATTCCATAACTTATTCAGACAGGTTGAAGAAGATAATAAACTTTCTGCAAATTCTCTTAAATGCATTAGAAGTTCAATTTATGAACCCTTGCCCAATAGTACGTTTCACGAAACTTGTAATGCATATGCATTCAACTCAATCAGCTCACAACATAGCATAGACTGGAACTGTTCACACACACACACACACATATATAATAAAGGGCATGCCAAGGTCGTTCTCTAGATCTTCCGTTGCTAGTTTCTTAAACCTGCTGTAGAGTTTAAGGAGTAAAGTAACCTTGTCCGATATGCTTCATAATCATAATGCAATGGAAAATATTTTAACCACGAAGTGATTATACAAAAATAAATCTACAAGTTGATGTACTTGATATGGTACGTCAGATTATAAAATTATTTTTATTATAACGTAGATATAATGGATTCCATTAAACTACATCAATTTGTAAATTTATTTTGTATAATCTCTTTGTGTTTGTTGCAGTTCTCTAAAGCAATATAATTACTAGCTGAACATGCTTCATTTTACCATAGGTAATAAAAAATCCATGTTCCTAGGCCAAAAGGTAGATAAATTTGGCCATTTTCTTATCAAACAATTTCACTCCAAAATTACCCATTTGCGCTTCTCATGAATTTGTTGCAAATTTCGATCAAATTCTAGTCATTTCAAGGATGAAAATTAGATGATAAATTTGATCTAACTCATCTAGAAAAGAAATAACAATTACAGGAACCTAGAAGGGAGGGAGAGAGAGAGAGAGAGAGAGAGAGAGACTGACGAGATCTTTGAAGAGGAGAAAAGCGATCATGAAGAAAAGAATGAAGAGGATCTCAAACTCAGCAAATCTGACGAAGGCGAACACGGAAGTCACCGCCCGAGTCATTGCCGACTCCTTGTTCCTCGCCATTCCCCAAACCCTTTACTAATTCCGATCGCTAAGAAGAAATTCAAAAAAAGAAATTGGAAACGACTCTTGTTCTTCGAGGTTTAATCGATCCTTCGCCTGGGGCTTTGGTAGGAGTATTCAATATGGGCGTGCTGGTGCTGCATTCAACATCTTATATTTTCCAGTCTATTAAATAATAGATAAGCGAGTTCGCGTACCCCGTTCGTAAGATATTTATTTAATCAAACGGTAAAAATAATTTTTATGAGATACAAAACTTCTTTTTCTTTAATTTTTTTTTTCAATAATAAAAATCATGTAAATGTTGGTATGGAATTCGATACGCTGAATCGAAGGTTTTTAAATAGAGTAATGCTATTACATACAGTCGTAAAATGCGTAAACGTCGTGCAGTCGTTTTAAAAAAGAATAGAATTTACGATTAAAAAATTAATTTATTTTCATGTGGGTCTTATATTTATTTATTTTTTTTAAAATAACTATACGGCGCTTGCACACTTACAACTGTAAATATCATTTCTCATTTAAGTAATATATATTAAAAGAAAAAACATATAAGAGGAAACGGGCCGAAGGGTGGCCCTGTTCAAAATAATCGGCACGCACAAGCCGGATGGCCCGTGAAGCTTTATTAAGTGCTTGGGTCCATTCCCCAATCAGTCACTTTCCTTTAGAATAGAATTATTGCAGCCTAACAGCTCTCTAGTAAATGTTTTCGTTTGGTTGTAAGACTCAATTGTATTAATTCAATTCAATTTAATTTTAAACTGAATCTAATATCAATCATAACCACTAATATCAATCACCAATGATTCAGTTGTATACTCAGCAATTTTTAGCAATTAATATAGGGTTTCTATCATGCAGTGTCTATGACTTAACTATTATATTCTAATATATCTAATAATTACTTCTTGTGTAATAGTGGTTACTGTAGCAAATAAAATAGTAACACTGTAACACTGAATTAATTAACATAGTTGCATTTCTCAAAAAAATGCATTTTAATCAACCTGATCTGCCACCAATTTCTCAGTATTTCTTTGCAGTCACGTGATTGAATGTAAGCCACTAACTACCAAGTGTAGCAACTCTTGTTTTGCAACTCTTAAATTAAATTCAATAAACAATGAGCACCGCTCAAACTGACCGCTAGTCAATTTTGTAAGTTTTTTTTTTCTATTCATATTTTTTTAATATATTTAAATATTTTTAAAAAATAAAAAAATACATTAATACATTTAAAATCACTTCCTTAATCATTAAATTAAAAAAAAATTATCCAAGCGATACATTTGAGTAGTATACTTGGAGAGGCAAAATAACTTTTCTCATAAACAATATGCAATCTCATCAAATTTAATTATTTCTCCCATTAAAATGGGTGCAAGTATATGCATATCATGATGTTATACAGTAGATTGGATTGGATTGATGAGGTATTAATGAATGGATATGTACCAAATTCCATTGATTACATGCTAGACGGAACTGCATTAGAGTGCTCTTATTGGATTAGTTAAAGTTAAAAAATATTTTTTATGAATGTAAGAGAAATTTGACTTTTGACTATTTCATTAACATAAATCTCCACATTGGAATAGCTATTTTTTATTATATAACAATAAAATAATATAAGATGAATTAGTTTTGATTATTCACATCAAATCTCCAAATTAAATTATATGTTTATTCATTATATAGTAATGAATAACTAATAATTTCAAAAGCATTTAATTTTTTAAATTATTAATTTATTTTATTTTATCATATTTTACTATCATATCTATTATATATTAATTAATAATCATATTCTTATTAAATTAATATATCACTAACTCAAATTAATATACTAATTGTGATAAAATATGTGATAGAAAGAAAGGGAGAGATAAATAATTAATAAAATATGTATTTGATGTATGTACATTAACCTTTAAATTTGGAAAAACTTTTGAAAGTTACTGTAGCTAAATTTCAAATATTTAGCTAATCCATTGTGAACATATTTTGCTCTCTAATAGCTATACTCATTGAATTTAACTTTTAGCTATTCCGATGAGAGTGCTCTAATTAGACGTATTTATATCAACCTCAAGTGTGACTAGTCGTTTTAGAGGTATAACGCAAAAATAGTTATTCCATGAAAGACTCATGTAGGAAATCACATTTGACATATACCAAGACTTGCCAATAATTGCAAACCCATAATCCATTAATTGAAGAGTTTTCAGATTGAAACCCTGAATATGATAATTAAGGGTTTCGGATTGGAATCCTAAACTAATTTAGGGTTCTAATCCGAAACCCTAAAGTCATAAATTCACACAAAAAAATTAACATAAACATCAAAACACATGTACAAATCGAGTCTCTACATCACACAATTCACAAAGACGCAATCTCATTCTCTAACTCCTCCATTTAATTTCATCCTTCCTCCGATCTCCATAACCCAATAAAAAATAAATAAACACTTTGGATTCGATTAAATTACCTTCGGTGACGGAGATGTAGACGGACGACGACGGCGTAGTGCGTACAAAGGACGGACGACGACAAAGTAGACGAAGATGAGCGACTGAGAGAGATTGTGTTTTCAAGGTCTGAGAGAAGGGACAAGGGGCTCTTAACACCCCATACCAAAATAACGATGTTTTGTCTATAGGGGATTATTTTATAAAAACCCCTCAACCAGAAAGTGACGTCGTTTTGTCAAATACAAAACGACGTTGTTTTATGGCATGGAGATTTTTTTTTATTATATAAATACATATATATTTATTATGTATATATTATATTTTGGGCGGGGGAGGCAGGGTGGCCACCCCTAGTCAACAGTGGGTACTGGCCTATGACAAGTGAAAAATAAGTTAATATTCATATTATTTACATATATATTTATAAGTATGCATATTTTCCAATAAACCTTATATTTATTATATTTACTATATAATGTGTTGCTTATTGAGCATTCGACTAATTTTTTATATGTTTTTTTTAACTACTCCAGGTGATAATATTTATAAGGATGAGACTGTAGAACAAGATTAGGCCAGGGAGACGAGACAAAGACCTAGATAGTTTATGTCATGCTGAGTCTTATGATTTAAAGTTTAATAAGTTATTTTGATAAGCATATGATATTTTATTGAATTTAAATAAGTGTTTCTGTAAACTTTATTTTAGATTTTATGTATTTAATAAATATTATATTATAAATAATTTTTGTACTTGCCGTTTCTTTAAAAAGAAAAGAATTTTAAGTCAAAATTTGGTAGCACAATGGGTTCCAAAAATAAAAGATTTTTGTCATGAGCAAGAAGAATCGAGAAATACAAAGTGTGACAGAAATATTTTCTTCGTCTTCAGAGCCTCACTTTCGAAATCTTTGTGCTCGATGGGTATAAGAATCGGGACCGAAAACTCTGGCCTCCACCCCTCACATCAACCAGCCAAAACATCTCCTCACCCTGACAACGCCCCCACCACGACTAGGGGTGTAAACCGGTCGGTCCGGTTCGGTCCGGACCGAACACCCCATAGGGACCGGTAATTATCGGTCCGGTCGGTCCATTCGGTCCGGCCTTTTTTTTAAATCAATTAATAAAAAAAAAATTATTTAAAATACTAAATTAAATTAAGTGACTTATTAATGTGAATTATGTAACAAACTCAATAAAAAAATATTTTATATGGTTAATGATAATAAATTACATTATTAATTTATATAATTATTATATAATTAACTAATTGATATTATATATTAGTTAATTCATAGAATATTAACAAGTGTTAATAACATATTTAAAATTTTATATTGTTAATAGTAATAGGTTAGATGAAGATATATATAAAATATTGTTAATTTATAAAATATTAACAAGTATTAATAACATATTTAAAATTTTATATTATTAATTGTACAATTATTATATAAATAATGAGTAATGCTAGATACAGTCATGGAATGCACAAGCACCGCGCACTCCTTTAAAAAAAGTGAGTAAATATGGGACCCATATGAAAAAATTAATTTTTTAATAATAGATTCAACTTTTTTTTAAAGGAGTGCACGATGCTTGCACAATCCATGACTGTATCTAGGATTACTCAATATATATAATATTTTATTTATTTTTATTTTTTATTCGGTCGGTCCGGTCCGAGAAATCTCCACCCCGGGACCGGACCGAAGACCAAAATTCTCCTATTTATTGGACCGAAACCGACCATGCATTTGGTTGGTCCGGTCGGTTTCTCCAGTCCGAACTGACTGGTTTACACCCCTAACCACGACACTGTACAACGAATATGATGTATGAAAAACAACCAACAATAACCAAATCTAGTCCTTCAAGATCGAATTTTTATAAAAGAATTTCTCTGTATGTGTTTTTTTTATAAAATGATAAAATAATTTTTTTTTTTTTTTATAAAATGATAAAAGAAAAAGTAATGATATACCTATAACTTTTTTACAATTATTTTACAACTTATTTTATAATTAACCAATACAATCGTGCCACTTCATTAAAAAAAAATTTAAATTTATAAAACTATCCTCAATTACACATTGGGTTGTAAAATAGATGTAGAAGAGTTGTAAGAGAATATTTTCCTTAAAGAAATTGGATGAACAAAGAATGGATGAACTCAGGGGCACAATTGTAATTATACTCAATCTCACAAGGGCATAAATGGAACAAAAAGTGTTAAACATAAAATAAGTTCATTCATGTTCACTCAGGAATAACCACTTTTATATTTTTATAGTATAAAAGATGAATAAATATAGATAGAATTTACTATTGAGAGCATTCATTTTGCATACATGATATGGTATCATCTAAATCACACATCTCTTCAAGTGAATGTTGAATAATTAATTAGAAGCAGTAACACAATGAATATAAATTATACATTACTATAATAACTTCACTCTAACATTATCCATAAAAAATATATATACACACACGAGAGGCGTGCCTTGTCAAGTTTCATCAAAAGAATGGCTTGGCATGGTATAGTTAACCATGGTTTGGATATATTAGAGAATAGAGAAACCGTCCACGTTGAATCGACTTTTTTGGTATCAGAGTAGTAGGTTTGCAGATGGGGTCCATAGCCACGTAATCTTTCCATTATAATCCATTTTGTAACAAAAGACTGATTGTATCAAATCAATTTCTAGTATTTTAATCAATTAATTTTAATTAATTTATTTAATCAAATAGATCGCACTCCTCAATCTTGATATTGTTAATTTTGTAATAAATTAGGGTTGCGTTTGGGGCTTATGTCAATCTTACTTTACAAAGTTGGATAAGTGATTTTTTAAATTTTATATTGTCGTTTTATAGTTACAATTATTCTTTTATAAGTAATGTTAGAGTCATTACAATGTTTATTGCCTACGAAGGAAACAACATTCATGGTCAAGAAAATTTGTACCATCGATACTAAAATCCAGACTATATATAGCACATACTTATAATTATAATGTTCTCATCACTATGGACCTACTTTATGTTTACTGACGCCACGTTGGAAAAGTCAAGAAAGTGTGTTCTCTAAGGGTGTGCAATAAGATTGGTTTTTTTTTTTTTTTTGGTATGGTCTGGAACTCAAAAATCTGAGTGTATTTGAGCAGTTATCTGCCCGGGTGTAGCGAATATGAAGAATCCAGATCTGGTTAAGAATCCGATTATGTGATCCGGTTATCCGTAATTAGGTCATTAAAAAAAAAACCGCCTCGTCTCTCGAATCCGCTCTCTTTCGAACTATCGAAGCTTTTGAACTTACGCATCTGGGTAGATTGGGTTTGCACTTATGCATCTCGTCTTCGATTCTTCGCAGTCCTTTTAGCCTTCTCTCTCAAGTCTGAAGTCTTTCTCCCGAATCCCTTCTGGCCTTTCTCTTAAGTATTGCTTCCGAATCTCTCAAGGCTCTATTCTCTTCTCAAGTCTTTCGACCTCATCGAAATACAAACAGAAACTTCGAAGTTCTTTGCACATCTAGGTGAGAAACTCGGATGCTACCATCTATATTCTCTCTCTAAGATCGTAAGGTATCTTTATTTGTATTTAGAAAATTTTCTCAGATTTTTCTCATCTTTCTGTTAGATTCGCATGGAATTAGGGGTATTTTTTAGTTTTTCTGATTTATATTATTTTTTCTTTGTTCAGTAAACTTATTTTGATACTTTATTAGTAGATTTTTTATATTTGATTTGTAGATGAAATGACAAAAATGTAAGTTTTAATTATTGTTTTATGGAATACTTTGTTTGTTTTTTAAAAAAAGTCAAAGACAATAACGGGATGTATAGGTTCGTACTATTGAGATATGGTTGAGAGACCATATAGGCTAGTTGTGTGCAAACCTTTCCCAATGCAGGAACTGACTGCGGTTGGGATGTGGGACCATATACTTTGTTTGCTTTCTCAATTATTAGACTTGGTCCCCGCCCCGAGGCTTCCGTATTCATCTTATTAATCTTATCTTTACCGCCAGATCAGAATTCAGCAGCAGAAATAATATCATAGGGTAAGCACAAGTCCTGAGCGTCATACAGAGAGTGTGTACCTGCAAACCACCCATGGAAGGGCTGAAAGCAAGGCCGGCAAATTCGTCTCCTCTTACTCCATTAGGCTTCTTGGAAAGAGCAGCCACCGTTTATGGCGATTGTCCTTCTATAATCTACCACACCACCAACTTCACGTGGTCGCAGACCCATCGCCGATGCCTCAAAGTAGCCTCGTCAATCGTATCGCTCGGCATCGCGAGGGGCCAAGTGGTGTCCGTTGTGGCCCCCAACATCCCCGCCATGTACGAGCTCCAGTTCGCCGTCCCCATGTCCGGTGCCATCCTCCACAGCATCAACACCCGTCTCGACGCTCGCACTGTCTCCGTACTCCTGCGCCACGGTGAGTCCAAGCTCATCTTTGTCGACTATCTCTCTCGCTCTCTTGTCTTGGAGGCCCTCTCTTTCCTTCCACCCAATACCCCACGCCCTCTTCTCGTCCTCATCACTGATGATGACGATGATGCTGATCATACCCATGATTCATCACCTGCCGTCGATTTCTGCAGCTCCTACGAGAGCCTGGTTGAGAGAGGCGATCCTGAGTTCAAGTGGGTCCGCCCGAAGAGCGAGTGGGACCCTATGATATTGAACTACACTTCGGGTACAACCTCTTCCCCAAAAGGGGTTGTCCACTGCCACCGGGGGATCTTCATCATCACCATTGATTCTCTCATCGATTGGGGCGTCCCAAAGCAACCGGTGTATTTGTGGACCCTACCCATGTTCCACGCTAATGGGTGGAGCTACCCTTGGGGCATAGCAGCCGTTGGTGGGACCAACATCTGCCTCCGGAAATTCGATGGACCCACAATATTCGGCCTGATAAACAAACACGGCGTCACTCACTTGTGCGGTGCTCCTGTGGTGCTCAACATGCTGACCAACTCTCCAAACAACCAAAAGCTCCAAAAACCGGTTCAGATCCTCACGGCAGGAGCCCCACCACCAGCCGCTGTACTTTTCCGGACCGAAGCATTAGGCTTCGTGGTGAGCCACGGGTACGGATTGACGGAAACGGCAGGACTTGTGGTGTCGTGTGCGTGGAAGCCACAGTGGAATCGGTTGCCGGCGACTGAAAGGGCGAGGCTCAAGGCTAGACAAGGGGTGAGGACTATAGGTTTGACTGAAGTGGACGTGGTGGATGCGGAGACGGGAGCAAGTGTGAAACGAGATGGGTTAACACTAGGGGAAGTTGTACTGAGAGGTGGGTGTGTGATGCTGGGTTATCTCAAAGACCCCGTGGGCACCTCCAAAAGCATGAAAGAGGATGGTTGGTTCTACACAGGGGACGTGGGAGTGATGCATCCAGATGGTTACTTGGAAATCAAAGATCGATCGAAGGACGTGATCATAAGCGGTGGAGAGAACTTGAGCAGCGTGGAAGTGGAGTCGGTACTGTATATGCATCCGGCCATTAACGAGGCGGCCGTGGTGGCTAGACCCGACGAGTTCTGGGGCGAAACGCCTTGTGCGTTTGTGAGCGTCAAGGATGGGTTGACTCGGAAGCCAACTGAGAAGGAAATCATAGAATTTTGTAGGGCTAAGTTGCCGCACTACATGGTGCCCAAGACAGTGGTGTTCAAGGATGAGCTACCCAAGACTTCTACAGGAAAGATTCAGAAGTTTGTCCTCAGAGAGATTGCCAAGGCCATGGGCTCCAGAGCGAGTCGGATGTAGGAATGAATTAAGGAGCTGAGTCCCAGTTTAGATGGACCCTTGTACCTAAATGGTTCGTGGTTACTTGATAGAAGATAATGAAAATGGTCAAGTTTGAGAAAAAACGAATCAATAATCAGTGGTTGCGAAGGAAAAAGAACAGTCGAAACGAGGAAAGATTGTAAAGGTTACAAGAGAAGTTCAATATAGCTATTTAAATTATTATACTTTTATTCCATTATGTAAGAATTGATATTTTCTTATCATCTTGAAATTATTTCTTAATTTTTTTTAAAAAAAATTAACAAATTGATAGAAAATTTTACCGGTAAAATAAGAGTAAGATGGAATATACTTTGAAGATGGAATAAGAGTAAAAAATAAATCTCTTTCTGGCTGTTACTCTGAGTTTGATGTGTACCGAAGCGAGAATGGCAAGTGCGGTGGTTGCTCATCAAACTATAGAGAGGCCTGATGATCAGGACCCAACTCTGCTGACCAACGATGTCAAGCTCTTCAATCGCTGGACCTTTGAGGACGTACAGGTTTTTCCCAATTGTCCATTGTTCTTGAGAGTTGATGTTTACATTCTTACATTTCCATTTTAAAGTGCAGTCTCTTTTTCCCGCATTGAATAGATTTGTTTTCTCTATGAATGAATGTTGTGCTTAGTTTGATTATGCTTAAAGCGACATTTTTTAAAAAAAAAATTTGTGCCATTACAAGTAGTTTCCCTCGGTTTGCCTGATCTATTGTGTAGTACGGACTCACATTTAATATCCCTTTTTGGCAGCCCCAGCTTGTTCCCGGCCAATCTGAGATATGAAAATTTGCATTATTAATGAAAAATATTTAATGATGAACGGGCAATGACACTACTTGTATTACTAATTATTAGGATTTCTCTTCAGAAGCACAGCCACCTGATTTTCATTGACCTGTATTGATATGCTTTGTAGGTTAGTGACATATCTTTGAGTGATTACATAGGTGTGGTTCCAGCATACAGCTGGGAGGCACTCAGTCAAGCGTTTTCGCAATGCCCAGTGCCCAATTGTTAGAGCTTGAGTGGTGAGAGAGACGGTAGAAAGCAGAAGAGAAAGTGAGGACATAGTGGGGCGACTTCCTCGTGAAGTACTTGCGGTTGTTCAACCGTTGAGGACATAGTGGGGTTCAGTTCGTTGAGGTGTGTTGGATAGAGAAAATAGGCTTAGTTAGAAAGTTTGAATTTCAGAAACCGAACTTGGAGAAATGATATTAATTTGCAGTTGTATAATGCATAAACGGCTGAGCAATTTTTTTAAAAAAGTGAGTAGAGACTCACATGGAAAAAATAAATAATCTTTTAATAGTGAATTTCACTTTCTTTTAAAACAATTACGCGGTGTTTAGACACTCCAACTATACGTAACATTACTCATTCTTTTAAGTCCCAAAGTCTTTTTTTTTTTTTTTTAAATAGGAAAAAGAATGAAAAGATGATGTAACGTGATCATTCAGGACTACCTTTTTTTTTTTTTTCACTTCATTCAGGATAATTTTGCATTGTGTTTTGTAATATGATGTGTAGGAATCATTTTCCGCTCAGTTTTTTTTTAAAGTAAAAAACCACTTCTATTCATAGTCTAAAATCACTCATTGCAATGCATGTCTTTCTCTAAGCAACTAGTCACAAATTCTGGAGCCTCTTCTATTCACACTCTCTCAGAGTCTTAAGTATAGAGCTGCTTTGCTAAAGTGTGTGCTACTGTATTTTTTGCTCTGTGTACAAACTTCACTTGCCAATCAGTTCTATCATAAAGAAAATTCTTTATATCTTGTATAATGTTCCCATAGAATGAAAGGTTTTCATTATCAATATTAACTGCATTGATAATAACTTGTGCGTCCCCTTTTAAGACCACCTTGGTAAAGTTCAAATCTCTACATATTTCCACTATTCTCTATAAAGCATAGCTCTTTGCGGCTGGTTGATGAACATTTCTTCTTTGGTCACACGCTGCACCCATCACCTCCCCTTTCTCACTCTGATGATGATCCCTATTCCCATCTTCAAAGTTTTCTAATCCAAAGCTGCATCCTAATTTGCCTTCACGAAATCCTCCACTGGCTTTCTCCATTGCTGATCATTCATCTCTGCATTTGTTGGTCTTTTGGGGCTCTTCAAGGACTGTTAGGCTAACTGGAATTCTTGCAATCATTTCTTTGCTGATCTGATCACTCTACTGGGACTCTGGAACTTCTTTTAAAAAATAAACTCATTCTTCTAATCCACATGCCTCTCATTATTGTAGATATTTCTTCCAGTTCTGATTTATTTACCTTCACCCTTAGCTTCTCCCATAGATTAAGCAAGTCTTTTTCTACAGTTTTCCATTTTTTAACTGGATTCATAGTCACTGCCCATTCATCATTAGCTGCATGACATTGCCATAAGAAATGCATCACAGGCTCATCTTCTTGGAGGCATATAGGGCAGTGGGGATTATCAACAATTTTTTTTGTTGAACAAATTCATTCTTGTAGCAAGCTGACCTTGCTTTCCATAAGAAAATCTTCACTTTCCCAGGAACATTCAAGTCCCAATGGTTCTTCCATCTACTGTCCATCTCACTCTCCCTTGAAGATTCACCTTGTGTAACTTTTTTCCTTTCAATCTCTACATAACATGCACTTTTAACTAAGAATAAACCCTTCTTTGAGAGACCCCAGATGAGTTTGTCTTTTGCATTCGAATTGCTTAATGGAATACTGCAGATTTGATCTATCTCCTCCTTCGTAAAGATACGCCTTATCAGTTCATCATTCCATTCATATTTTTGCTTATATAATGAGCTCCTTTACTCTTGCATCTTCATTTAAAGATCGATATAGGAGATTGTACCCTAAGGAGAGGATAACCATTTGCGGTCCCAAATTTTGATGTTGTTGCTGTTTCCAACCTTCCATCTCAAGCCCTCATTTAATAACCTCGTAGCACCCCCACAAACTTCACCAAATCAGAGATGGTTTATTACTTAGTTAACTAAGCGGATAACCATTTTCCGCTCAGTTAACCCAATACCGCACTCTTTTATTGAGTTCTCCTTCAAACTCGAATGATTGTACCCGGATTTATTTAGTGATGGTGTTAAACTTGTTTTTTAATTGATTCCAATAGATTTTATATTGCGTCATTTTTTAATATAAATCAAGATTTACTCTATTTCTTGGGTTGTTATAAATCATATAATAGTAATCCCCTGCTATTAAGTGTAGGACTTATCTATGCCGACCTATATATTATGAAATGGCCTGATAAAAAAAAGTTAACATTTTGGAGCTTGGACTGAACTCGGTTCAGTCTAATTTTAAACTGAGTCTAACATTTAAATACTCAACTCTCAAATCACTAAATTCATCTAAACTCAAAATCTCTTTACACATAAGACTTACAACTTTGTTCAACTTAACACTTCTTTACACAAGGAATATACAACCCTTTTTAACTTCCTATAAATACATTTAAACTCATTTTAACATCTAAACTTATCTTAGGTGGGCTCCATAAAACTCATTATACCATCTCAACTCACTACTATTTATAAAAAATTCAATTCATCTAAACTCAATTCAACATCTAAATAGGGCCTTAAAAGGAGTGATTGTAATTTTCTGATGAACGGGATTTCATACTGAGTATGAGAGAATTTTTGCAGTTTATAACAATTTCAATAGCCTCAAATTATAACATTGATTAATATTTTTTTAGTAATCTTCTTAAGAGTGATTTGAAACTTTCATAAATCTTTATAAACGAAATCAAAGTGAATCCTAGTTGATAGGTATCAAACTTGAATCATATATACCACTTACAATTAATATGAAATGCATGCCACAAATAAGGGGAAATTTTTTTTGAAATATATATTGACGTGATTTAGGCACTATAAATGCTGGAAAATGACCTTAACTACCTATTAGTTTGTGATAAGTGTGATCTGCATTCTTTCAATGGAAAATATGAAAATCATGAGTAATTCTTATAAAAAAAAATTCAAATATCACGTCAAGTCGAAGAAAATACCTAGTGGGTTCCATTGATGCTTCGTTTATTATAAGCGTTGAAATTGAACCGCTAGTCGACAATTTTGTTTATAAAATATAGAAAAATTCTATTCAAAGGATAAGAAGATGTAACATACACTAATCAATGCTATATCAATGTTGTGGTTGATGCGTTCTTCACCGACTTGAGAATAAAATGACTCTATTATAAGATCGAAAATAAGCCAAACAAATTAAACCATTTGAAATAAGATTTTTATGGTCCTAATAAATTCATAATTTTTTAAAAATATTTCATCCCAACTTAAGTATTTAATACTAGAGTACTGTTATTAAAATGGTCTCTTTGGGGTTGCTTTATGAGTTTTAAAAAATGTTTAAATAGCCTTAAAAGTTCTTTAATAGGAAAATTAAGTTGTTTTTTATGTTACATATTGAACTAATTTTTAATTTCAAATAAGTTAAAAAATACGTTTGAGGAAAAAAACTATTTTCCTTAAACGTGTTTTTTGGATAATCTAGAATATAATTCAAATTTTAAAACGAATGTCAATAGGCGAAAATAACTACATAACTTTCAAACTTTTATAGATATGGTCATAATCTTTAAAAAAAATCAAATGATTGTCATTTTTACCTTAGAAATTATTTTTTTATTTGCTTACAAACAAATAATGTAACTTATTTGAAAGTATTTTAAAAATATAGTTACGTACCAAATAGTAGATAACTTTTTAATAGTATAACTTAAGTAATAATTAAGTTATAAATCAAAAAACTATAAGTTACATTTTCTATCGTAATCTCAAACATATATTAAGACTTCTACATCTTACATTGCTTCTGTGATATAATTTAATTTAGAAGATAAATTTTAAAATTTGAATATTATAAATTAAATCTTATATTTTAATCTTTTAAGTAGTTTAGATGATGTGCTTTACCTATCAATTTAAGAATAAAACCATTTTTAATACTAATTTAAAAGAAGTAAGTTAGTCATTAGTACGGCAAGATGTTTTTCGGTAGCGGTTTTAAATAGTACGGCAAGATGCTTTTTTTGAACGGCAAGATGCTTTGATAAGTTAGTCATTAGTACGGCAAGATTATTGTTTTAGTCGGGCAACTATCCCGCTAGCTAGTCTACTTATTAGCCCGCTGTACATTACTGCTAGTTGGTTTTCAAATTTTTTATTTTTTTTATTCATAATTTTTTAATATTTTTAAAAAATAAAAAATATATTAATACACTTAAAATCATTTTCTTAATTATTAAATAAATAAATAAAAAAATTACCGAACGGGTATAATTTGAAAGAAAAAGTAGTTTTTTTTTTTTTAATTTTTTGAGAAAGTATGGCAAGATGCTTTCGGTAGCCGTTCTAGATATTATAATTCTTAATTATATTTGATGATATGACATATTTTAAGTGAATCATACCCTATTATTAAGTTCAATTAAAAATAATAAAATTTAAGATCATAAATAATAGTATTAGAGCATTAATAGTGGCCTAGCTATTTTAGCCAAACTTTAGTTAAATTGTTTAAAAACCTCCTACACCAAACTCAACAAATGAAAAGTAAATTTGGACTTAATAATTTTTCTTGCATAAAAAGTAATTTCTAGAAGGTAGAGAATAGAGATTTTCATGTAATTTCTGTAATCAGAGTAGTACTGTACTTTTGTTGCTTTCACGAAATAAATATGAAGGTCCAGAGTTGATCAATAAACTTTCCTAACATTAAAATTTGTTTTTTGGGGTTCTGTTATATATTCATGTGTTTCGATCGGCTAGTTCAGAGTTGATCAATCTTGGTTTGAATTGATTTATTTCAGTGCATGCAGTGGATTTTGGCTGCAGGTTATTTCTTTTTGAGTAATGATACATACAGTCGTAAAATGTGCAAACGCCGTGCAGTCGCTTTGAAAAAGAGTGGGATTCACTGTTAAAAAATTAATTTATTTTCATATGGGTCTCATATTTATTCATTTTTTTCAAAACGACTGCATGACGCTTGCACGCTCACAACTGCAAGTATCATTTCTCTTTCCTTTTATTGACCGGTTAAGATAATGTTTAGCCAATTCAATCACTTTTAAGCCCATTCAAGTGGTTTCTTGGTTGGTTTAGGTGGTTTATCGATTGCTTTAGGTTATCGTTGATCATCTTGGTTAATTGACTATTGTTGGTGGTACAAATGATGGTTGTTGTTGTCTGTTGTTGGAATATAGAAAACCACATCAAGGAATTGGAAAGGAAATCCCGAGAAACCAAACAAGAGACTTTATTAATTTCATAATCTAGTTTGACGGTTAAGTTAGTTAGCCTGAGAATAATTTATTTGATTGTATCTCAAGTTGTATAAATAGATCAATACTTGGTACAGTTTTATTATTTCAAGTAATTTTCATTCAGTTAATGAGAAGAAGCAAAGTTCTCTCTTTCATATCCTCTATTTTTCTTAGCAATGTTACATCTGTTGTTGGTTGTCGTTGATTATTCTTAGTGGTGTCGATCCCTGGAAACATGATCGCCATTGCTTGTTGTTGGTTGCCAAGATCCGATCGACCAGCCTTGGTGTTTTGTGGCAATATGCAACCCCTATGCCCACATGAACCTAGTACTAAACCATAGACTAACTCACATTCTTGTAAATATCTTCCAGCTTTCAGTCTTGTAAAGTGGGTGGAACATATAGAAATAGTGAAGTCGAAGAAAAATCCAAATTCAAATGCTTCGACTCCAAATTCAGTAAATTTAAGCGAAGATGAGGATTTTCATACAATATCTTCAAATTTGGATCGATCAATGGGTCCTAAAGCAGAAAATGAAAAATGAAAGAGAAAAGAAAGGACAGACTCAGATTCTCTCGTGGTACTAAATGAGATGAAGGAATATAGAAAGAGTAAAATCGTACTTATGCAAGAAGCACGTGATAATGATAACAAGATGTTGTGTCTTAGGTAAGAGGAAGTAAGTCTTAGGCAAGACGAAGTGCGTATTCAGAAAGAGAATGTGCTACTTGAGCAGAAGAAAGTACAGATTGAAGAAAAGAAAGAAGATGAAAGAATTATGATAATTAATTCAAGTACCATACCTCCAATGCTATAAAAATACTATCTTCAATGATAAATGGAAATATTTGCAAGTCGTGCTTGGAGAAACTAGTTATCATGTATTTTATGGAGTAATGTTTTATTTATGGTTTGTTGGCTTTTTTATCTTGTGGAGTAACGTATATTTTTGATATTTTGAATCTCGAATTGTCTTTGAAATTTTAAGAGTCTCGACGCGGTCCGCTTGGAGTTGACAATGAATTTTTCTATCCCTATAAGCATGATGGCATTGAATGAACTCGCTAAATTCAGGTGTAGGGCCAGTTGACACTGGATCATGTGTGCTTTCTGCCAATTGTTCATATTCGAACTCTTTTTCTCTGTTGTCATCCCCGTTCGTCGCCAATGATTATATTATGTAAAATTACACATGCAATCATGATATCGTTGAGCTTTTCAATGTGAAAAAACCGTGCAGGTCCATGCACTATAACAAATAATGCTTGAAGCATACCAAAAGCACGCTCCACATTCTTCTTTGCGGGCTTTTGGATTGCAGCAAAAGATTTTTTCTTGTTTCCTTGGGAAACTGAGATAGTTTTAACAAATGTTGCCCATTACGGATAAATGTCATTAGCAAGATAGTACCTCATTGCATAGTTATGACTATTAATTGACAGTCGGAGTATGCCTTTGAGTAAGGTTAGAAAATATAAATTATCTATCAAGTACATTTATATCGTTATGAGATCCCGATAATCCAAAAAAAACATGGTAAATTCATAGATCGTAAGAAGCCACTGCTTCTAAAACAATTGTCAGTTCGTGGATATGACTAGAGTACATAACTGTCAAGCAGTTGAGCAGTTCTTTCACTTCCAGTGCATACAATCGATGCTCTCTAACATACCTGAAAATCCACGTTTCTCACCAACTGTGAACAATCTAGCAATGTCATCATTGTTGGGTTTCCTTAAGTACTCTTCAGAAAAAATTGAAACAACTGCTTTGTCAAAAAATTTAGGCTTTTTAATACGATAGTCTCTTCAATATTCAAATATTCATCTATAAAATCAGTTGTAACAACATATGCAAGCATCCTCAGAGCAGCTGTTATCTTTTGAAGAAAAGAAAAACCAATCCTTTAAGAACTATCTCATCTTTGGACAAAATAAGATTCATGGGCTTCTATCGTTGCTTGGATACGAAGAAATAGAAAACGACTTATTCAAAACCTCATTCAAAAGTATATGTGAGGAAAGATTGGAGGATCAACAAAATAGTCACGAAAAAGATTTTGGTGTGGTTACAATTGACCGCACCTGATGAATCTACGTGAATTTTTAGAAGAACCATGTGAGCTTGATCCTTCTTCTTCTAGAACAAGTTATCTCGATATTTCAAATTTTCCGTCAAAATCTGAATCAATAAGTACAATTTTGTGAAAAAACGAACGATCCATTGAGAGAAAATGTAAAAAAAAATAAAAATTCATTGAGACATTTGACTTGAAGTGAATGAAATTGTTGAGGAAATGTTATGTTTTATAGTAGAAGAATATAACCGTAGGAGAAATATAGTCGTTAAAAAAATATATATGTTGGAGAAATATAGCCGTTGGAAAAAAATATGGCTGGAAAAAATATATCCGTTAGAAAGATATGACCGTTGAAAAAATATATCAATTGGAAGAATATAACCGTTGTAAAAAAAATACCGTTAGAAAGTTATATCTGTTGGAATAATATGAACGTTAGAAAATTAAAGTGTACTTTTTTAATAATGAATAAATATTCAAATTACAATTATAATTAAAATAAATAAAAATTTCAAAATCAATATTTTAATAAAATAGTGATAGATTTGGAGAATTTGTTATTTGGTCATGTTGTTGAAAAATGGCTAGCTAAATTTATAAAAGTAAATTTCTTAGTCAAATTTTAACCAAACTTTAGCTAGGCCACTACTGATACTCTACTCTTTTATCAACTTATTAAATCATATAACTGCATAATTGTACTAGTAATGTTACTCATTATCTTAATTTTCATCATTCCCTTATTATTTCATAATATGATATTAAATGATTAAAAATTATTTATTATATTTTATTTATGAATTTATCATCTAATGTCATATTATAAATGATGAGTGATGATAAGAAAATGAAAAATGAATAATTGTTTTTGTAATTGTATTAGTTGATGTAGAAACGTTTTACACAATTATTCCCGCTTCCAATACAATACCGACAGGCGACAGCTATGCCCATTTTAAATGAGAAGTTCTGGGCATTAGCCCATTGTCACAGCACACCTGGTTTTTTTTTTTTTTCTCACCCAATACACTTAGTGTGTGAGGACTGATATGTACAGTAAAGTATGATTTATATTTTCTATTTAACCAACAACAGCGCCCTCATTACCTACGAGCTCTCATCTTTTATTTTTTTCACCCAATACACTTAGTGTGTGGGGACTGATACGCACACTAGATGATTTATATTTTCTATTTAACCAACAACAGCGCCCTCATTACCCACGAGCTCTCATCTGTTCAAGTTGGCGCAAGCGAACAGTCTCTTTCCCACGCAAACACAAGACGACACACTTTGAGAGAGATGGAAGAGTTGAAACCGAAGCCGGCAAATTCCTCCCCGCTAACCCCAATAGGCTTCCTGGATAGAGCAGCTGCTGTCTACGGCGATTGCCCTTCTGTCGTCTACAACGACACCACCTACACTTGGTCCCAGACCCACCGTCGATGTCTCCAATTAGCCTCGTCTCTCTCTTCCCTCGGCATCAAGAGCGGCCACGTTGTCTCCGTTCTGGCTCCGAACCTCCCCGCCATGTACGAGCTCCACTTCGCCGTACCCATGGCCGGCGCCATCCTCAACACTATCAACACCCGTCTTGATGCCCGCATGGTTTCCATCATTCTCCGTCATGGCGAATCAAAGCTCGTCTTCGTTGACCACCTCTGTCGCAATCTTGCTGTGGAAGCCCTCTCTTTGTTCCCACCACACGTCCAGCCCCCAGTTCTTATCCTCATTACGGATGACGAGGTCTCACTGACAGTACCATCATCGTCGTTGGCCGATCATTTCCTTGCCACTTACGAAGGAGTAGTAGAGAAAGGCGATCCTGAGTTCAAGTGGGTCCGCCCGCAGAGCGAGTGGGACCCCATGGTTTTGAACTACACTTCCGGTACAACCTCCTCTCCTAAAGGTGCGGTACACTGCCACAGGGGAGTATTCATCGTAGCTCTTGATGCCCTCATAGACTGGTCTGTACCAAAACATCCTGTTTACTTATGGACCCTACCGATGTTTCACGCCAATGGCTGGAGCTTCCCTTGGGGCATGGCAGCTGTTGGTGGAACCAACGTCTGCCTCCGTAAATTCGACGGTCACACAATCTACCGCCTCATTGAAAGACACGGCGTGACTCACATGTGTGGTGCTCCTGTGGTGCTCAACATGCTATCCAACTCTTCTGATTACAATAAGCGATCGCTCAGAAAACCCGTTCATATCCTCACCGCCGGGGCTCCACCACCGGCGAGTGTACTGCTTAAAACCGAGTCAGTGGGTTTTGCAGTGAGTCACGGTTACGGGTTGACTGAAACGTGTGGTATCGTGGTGTCATGCGCCTGGAAACCACAATGGAACAGGTTTCCTGCGTCGGAGAGAGCTAGGCTAAAGGCAAGACAAGGAGTGAGGACGGTCGGGATGACTGAAGTGGACGTAGTGGATGCGGAGTCAGGAGAGAGTGTGAAACGAGACGGGTTAACACCCGGTGAAGTCGTACTAAGAGGTGGGTGTGTGATGCTGGGTTATCTCAAAGATCCGGAGGGGACCTCCAAGTGCATGAGAGATCACAATGGTTGGTTTTACACTGGGGACGTGGGAGTCATGCACCCAGATGGTTATTTGGAGATCAAGGATCGTTCAAAGGATGTGATCATAAGCGGTGGAGAGAATTTGAGCAGCGTGGAGGTGGAGTCGGTGCTGTATTCGCATCCGGCGGTTAACGAGGTGGCCGTAGTGGGTCGGCCGGATGAGTTCTGGGGAGAGTCGCCTTGTGCATTTGTGAGCTTGAAGGATGATGCTAGGATGGCAACTGAGAAAGAGATCATAGAATTTTGTAGGGCTAAGTTGCCGCACTACATGGTGCCGAAGACGGTGGTGTTCAGGGATGATTTGCCCAAGACTTCTACCGGGAAGATCCAGAAGTTTGTGCTCAGAGAGATTGCCAAGAGCATGGGATCTTCAAGAGCTAGTCGGATGTAGTAGTCACAGTATCGCATGATCCTTGTCTAGATTTACCCAGACTCCAGTTCTTGTTAATTCTCACAGTATCGCATGCTGCAGTTAGAGTTGTGATGCAATCGTACGTGTTTGTTGGTCCAAAATAATGTGATTGGTTCTATTTTAAAACTAATCTTCAACTCTTTTGTTAATTTAAAATATTAAATCTGCTCTATGCTTTTTAATTTGATGCGATTAGATAAATTATCATCAAATAACTTTTCGGCAGATAAATACAAAATTAGTTGACACGCACCATCAAAGACCTGCAGGTCCAATATATGAAGCGTCAACGTCCATGATTCCATGATTTTTTTTTAATTGGCATCGTTAGGGGACGTTGATTAACTCATAAAGTGGACGCGAATAAGAACGCTAAAAATGCGAACTATATTTTTTTTTTTAAATAAAAGGATATTAATTAGAAACAAAGTGTGGCATGATCAGACGGTTATGCTAATTTAAACTATTTTCTGCTAAAAATTAAAACAATTAAATCAAATTAATTAAAAATTTAAATGAATCTCAACAACCGATCAATGAAGAGTAGGTAGGAGTGGAAAAGTAGAGAGAGATGTGTATCGATTGACGACGCACGACATTATTAATTGATTAGTGAGCATTAATCCCATTTATGCATTGTGCGAGTCTGTGGGACCCTGCCAACGGTGTACAGCGTGAATCGTACTTTTAAGGTAGGAAATGTTGTTGCTGATTCTCTTGTAGGAGTAGAGTTAGGTTGCGTTCGGTTGTTAAATTGAGTTTAGTTGAATTGAGTTAAGATGATAAAATATTATTAGAATATTATTATTTATTATTATTATGATTTTGAGATTTAAAAATATTAAATTATTTATTATATTTTATTTTAATATTTAAAAAAATTATAATAATAATTAAGATGAGTTTAAGTTCTAAAACGAAGCATTGAGTTTTAGAAATGGACTGGTTTGGAAATAGCTGCATGCTACCTACCAGGCCTTCTTCACAGGAATAAAATTGATGTTTTTTATCTCCAAATCTCTCAATATCGTTCCTGATAAGCTGTTCGTACTCTTTTTTTGTTTTTGATAATCTCACTTGCCTGTGTCCTTTTTGCAAGTTCTTATATTGCTTATGTCACTTGTTTTAGCTTCTAGTTTTTCTTGTATTGTGTCTAGTTGCTTTACGATTTTTGAGGCCTGCCTTTTGAGTTTTTATGCTTATTTGTATCTCCAAGCATTTGAATGCAGTTTTCTTTCGTCTAAGTAAGGATTATCAATAAACTTCGGGCTCCATTCTCTTTTCTTTTTTTTAAAAAAAAAAGTCTGGGACCCACGTAGCAATTACCATTTGCGAGTACTTTGCGCGGCTTTGGAATCTCCACTACTCCATCGCTGAAGCTTTATTTCTACTCGCATGCATGTGATGAGATAGCAGCTCAAAATGCATATCACGCATTCGACAAAATGCTCAAAGGAAGAAACAGTTTTTATTTCCTCTGTTTTCTCATGTTTCTACTGTGCCTTTACATTGTTAATTTATATAGAGAAGTTTACATTTAACCGTTTCGCACAATTGTAGGATCAATTGCCACCTGTCCCACCTGAAATGTATTTTTTCATTCTAGAAGATTCTTCATTACTCTGCTGTACATTTGTTGCTTCTGCTGTGCATGTATTCGACTTGATGTGTGTCTTTGCTGTGCATGTATTAGTGCTTTCTTCTTCTTGTATGACCGAATGATTGCTTGACTCATCTTCTTCCTTAACAGCACGGATGCACTTAGAAAAAACAAAAAACAAAAACAGGGACGACCCACTTGTCTTTCGATTAAGGTCTAGTGCTCATCACATCATGCCTGTGTAGAACCTGTTTTATGACGAAACTGCAGGATGAAGCAGTACTTGCAATGCTGCATCTTGAAATCCCGACGTTTTTACTAATTAATTTTCCTTTTGAAACGAAATGCGGGATAAATACGATATATGTATGTATGTATGTAAAACAAATAATCCATGCATATATATACGTATATATAATATATATCTTTTAATTAACTGCTACCAAAGGTTTTAACTGGTCTGGTCTGA
The DNA here is from genome assembly GCA_022457165.1 of Juglans mandshurica. Taxonomy (NCBI): domain Eukaryota; kingdom Viridiplantae; phylum Streptophyta; class Magnoliopsida; order Fagales; family Juglandaceae; genus Juglans; species Juglans mandshurica. The sequence continues at coordinate 42,763,785 of CM039620.1, read as the reverse complement.
TCTGATCTAATTCTTGTTAGATCTGGTGACTGACGTACTTGTTATACGATGAGAAACACGTATTAATTTTAGTGTAACATGTTCTAATTTATCAAATGGATTATTCAGTTCCAACATATTATATAAAATATAAATTTTATCAAAATTCTGTCAAATTTTAAAATGGAAAATTAATTGACCAAACATTTTTTTTTTTTTTATAAAAAATCTATACCACCTCTTACTACGTGTCAAATTTACTAGGTGCAGGTATTCAATAGTAAAATTTTTTTTACATCATGTACTATACGTGTAAAGTTCCAGTGGCCACTAATTCCCGAGACCAATGTACGCTCCGTCACAATGACGCCGTGTTAAATGGCAAGCTTCACGCGTAGATCAGAGAGTGAGAGATCAGATAGTGGTGTGTGGAAAATAAGTAGGAGGTATTGAGAACGAAGATCCGCATATTGGGAAATTAAGATGGATACCCACGGAGAGGCCGGAAAGAAGGATGGAGATCACGGGGCGACGGTGTCCGCTGAAGAAGCAGCAGCAGATCAGAAGAAGGGATTCACGGAAACATCGTCGATAGAGGAAATATTCGCGAGCAAGGCAGTGCCTACATGGCAGAAGCAGCTGACGTTGAGGGCATTTGTGGTGAGCTTCGTGCTTGGCATTCTCTTCACCTTCATAGTGATGAAACTGAACCTGACCACCGGTATCATTCCGTCCCTCAACGTCTCGGCGGGGCTGCTGGGCTTCTTCTTTGTCAAGACATGGACCAAGTTACTCGAGAAGGCCGGGATGCTGAGGCAGCCCTTCACCCGGCAAGAGAACACTGTTATTCAGACCTGCGTCGTTGCCAGCTCCGGCATCGCTTTCAGCGGTACTACTACTATTTCTATTAATTGCGCCATGCATCTCCTTTCATAAATTTAATATTGCTCTTAATTAATTTATTTATTTGCTTTAATTTGTAGAATATTATATTGGATAAAATTGTAAGCCTCCATGCATGCACGCACGCACGCGCTTATTAGTATCGGATCGATCGATGAATTCTGTTCTTGTCGTGCTTTGGTTAATTCGGTTGAAGATGCAATTTCCATTCGTCGGGCCTCTGTTATTCATGAAAGAAAGAGCGTCACGTTACAGAATCTGGGGTGGCTGCAGCCTGGGGGCCCGGGGGTGTTAATTTGAGATCATATTGTTTTCTTTAGGAGTCGGATGTTGAAATCTAATTTTGATTAAAGATAATCTCTTTATTTTCCCCTTAAGGTTAAATATATTATATAATCGGATTCACAAGTAGTTCATAATATATGGGACCGACGTGTGATCGAAGATCAGGATGGATCGATGTTCTTTAGTTTCATGGTGATGCATGCGAGTTATAAATTAATTTCGTGCATGCATATGTGACTCCCAGTCATTAGTGGTATAATTTTAGACACGTCTCATGCAAGTTCTGATGTTGGGCAGACAAATTAATGAGAGATAAGCATCAATCTTTGTTGTTGATCTTGATCTGCTTCTTCTGATCTGATCTTTTTCTGGCTATGGCTATATACGTGGTCACTGTGGTAGTGGGTCGATCGGTGTAGAGTTGAGTCAAAAGGTATGGTATAGCAGCCTTTTCGAGCGAGCCTCTGGGATCTCTTGTAAACTCCCATGATGTGGTAAAGGGAGGATATTAGGGGAAGCAGTGAGTGGCCGGAGACTCCCCTGCAGAGAGCCGGATGAGGGGAGACCTTCACGTCCGGTTTACCTTCAATCCATCTTTGTCCAGCCAACTCATAACAAAATGTTAGACCAATTCAGTCCTGAATTGGTTGTGTATTACATTCTTAACATCTTTTTCTATTAATATATCCTACAGGCCAGACATGTAACATGCAGCTCATTCGTAAAAGATCATATAGCGTACAGCCGCCAAGATATATCGTTTCTTTAACGATAATATCATGTGCGTATGAATTAGATCGTCGATGTGATCGATCCGGGCCAAACATGGATCAACAAGTACTCGAACAGGATTATTATTTGACTTTGCGAGATAATTAAATTATACTATGTTAATGGTCTGAAAAATGTGTTCTAACAACTGTTTAATTACAAATATAATGTAGCCGAAGAAAGAATATGAAGTATAGAAACCAAAAAAAACAAAAAAAAAACATAATGCATGCAGAAGATCAGGCCCGTATTAATGAGCTCTGGCCCTAGGACTATGTAACATTAATCTAGGATTGCACACCTTTCCTCTAATTCATTAATTAGCATCACATAAAATCTTCACATGCATCATGTAAATTTTAATTAATACAAAACTAACGATAGATTTACCAAATTAACATAGATAAACAAACAACCATGCAAATGAATGACAGAGCAGGAGTTGAAGTCAAAATTATTAACAGCCTAATTATAATCAAACAAAGACAAAAACATCTGCAGGCAGCTGCCAACCCATAAGTTTTTATGTTCCCCATGTCATATATATATATATATGTATATATTCTGAATGCATATATATCACGATCTGGATCTTGAATAATGAGCAGGTGGCTTTGGCAGTTACCTCTTTGGGATGAGTGAAGTTGTTGCCAAACAATCTACTGAAGCTAACGATACTCAAAATATCAAGAACCCAACACTGGGATGGATGATTGGGTTTCTATTTGTTGTTAGCTTTCTTGGTCTCTTTTCGGTTGTGCCTCTTCGAAAGGTAACATACTAACAAACCCGCACTTCTCACATCATGAGCCATTTGATCTTGAAATATACAGAGTACTACAGCTTAACTAGATATTTTAAGTTTTAATATCACATAATTAAAGATCAGTAACGTATAATATTCCTTTTTTTTTTTTTTTGGGTCTACATGAACATGTGCATGTATGTGCAATTTAAGTACTTATATATAGATTTTTTTACCTTATTTATCATATGGTCTATATGTGATAAAAAAATACTTTAGTTATAAAGAGATTTCACAAAAGTAAATCTACAAACTGATGTGTCTTGACGTAGTATGTTAAATTATAAATTTATTTTTATTGTAAAATAGATCTTATATATAATAGAAATATATGTCTGAGTTTACTTATGTAGAATCTCTATATGGCTGTATCACTTGATCTCTGTGTGATAATAAGTCTGGTTTATCATAAATTTCACTTCTCTTCATCTACGAGGAAATCATGTTTTAAAAATATTTAAGATTGAATCAGGATTGTGTTTCCAATTTCGGAGTCTCTGTTCAGATTTTTTTTTTTTCAATATATCTAAGGTACGATTCGTTACAGATTATGGTCATAGACTTCAAATTGATTTATCCAAGTGGCACAGCAACTGCCCACCTCATCAATAGCTTTCACACTCCTCAGGGTGCCAAGCTAGCGAAGTAATGCCTCGACCCTCCTCCACAATGCAGTTTCCTTATAATTAAGTTCACTGACACGTTAACTTAGTGCTCATAACTTTTCTGTCAATCTCACATTATAGGAAACAAGTGAGTGCATTGGGGAAATTCTTCTCCTTTAGCTTTTTCTGGGGCTTCTTCCAATGGTTCTTTACTGCAGGTGATGGTTGTGGATTTGTAAACTTCCCTACATTTGGTCTCAAAGCCTATGATAACAGGTACATATATTAAAAATTATAGTCTTTAGTTCATATTCTGAATAAAAAATAGAGACTGAATATTTTGTGGCCAAAATCCAGGTTTTACTTCGATTTCTCAGCTACTTATGTTGGCGTTGGAATGATCTGTCCATATTTAATTAACATATCTCTGCTTGTCGGAGCCGTTCTTTCATGGGGTATCATGTGGCCACTGATAGATGCAAAAAAAGGCTCATGGTACCCTGCAGAACTCAGCAGTAGCAGCCTACATGGCCTGCAAGGTTACAGGGTAACTCATCTTAATTTCTATGTTCAAAAGCCTAATTAGGTACTGTTGAAGTACTGATCGCAAAGGACGTTTATGATTTTATGAACTACTGCTTCTTTTTCCTTTTGTCATAGGTCTTCATAGCTATAGCCATGATCCTTGGTGATGGTCTCTACAACTTTTTTAAGGTCCTTGGTCACACTCTATTTGGTCTGTATCACCAACTCCAAAACAAAGACTCGGCCTCAGTTCTCTCCGTATCAGATGATCGGTCCTCCGCTGTAATCCCTCCGTCACTGTCTTACGATGACCAACGTCGGACCCAACTATTTCTCAAGGACCAGATTCCAACATGGTTTGCTATAGCTGGTTATGTCACCATAGCAATTATTTCTGCTGCCACACTTCCTCACATATTTCCCCAGCTCAAGTGGTACTATATTGTGGTGATTTACATTACAGCACCAACACTAGCCTTTTGTAATGCTTATGGTTGCGGCTTGACAGACTGGTCATTGGCATCCACATATGGAAAGCTGGCCATCTTCACCATTGGGGCATGGGCAGGGGCCTCCCATGGTGGGGTTCTTGCAGGTTTAGCAGCATGTGGGGTCATGATGAACATTGTTTCGACGGCATCTGACTTGATGCAGGACTTCAAGACAGGCTATATGACGTTGGCTTCGCCAAGGTCAATGTTTGTGAGTCAAGTTATTGGGACCGCAATGGGTTGCATTATTTCTCCTTGCGTCTTTTGGCTCTTCTACAAGGCCTTCAAGGATCTTGGATCTCCTGGTTCAGAATACCCAGCTCCTTATGCTCTCGTTTACCGTAATATGTCAATTCTTGGGGTTGAGGGGTTCTCGTCTTTGCCGAAGCACTGCCTCACGCTTTGCTACGCTTTCTTCGCTGCAGCCATAGTTATCAACGGGATCAGAGATTTAGTGGGAAAGAAGAGGGCTAAATTTATTCCACTTCCCATGGCAATGGCAATACCCTTTTATCTTGGAGCATACTTTGCCATTGATATGTGTGTGGGTAGCTTGATCTTGTTTGTGTGGCAGAAGACAAACAGGGCTAAGGCTGATGCATTTGGACCTGCTGTAGCGTCCGGGTTGATTTGTGGTGATGGGATTTGGACTTTGCCAAGTTCAATACTCGCTTTGGCAGGTGTTAATCCACCCATTTGCATGAAATTTCTGTCTAGTGGAATGAATGCAAAGGTGGATGATTTCTTAGCTTCTTAAGTACTAATTAGTCTCGTACTGCGCACGTATTTCTGTCTAGCGGTTCTTCATGACTTCAGCTCTGTGTATAAGTACTACGACGTTCATGTGGCCTGGTACTAGTACGTACTTTCTTTTTCTTTTTTTTTTTGAACAGTACTTTCTATTTCTTAATGTTTGTTGAAATATGCATTTGTGTGATAGATTTCTATATATAGTTCATTTATAATATTAATACATGTCATGTCTAATATCTGATTTTTCAGTACTTTGAAGTCTTAAGAGTTTGATCAAGAATTCTTAAGAATCTATATTTGTTTTTAATTATGTGCAAATTAAGCATGTGATCTGCATACAGTTACTACTATCTAGAGCTAGATCAAGACTATAAAATATTAATTAGATATGTTCATTAAAAATATTATATAACTCATGTTCATATCCATTTCAGCTAAAAAAGAATGATCGAGCTTTCAAACTTATAATACAAGTAAGTTTACGTACTAATTTGCATATTAATATTATTATTTTCATATTCTAAATTCAAATTAACACTGTTTTCAATGTATCATACACGAAAAAAATGTCATAACAAAATCATGAAGTCGTAAAACAATCTCTAGAGTAGCTTAAGAAGTTCTGTAAATACTCGATCGTTGCCTCAACATCATGAAGGCAAGGAGATATCAACGAAATTGTTGTCATGGGCCGGCTAAGAATAGCTAGCTCGCAACGGAGTCGATCCGCACGCTGCGAAATCACTAGTACTGTCTCGCAGTAGAGAATATGAACGCCTCGACCGCTAGCTAGCTACAAAATCTCATGCATGGCATGCACCGCATCATGCATATTGTGCGTACGCGCGTGCATACGGTTGAAAGCCATTTTTACGTCGCAACAAATAATGTGCGGTCCGAAAGTACTTTATATATATATATATATATGTTACTGATCATGAAAAATCAGCTTGGATGAGTGATACATTGTATAGTTCCGCTTCTAAGGCTTCGTTTGCATTCAAAACCTACCTTAACTCATCTCAATTCATTTCATCTCATAATTACAATTTTTTTAAATTTCTACACAAAATATAATAAATAATTCAACTTTTTCAAATCTTAAAACAACTTTTCTAAATTTTCACACAAAATATAATAAATAATTCAACTTTTATTCTACTATTCACAAACCATCTCAACCCACCTCAACTCATCTTTAAATCCAAACCACTCTGTCATTACAAGAAAATGGTTCTTTTGCAGCGCCACTTTTCGTCGTAAAAAGTGGCGCTGCAATCGTCCTTCTTGCTGTCACTCGTTATTGTACTCGTTATTGTACTTGTTATTGTACTTGTTATCACGTAGTATACGAATTAAAGTAAGTGATAGAAACACCAAATAGTAATTAATTAAAAGATCGATAACATTTGATATTATATCTAAGGCCTAGTTTAAATAGTAAAAAAAAATGAGATGAAAGTTGAATAAAATATTATTATAATATTATTTTTATTTTAAATTTAAAAATTTGAATTGTTTATAATATTTTGTTTAGGAGTATGAAAAAATTATAATGATTAAATAAGATAAGTTGAGAATATTCAAACAAAGTCTAATTCTCTGCCAAATAATTAATTAATATAGTCATTTGGCTGTACATGAATACATGCATAACACACGAGGGATATATATATATATATATATATATATATATATGCATGTATATATGCGCCATATTAGTACTGTATCAAAATTTCAATATCTATGGAGGATCTCTGTCAAAAAAATAGAGGAAAACAAATTGGAGGCCGAATGAAGGAGTTAGCTACATACGATATTCCTCCGATTATTTATTAATCTAGGGAACAAAGAAGAATCTCGATCGAGTAAAAAAACTCAAAATAAAAAATGTGAAAAAATATAGCCATGGCATAATATATATAAGATATACGTACGTACTAAAATACAGGAAATAATTATAATCGATCTACAGCCTAAGCCTGAACTTGCAGCTAGTGCTGCGAGTAGAAATTCCGTTATTAGGAGAAAGGCTATCCACCACCAGACGGCACCTGACCCTGAACTTGATCTTAAACAGCTTCAATTTTCCAAGCTTTATCCTCACCGGCTGATTAACCCTAAGAGTGAGTGGAACACCTCCAGTCTCTTGCAGCTGCTGTTGGAGTGTAGTCAGCAGGCCTGTCGCGTTCTGCGTTTGTCCCGTCATATCCACGTTAAGCACCGTCGTGTTCCGGTGTCCCTGGTAGAATTTTGGTAGTGCTCCTTGGCATAGTTTTCTGTCTGTGTACCACACGCCTATATTGCTCCCACCCTCATAGTATATTCCAATCTTCTTGTTTGGATTCCTTGCAGTGATCGTCACGTCGAACGTCGAATATAAGCTGTCATCGCTGCTGAGATTGAATTGGGTAATTTGTATCTTGTCCACCGAGTACTTGGGAAGCTTTGGTCGGAACACCAGGAAGATTATCCCAACAATAATACCGATGATGATTATTAGGAGCACTAGGAGGCATACTGTCCAACACAGGCATCTGCAGAGGCAGCTTCTCTTCTTCTTAGGTGGTTTTGATTGCGTCACGGGGATGGTCGGTTGGAATGGAGCTGGGTGCTGGTGCTGCACCTCTGCGACTTTATCGGATTTAGACGTCCCTGGTGGCACCAACGGAGACTTCGGGCTTGTCTGGGGCGCCTCAACATCGTGGTCGGGATGAACTTTCAGATGATCAGCCATTAATGAACGCTCAAGAAAAATAGTAAATGAAGCAGTTTTGGTGATGACCTGCAGTTGTTAAGATCGATTGGGAAGAACGTACGTCGCAGAATGAAATTAATGCTTCGGGTTGGTGTTGTATAAATATATATTAGTATGGTTTGAAGGAAAGTTGATTTTGATCATGTGCAACGTCTTCTGGCGGCTGAAGCTTCCTCTTTCTGACTTTTTTTTGAGGCCAGGTCGTTGATGTGTGCCGCGCTTTCAAGGAAGTCTTTTATTTCTACGGGGTAGTCGATCTTACAATATGCGCGCATATATTCCAGAAAGTTTGTATTCTACAACGCGTCTTCATGCCATGTAACAATTCGTCGCAGCATATTAATTTTCTTATCCAGCGTTAGCAGATGTTAGACATTTTGTTTGAACCATAGCTATGATCTATTTATCAAACAAAAATTTTATATTTAGTGACTTTTGTGTACTCTTTATATATTCTCCTAATGTGATTGGTCAAAACAATTATTTTATATTACAAAAAAGTAAAGCAGACCAATCATATCAATGGAATGTACAAAGAGTACACAAAAGTAAAAATACGCTAAAATGATTTTATATAACAATATGTCTATTAATTTCCGTGTAATTTGCGGTACTTTGATTATCAAATAATGCGTCGACTCACTTCATAGCCTTCTCCCGGCCCATGCGGCTTTATAAAATTGTTATATAAGCATATGGAGGCACGTGTTGAGGATTAATGCGATATATATAAGGATTTCAAGCACATGATGATCTTGTGATTGAAAAAAATGACCTCAACAGCGTGATCATCTAGATCATAATCAATTAATGTCTTTTATATATAAATATAAATATATATATGTATATGCTTAATTTTCAAAACATGCATATTGGTGGAATATCAGACGACGGTAGCAGTTAGCTAGCTTGGTTTAGATGCAGCATGAAGTTACTTATTTGACTTGTCTACCTAGTTCTACTTTTTATCGTCTCTTCGATCCCACGAATGATGACTTCTACTTTGATCATTTCCGACCTAATTAACTAATTTAGATGCGATATATTAAAATACACCTTTCCAATGCATGTTAATATTATATATATATATATATATTATATTTTATTTAATTTATAACCAAACGAGACAGTCGTGTAAGCACAAATAACAAAACCTTAATTTTTTTTAATTTTTTTTTCCAATATATTAAGCACCATATATTAGAAAAATATAATACTCGGGCGCGGGCCGGGGCCCGGGACCGAGCCAACCAACGCAAGGAGGCTAGCTACGAGGACTCTAATATTTCAAAGGAGTAGTGGATTTGTTTATTATATATAATTGGTTCCATACTTGGAAAGGGAAATAACATTTTTTGTATTGGAAATTAAGAGGTTGAGGATCGAGTTATAAGCAATCTTTCTGATCTAGTTTATAGGAAGGAAATAATGAGTGTTTAGCGTGCAGCCACATTGCAATTAGCTATCTAGGCATTAACGTTACGGATTCTAACGATGGAGATGGTCAAGTCCATGCACGCAATGCTAAGCTTCCCCGCTACCTCTAGATCTGCCCTTCTTAAGTCTTTCCAAATGGAATACGCCATATATATATATATATATATATGATTTATATATATATATATATGATTTATATATATATATATATGATTTATATATATATATATATATGATTTATATCAGCCTACATCCTCAACACACTTTGTATTGGGTTAAAAAAAAAAAAAATTATATAAGGGTGTGTGGAGAGTATCGGCTGATGTATAGCCAGACTATATATATATATATAAATGATTTGTACAAATCTCAAATAGACAAGTCTCATACAAGTTTTTGTAAAAAAGTAGACCTCACATTATAAAAGTGTAAAAAAAATTATTTTTTATTAGTGAGACCTATTATTTTATAAAAAATTTGTATAGAATTTATCTATTTGAGACTTGCATTACTCATATATATATATATATATATATATATATATATATTTTTAAAAAAAAAATTAGAACATGAAAAAGTCATGCCAACTCCATTCCCAACGACACGTGGCATATATATATATATATATATATGTATATGTATATATGTATGTATGATCAATAGATTCTAGATTTTGTAATGGGAGCGTGTAAAATATAAATACCTATTATTTTCTTGACCTTTATTGAAGCAGGTGGTATTGGAAATTGCATTGACATCATGCCTGTCGTCACCACACTGTCCACCCCTTCTTTTTTTTCCTTTAATTTTAAGTGATCTGTTTTTAAAGAAGAATAAGTACTCATGTCGGGAAAAAACATCATTATAAGTTGTAACCATTTAAAAAATATATTTCAAATCATTAGATATGAAGGACAACATCTAAACAAAACAAAAAATCATTATTCGTTAAAAAGTGTTTTGAATCTTTGAAGGGTGGGCCGGGCATTGTTCATGTGTTAAATAGTACGAGGTTATAATTAGTAACTGGTACAAGAAACGGCCCACATGCATATCCCTTGAGATAAGGGTCGTCGGATCCACAATCTGCATGCATGAGTTGTTTTGGGAAATCCCATTTTAATTCAGTAACGGGCCGGCCTCTTTCCTGTGAACATCTCCAACACAAGAACTCCATAGCCTATATGCAGACATGATTTCCCAACACCCATGTTGCATCCATACTCTTAGAGCATTCATTTGTTTAACCTACTACAAACTGAATAACTACTTTTAGCAGTTATCTATTATATGGGACAGACAGGAATTTATGATTAAGGTTCTGTAAATGGATCTGAATAATGCATCTGAAAAATCTCCAAATTATCTCAAAAGCCTTATAAATGGCATACTCGTGAAAGAAATAAATTACTCGAAGGTTTTCTTCTTTGAAAAAATCAGCTTAAAAATCTAATAATGATATAAAGCAAGCCCATTTAAAACTGCATCCAATTCGAGTTATGATTTATGTACAGTTTTTTATAATATTGTGTAAAATAAGAGTTGATTATATAAAAGAGTAATGCTAGATATAGTCATGGATTGTGCAAGCATCGTGCACTCCTTAAAAAAAAAAGTAGAATTCATTATTAAAAAAATTAATTTTTTCATGTGGGTCCCATCTTTACTCATTTTTTTTAAAGGAGTGCACGACGCTTGCGCATTCTATGACTGTAAATATCATTTATCTATATAAAATTGGTATAACAACACTATCAAATCAACTAGCTATAAAATAATTGGATTCACGTTATTTGCACAAAAATCTTTCTTTTTATTTTCCTAAAAAAATAACAAAAAAAAAATTAAAAGGCAATACAATTTGCAAAGAAGCATAAATAACGCATAATTTTTTTTTAAAAATAAGATGTATTATTAAATAATTAGTTTTTTTTATTTTGTTTTTTGAAAAATGATATTTGTAATAATGAATTGTGTAATTGTTGTATAATCATTTTGAAAAAAATCAATAAAACATAATATTCATATAAAAAAAATTAATTTTTTAATAATCAACCTTATTATTTTTTAAAATAATTACAGATAGTTTATATATTTCACGATTATTTTTTTAACGCTGACGCAACTCTACGATCGGAAATATCATTTCTAATCGTGCAAGGCTAACAAGTGGTGTCCTCGTCCGTTTGCCATCAGTTAACGTTGTTTGTGGTTCTGTGCATTTGCAGATATTCTTGGCGTGGGAAAATGAGGCCGTGTCTGTCGTCTCCCTCCACTGCCTATGCCATCTTCCCCTCCTACTCTTGCCGTTTTCATGTACCTCTCTCTCTTAATAATTTCTCATTTTCCACACCTTCCCCTTCTCCATCATGTATATCTACTTCCATCAAGTCTACCCATCAATTTCCATACAATAGCAGCAGCGTCTTCAGGAAGAGGATTATTTTCACTGGTTTTGAAGCAGATTCGAAGAATATTGTCAAATGCACCGGCGGCACAAACATCGAATTTGAAGAAAAGGAGAATGAACAGGAAGCCGTTGATTTTGATTGTCTTGGGACAGGGCAGGATGTCTCCCCTTCCTCCTCCACATCCAATTTTGAAGAAACGGTTGCTCTGCCGGACGATAATTCGGTAGCACTGGGAGCAGTGTGGGAATGGGCGGTGTTGGTGTCTCCCTTCTTCTTCTGGGGCACGGCCATGGTGGCCATGAAAGAAGTCATTCCAAAGTATGGCCCTTTCTTCGTTTCCTCTTTCCGCCTCATTCCCGCCGGCTTTCTCCTGATAGCATTCGCCGCTTCACGTAATCGCCCCTACCCCTCTGGACTCACCGCTTGGCTTTCCATCTCTCTTTTCGCGCTCGTCGATGCCACCTGTTTCCAGGTCACCTTCTCTATCTACTTTTTAAAAAAAAAAAAATTATTAATTAAGTAATTTTCTTGTTATTAACAAAAAAACGTTGATAATGGTGGAACAGGGTTTTCTTGCTGAAGGGTTACAAAAGACGTCGGCCGGTCTGGGTAGTGTACGTTATTGCACAATGCACTCTTCATTGCTTCATCGATTTTCATTACAATTCCATTCATCTAAAGGTTGCCACTTTTATTACTTAAACCACACACACACACACACACACACAAACGAAATGGTTGTCTTTCCCTTCTGTCTAAATGGCGACAAGTCTTTGCATGCTAATAAATCATGGATTTAAACTACTCTTCCAAAGGACCAGCCACAACATTGAGATTTTGCGAGCAAGCACTGCACAAGATACTTAAGTTAAATAAAAATATGGGAAATCAATTTCTTTAGCCATCTACCAGCTTTTGTGAAAATCAAAAGCTTAAGGTTCCGTAAAATCTTTTGTTGGCTCTGACTAACGCCGTTTTCCAAAATGCAGGTGATAATTGACTCTCAACCTTTAACAGTGGCTATACTCGCAGCCTTGTTATTTGGTGAGTCCATTGGGTTTGTCGGAGCTGCGGGGCTTGTACTCGGCGTAATAGGACTCTTACTCCTTGAGGTAAGCTTTTGTGCTGGATCTTGGTGTGTGCTAAATGCTTTGGAGTTTTGGTCTTCTCGGCTTCACAAAAAACTCCATTTGCACAACCCGTTTAAGGCTAAGTTCATGTGAAATGAAGCAACGAATATCCCATTCCTCGTTTACGGTTCTTTTGAATGTTAATGTTCTTCTAAGAGAAAAGGAGTGGCCTAATCTAATTAACTTCATCTATTTATTTTAAATATTCTTATCTCCACACTTGTGTTCTTTCTACTATCGTTCTTTCAAGAAATTCATTGATGTCTTTCATGAGGGTGCACTCAGCAAGTCAACAACCAATATTTTGATGTCTGCTGTACAACAGATGCCTGTGCTTTTTTATTCCTGTGGAATAGCTTGTATATTTTGGTACATACTCCCTAACATCTCCCCCACCTCCTCCTTACCGTTTACCCTTGTCCAAGCAGAACGCCTGATTGAAGCACTCACCAAATGCCTTTCCCTTCACTTTTTTGTATTTATGATGCATTATACAAATTTTGTGGCAACACTGTCCTTTAATGCTATAGAAGAGACTTTTCTGACTTATTATTGCCATCTTAGCAACTAAGGTTTTTTAGAAACCTATTAACTTGGCCTATGTGGCTTTTGTATAAACTCGAGCTTTATTCTGCAGGTACCTGCACTCACTTTTGATAAGAGTAACTTTTCCCTGTGGGGAAGTGGGGAGTGGTGGATGCTTCTTGCAGCTCAGAGCATGGCAGTTGGCACAGTCATGGTCCGCTGGGTTTCGAATTACTCAGATCCTGTCATGGCAACTGGATGGGTAGGCTGTACCATCTCAAGTGGTAGTTTAGTTGCAATTATTATGATTGGTAATTTCTCATAGCGTTGTTGATATTGCCTCTGAAATTATGAATGGTAATTTCTAATTTGAACTTTGTAATTTCATTTGTTATTTCAGCTAGTAGTCCTAATGTCTTGGAAGAAGTTGTTTTTCCCCTGAATCTGTACCATTGAGAGTTTTGATTAATAAGTAGATTGCACACAATTTTTAGTATAAATCTGGTGGGCTTTGTTTGTAGCTCTTTATATCTAAGTTGCATGTGGCACTTGATTCTAATCATTAATTATCAGCATAATCACATGGTATATTTGTGTTTAGAATGTTCTAGGATGTTCCACAGTAGATACTCTGAAGAAATGAAGAGACCTTAGGGAGGCTAATAGACATTTTGTTGCAGCATATGGTTATCGGTGGTATCCCTCTTGTGATATTCTCCATTCTTAATCACGATCCTGCTGCCAATGGGATTCTCAAGGAGTTCACTGCTCCCGATGTGCTGGCACTCCTGTATACCTCCATTTTCGGAAGTGCTGTTAGTTATGGTGTATACTTCTATAGCGCAACAAAAGGTCATCTTTAAATTTTTATTTTTTTTAATCTTCTTATCAATTTTTCAAACTGTATCGAAAATCTCCTGTTATGAAATCTTATATGGTAGCAAAGTTGTTTATTCCAGGTTTTCTTATAAATCATCGTAATGGGTCAAGAGCTGCAGAAAATATTAATAAAAGAAATTTTACTATTTGCTCTATAATTTATCACTTTGCTGTTTCTCCAGATAGGATACACATCCTCTTATAACTAGATTTAATTAAAATCTATATCTCAAATAAATTTTGAATCATCAAAGTCATATTTTTCTTTTTACTTTACTAAACCAAACGTGAAAAGCAATGATAAGTAGTAATATTGGTACAGTCCAGATATCAAACCTTTCACTATCTTCCGCCATAAGCGAGGAGGGTCTATAAATAAAATTGGGGCTTTGTCCTCTTTCATTGAAAAAAAAAAGGAAGTATAGTCCAGATATCAAACCTTTCACTATCCTTCCAAATACCAAATACCTTTCTCTTAGCATGTTAAATTATACTTGTATTGCTGACACTGTAGACAATTGTTACTGTAACCCTGGGATGCTAACAGAGAGCAATGCCAACCAAATTGTTATTTGAGTGCTGTTTAGCAATCCACATAAGCAAAAAAGTTAAGAAACAGAGAAAAGAAAACAAAGACGAACAAAATTTTTGGTTCCTACACTCAATTTGGTTGTTGAGAAGAACATTGGAGAATACAGGTAAAACTATATTCCTGTCGCTATATTCATTTGGAGGTATTATTTTTCAGTTCATCCAAACACTAGACAGTCCGCTACCTTGCTGAAAAAGTGTAACTATAATGTTCAAGATCGTGTTTATGATTACAAAAATACCCAACGATTTTGTATAGACACCGTTGTTTGTTCTGAATTTTAGTGCAGAATTGCCTCTGTCTGCAATTCACATGATTGATTTTGAGATTTTAGTTTGGAATTGATGACTCCTTGCTAATGTATTTCAGGTAGCTTGACAAAGCTGAGTTCCCTTACCTTTCTAACCCCAATGTTTGCGTCAATTTTTGGGTAAGGTCACCCAACCATCGAAAGGAAGAGAAAGTTATAATGCTTTCAGATGTACACTTAAATCAAGCTTTTTTGGAATCTTACGAATTTGCTTTTTTAACAAAAAATGTTTGTGCTCCATCAATCTGTGATTTCAGGTTTATATATCTCGGTGAGACCTTCTCGCCCTTCCAACTAGTTGGGGCAGTTGTTACCTTGGCTGCAATATACTTGGTTAACTACAGAAATGTTGTGGAATGAATCGTTTGACCCATATGGGTCGCTTTAACATGGTAACAAAATGAAAGCAAGACTCATTTGGAAGCTAGCTCTGGACTCTCATGACTCGGTATGGAAATGTTAGTATATACGCGCACACACTTGGATACAGAATTAAACCATGCATGCTGCAGGACATTACTATAAATACGGGCTTCAGTTATTTTTGTCAATTTGCTAAGCTTAGTGAGGTTCTTAAAGATGGAGCTCAAGCTATTATCTCTGAGCAACAGTATCATGGTAGATTGCTCATTGAAACCTAACTCAGCTCTAAGCCCTACATGGGGATCAGTCAATTTGTGTAACAGTATCATGGTAGATTCCTTGGGAGAAATTTGTGTCAAGGTTGAGGGTCAAATAATTCGAAGGAATATTTCCTTCGAATTATTTGTTGATGCGTTGAAGGTGAAGGTATTTTAGAATTCTCTAGCATACACTGTGTTGAAAATGACTCACAAGTTTGCTTGTATATTTGATGTAAGTTGTGCTGGTTAGGATTTTGTAGGAAATACATTTTGGACTGTTCAACATTGTTGGAAATGTCTACTACAGTGAGCTTAATTACCATTTATTTTGACTTGTGAAAAAAATTATCCATCTATTTTGGAAACTGAGTTCTGCTTGGTCCATGTAAAGGGTCTGTTTACACGGACCCACGTTTCCCAAACAGAAGTGTTTGGAAATATAGATGACGTCCTTTTTTTCTGGTCGGAACATAGATGCACATTATCAAAATTCATCTCAGTGATGCAGTTTTATTTGTCACTTTCTTTGGGCAAGTGCAAAGAAATCGCATTGAATGCAACTGGTCTGTGAAAGGAACATTGGTTCACCCTGTCATGTCTTGGCAAGCTCTAGACACTGAAAAACACTTCTTTGATCCCCCGGTTGCATCTTTTGACCCTGTGATCTCTGATTAGGGTGCACCGAAACAATGGTAAACATTACATTACAAATGATAAAATCTGTTGTGAAGGATGACTGAAAAAAGGGGGCCAAAAATAAACATCACAAATTAAAATGGTTGCAAGTATGCAACCCCCCAAACACAAACTGGAGAATCCTCTTCTCCAATCAGTAAATACAATCAAATGGAAAGTCATTCAAAACATCTTTATGTGGATGCAGCAGTTGCTGCAACAGGAATCGTGTGTAGACCTCTAGTGACGCCAAGCCTGCCACGCCCAATCCCACGGCTCTGCTGGGGTTCACAGTCTCTCTTTTTCCCACTCAATCTCTTGCTAGCTTCATCCATATTGCTAACTGGTTCAGATGGTACACTCCCCTGTGGCCTCTTCTGATCTTCCTCTCTGGTGTTCAATCTTGAAGTCCAGCAGTCGGTTGAATCAGCAGAATTGGGCTCCCATGAAGAAGAAGAAAAGCCCCAATGTTGTTGACCCCCGCTGACAAAACTGTTGCTACCCGACGATTCTTGGTCCTCCATATCTTCTCCACCTAATCCACAACCCCTCCTCACTGTTACATACTTGTGAAAGCTTGGCTCCATTACATCGTCGCTGACGGCTATCTCAGATTCTATAAAAGGGTCTTTGGCCTCTGCTACCATCTTCCCGACAAGAGGATTGCCCAGTGAAATATTGTAGGCAGTCCTACTAGATTGATATGTTGGGGGGCTTTTTCTGTCATCAGAGAAAGCACAGGACAGATTAGAACTTGTGGTGGAGTTCAGGTCAGCAACAGCTTCGAGGATAGAACAGGCCTTGGTGACGCAAGCTGGAAGGGAAACAGAAGCTGTATTCGTGTTCTTTTGGTGAAAATTCTGGATATCTTCTAGCAACAGCGTAGTATAGGACGGGTTAGGATTCAACAAAGTCTCAGGATTGAGGTCTAGGTCTCGCGATCTCCTAGAGGACCTGCTTCTTGTTAACTTCTGTGGGTTCAGGCTTTCAGCATCGACATGGCCGGTCATTGATGATTGTTCTAGAGCTTCTTCCGCAGTCAGTTGCCTCTGTTCCTTCGGTATGCAATTGACAGTCACAACCTGGTTGTCCAGTGGACCTCTGCTGCTGGTTTTGTAGTTGGTCCCTTGAACAACAGCTCTGTTGCTCATACTGTTTACTATCTCAGGATTTGGTTTCTGCAATGGAGAACGCCAGATGATGTACTTGACTTAAAAAAATTAGTGCTTGATGATGTAATAATTGTATTTTCTAAGAAAGCAGGAGTAGGAGATCATTATTGTTTAGTTTACACAAAAGCAAGCAAAAGAATAGTCCTATGGGTCAATTAGCCATGGCCTGCAGATATTTTCACTCAAGAAATGCAGAAACGTTTGTGCATACATTAGAGCAGGTGATCACCTGATTCAGAACATTAGTGGAATCCTTGAGAACCATCCCCCCTTCTCCTTCATTGTCTTTTTTGTTTCTATTTAGTACCTTGCTATTGCCGCTAC
The DNA here is from genome assembly GCA_022457165.1 of Juglans mandshurica. Lineage (NCBI taxonomy): Eukaryota > Viridiplantae > Streptophyta > Magnoliopsida > Fagales > Juglandaceae > Juglans > Juglans mandshurica. Next base: position 42,745,832 of record CM039620.1, on the reverse strand, counting down.
TGTTGTTGAGTGGTTGTGGATATGAGAGGGAGTTGGGGTCGATCTCACTCAATGGGTTTCTTCTGCAAGGAGAATGCTCTGCTTTCCTTGAAGAGCTGCGGCTAAGTGACGGCTGCTGCTGCTGATTGTCATTGGAAATCTTTGTATGTGCATTTGCTCTTGCTGGGGACTGGGACCGTGGCGATGAAGCACCCCTTGAACCTGCCGTCACTGCCTCGCTGCCAACATTTCTCCTAACTGAAATCCTCTTGACAGCAGTGGCTGTTGCAGATTCTCCTCCTCCACCATTGTTACTCTTATCCATCACCAATGATGAAACAGTAGCAGGGACCGAGACCATCTTTCCTGGCCTATTTCCATTCTTGACAGTATTTGCTGTAGCAGGTGCACTCCCAGTCGTAGTACTAGCAGGAGTGGTTGTTTCAGACGATCGTCTCCCGGGGGATCGGCTCACTCGTCTCTCCCGGCTGCTCGAGCGCTGTTGTTGGTCTCGTTCTCTGCTGGGTGTTCTTCTCCTACCTTGAGAAGATGAAGAAGGCCTAGGTGATTGGCGGTGGCGTTGTCGGTGTTGTCGTCTTTCATCCTCCTCACACAAGTCGTTGTTCTCAATGACATTGGCTTTCTTTTGATCATCATCAGCGGCAACAACCTCGTCAAAGTCATAGCTCCTCTTGGAACCCGAGTACTTTCTGCTACGGTCATAAGAAGCGGAAGAGGTAGTAGCCTTGCCGGAAGAGCTTCGGCTAAGCCTTCCGCACTGAATCAGAATGGCATCCACCTCTTCTTTCGTGCAACTTGATGTCCTTACACCCACACCCGCTGCTGCAGCTTGGGTAACCTTGTTGCCAATTGATTCATCTGCCGATTCATTAGATGTAGTCGTAGCAGCAGCAGTAGGGGTAAGCCCATGCGGTACTAATGGAGCATCTTGTTGAGGAGGTGGGCTCCTAGAATCTCTTCCTCTGTCTCTACCGTCATGGCTCTTCCGGTGCTTGATGACAAAAATCTCCTTTTTCACTGGGCCGCCTTCATCTTCTTCCACTTTTTGGTCTTCTTGAGTCGCCTGCGCAGTCTTCTTCTTCATCTTCATTTTTGGCTCACCACTCTCCGCTTTAACTTTGTGGGTGGTACTATTTTCACAACCAGTGGCATCGTCGTTGTGGGAAGTGTTTGGAAGTGCCATTGCCGCTGAAGAGACGGCAGCAACCGAAGGAGAGGAAGAAGACCCTCTCTTCTTGCTGAAACAAGCACCCATGGTGGCTTTGTAAATTACAAAGAAATTACAAAGAGACACAGAGAGTGTGTCTTGTCTCTAGAAGAATGGAAACAACGATAGGAACGTCGGAATGCTTGCAGAGTAGTTGTAAGGAAAAGTTACGAGAAAGGGAAAAGGGAACAGGAGAGGAGGAAGAAGGATTTGAATTGTGGTAGATAAGCAACGGTCCGTAATAGATAAGGGAGAGAGAGAGAGAGAAGAGAGAGGCTGCTAGCCTGCTACTGTCTCCGAGAAACACTTTTTAAAAAGCTCGAGATTTGATTTGAGGAGAGAGAGAGAGCATTTCAAATTTTTGACAAAGGGGGCGGGCACGTAATCTCTGCACACAGAGCCGTTGGAGAGACACGAGTCGTTGGATCGTTGTTCTGTCACTACTGTACTGTAATGATGCCTCCCCACCAACTTGAATTTTTATTGAATTATAATTGTTAACGTCGTTGTTATTTATTATTTTTTTAAGATTCAAATCTCTGTACAACGGCTATCTAAGGTGAATCCTGATTCCTTCCTTCTTGGGTTCCGATCAAGCACTGCCACCCACAGTTGACAGTACCGCTTGAATTTGAACATGATCTTGTCTCGCTACCCTTGTACGGAAATTCCATAAGATTGAAGCCCAATATTCTCCTCCACTCCAAATAATGAGGGTAATGATATTTTTACCTTTCATTTATTGCTGTTTTATTTTTTATTTTTTTATTTTTACTTTTTTAATCTGGAGTAAAAATTTTAAAACATCACATTCTTGCATAATATAAAAGAAAATAAATTCAATCAACTAACATAATCACGTAATTTAATTAAAAATAAATTTAATTTTATAAAATTTGATTTTCTTTTACTCTTTGATTCAATTTTTATAAAATTGAATTTATTTTGAATTAATTTAAATGAATATATCGGTTGATTGAATTTTTTTTTTTAAATTATGCAAGAAAATCATATTCTAAGATTTTTAATCCAAATTCAAATAGCAAAATGAAAAAAAAAAATTGGGAAGTAAAAGAGGTGTAAGGGTATCATTACCCTCCATTTAAACAATGAAGGCTGAGTCTAACATGAAAGAGTTTTACTACTTATCATCCTCATACACCTCACTTATTTTTATTTTTTTAAAAAAAAATATTTTATTCTTCATAAACTAATTGAATTATTCTACTCTGCATCCATACACTACACATTTGGTAAGAAAAAAAATTATGTGGTGTGTGGTCTTAATGAATATAATTTTTCGAACATGAAATAACAAGGCCTAAGATCCTATAGAATTCTTCTTTTTTATATTGAGAGCCGTGAGGCCAGACAGTCCAACATGTCTTATGAGTCCTGCACTATATTTATTTCTCCAAAATGGAATTCGGATCTCCTAATATTACAATTACAACAGTTGGATTACTTTCTGTTTCCACTAAGCATTGATTACATGTTATCTTGAAAAGTGAAAACACCTTCTTTTCGTTACAAAAATAATGTTAAATCATTTTAAAAGATGAGATGTCATCACCCTTGTACTCTCACAAGTTATCCATCACATGCCATTTGACAACTTCTCTACCTGTAATTGAAATTGGTATGGTTCAATCTATGGAGAGAGAGAGAAACAATGCATTAAATGGGGATATACACCGCTCAAAAATCCTACATAGACAACATTAAACATCATATGTCTATCTTTCTACCTGAGTCTTTCTTAAGCATCAAATTTACAAATTTAATTCCTCGCATGCCATCAAATGGAAAGTACAAAATGATCTGAAATTAATTGAAACTTCACATCCTTTCGTGAGCTCATTTGATCTTGTGCATGGCCACCATTCAAGTAATAAATATGATGCAAGAAACGACTGAAGGGGTGCTGAATCTGGCTGATGTCATTAGTCAATCCAGTCCTTGAATAGTAACATCATGTAGATAGGAAGATTCACCGCAGCAATGACTACAAGCATCCGTAGTGTTCGCAACACTCTTTGGATCGCAATCTTTGTCTTTGATTTACTTCTAGTCGGTATTGTCAGCACAGACTCCACATCCATGGAGACTTCCATGTCCTGATTAATGTGCTTCTTCGCTGTCGGTCGCATCACAGCATTACTCCTGCCACCAAAAGATAAAATGGAATATATTAGTAAGACAAAGCGAATATAAAGAACAAAAATGTAAGTGCCCAAGTATAACTCAGAAGGACTACACATCTCTTATAACATATTTTTTTGATAAGCAAGCAAACCGGAATGAGATTTTCTTATATATTTATACATTACCGGTGGCCATCCACAAGATCAAATGAGCTCGCAAAAGGATGTGAAGTTTCAATTCACATCTCTTATAAAATATAATCACACATCTAACAAGACAGAACATAATTTACCATATACATACGTTATATATATAGATAGATAGACAGAGAGAGAGAGACAAGAGAGATAGAGAGAGAGAGGGACAAGAGAGATAGAGAGAGAGAATTTAGAGCTGAAAGGCACCTTTCTACCGAACCACTTTCACTTAAATTAGTCATCGGGACACTCGACGTTTTCTTAACCAGATGCATTGATCCTTCCGCATCCCACATCATCTCATATTCACAATTGTCATCTTCACTTTTCTCCTTTCTTCCACCTCTAAAAATGTTGCAACTTGTCATTAAATCACGACAGTGGTGCCAAATATTTAAGCCACTTGCAGGCCAAAGGAGGAGGGCGAGAAGGGTCAGAACAAAGAGCGAAAGATACCTGACATTTTGAGCAACTGAAACTTAAGAACAAAAGCTATCTGACAAGTTCAAATATATAAATTACTACTGTCACAAGTTGGAAGAGAGAGTTACCATATGTAGATGTGTGTTTGCATTGGAAGAAAGCATAGATGAGTAAGGACTGTTTCTTCTGGACTGGATCCATTTGGGAGTGCAAGGTTGCTAGCAGATAATAGCATGAAAGATGGATACAAGTTTCCCTGCTGCCAACTGACGGTCCCTACAGTGTGCTGTACAGCATCATCCAATGTCATACCATGGGTAAAAATTACAAATGCCTAAATGTCAGTACTTGCCTCCTTTGTGGGCCCAGATGATGACTCATGGGTGATTGTGCACTGATCATGATCATGGCCAGATAAAATGAGTACCTGCAAAAGCCTAAAATAATAATTACAAGTAATATTAGCTGCCCTAAGTTTCCTGCTTTCTCTTGCAACTGCTTTATTTTTTTTGCTATGCATCTTTTTTCCATGTTGCCTTATTCTTGTCTTTCATAATTTCTACTCTCCAGTCACCAATTGTATGGAAACTTGTATGATGTGGTTGGTCACCTGAATTATCTTAACAACAATACTACTTTGAAACTCCCAAAACATGCCTAACTCAGCTAGCGCACATGGACGCACAGGATGCATCAAAGAGAGGTGTTGGGAATGTGTCCCCAGTGCCTGTCCCCATTTGTATCAATGTTTACAATATGCATTAAGGAAGGGAAAGAGAACTTACAGGTTTGATTAATTCGAGCAGGTGTTTTGATGATTCCTCGGTGATATAATTCTGGTACCTGTATTATTGGGCCCACGGTTAAGCGGCCTCCTCAATTACCAACACCCAAACTAAACAAAGTTCATGCATTTCTTATTGCGCCTGTTGCACAGAAGTGAGTCCAGAAACTTACACCACTTCTTGACCATGAACAGCTTGCAAGATCCGCTGGACATGAAAAAACAGACTCATATTGTAAGGTCAAGAACTGGCACGAGTATATAAGCATTTAGATCCAAAACCAAATATATTATGGTATATTTTTGGGGGGTAAGGAGAAGGTAAAATTCACTATAATGCTTATAAAATGTATAGACACAGGCTCTTATTAAAGAGAATAAGTTTCACTAGAACTGAGAATAAGTTTCACTAGAACTTCTTACTCCAAATATGAGAAAACAATACCTGATTGATGACTTGGGAACCGCGATAAGGACCACAGTACATCCAATCCCGTCGATACAATGGAATATGGGTTAATAAAACCCTTGGATACAATTGAACATCTAGAAATTTTTTAAAGATATAAATGAACAATTTTTTTCTTTATACAAAAAAGCAAAACACACAAGTACAAGTCAGTATCACATACCCATGGAGACATTCTTGACAAAATCCCAGGTTTGGGAAGCCTGATTTTCTTGTGGATACCCTGTGGTATTATATATTCAGTTATCAAGATTGCAGAATCATCCGGCATGCAAGATAAGCAGAAGGCACCAGTCACACAAGAGATCCAATGCCACTTTAAGAGCTTATTAGTCAATCTATAGTTAGACATAATACGCTAAGCGCATAATATCAACAGGCATAACAATGTGGACTAATAAATTTCAGACCACATGAACATGTTGATATTTCTAGTCTTAACATTAGAAATTTCATTTAATTGTTCAAAATATATCTTCAAGCATATATTATTTCTCTGACCAAGCCTTGAACTAGCTAACTAAACCAGTCAGAACAAATACAACCAATGAAACCAGGATGCTATATGCCCAAATTCTACCGAGTGCAATATGAGTTTCCCTATGGCCTGAAAATGATTTTCAAGAGTTCCTCTGAGTCAAAATTCAAATGTCTTTTTCTAAAGAAATCAAAATTAATAATATTGCAAATATTAATACTAACTTACAAAAAAAAAAATTAAAATTAAGAAGAATAGGTAGAGAACATTAAGGAAATAGTAAAAAGAAAGCCATTCAAGCACGAACACTTGTCATAGAAGGGTGTTCATGCATGGAATGTAACAAGGAACGCTTCTCAAGTGTGCCTATGCGACAATGTGTGGAAAATATGAACACTTACAAACCACTACTGGACCTAAAAATAAATTGAAAAGGAGTAACAAGAACCTAATAACTCAGTACAAATTTATATTTTTTTACAAAAAAGTAGCTCAAATATGAAGATCAACTAACATATGTTGAATTTTTAATATTCATGCTGACATCAACATTCATTATCATAACGACAATGTTGGTTGCAAATAATTTCATTGACATTGTTGTACAAATATTTGTCATTTTCTTCACAAGTATCTTAGAGTTATTTAAATATTTATGTAGTAAAGCTTATATTTGAACCCTTACAAATGGTTGGGCAGATTAGAGGACCATTTCAAAACTATCCACACTTCGACAAACTAGAAATATCATTTTTCTGCTCTTGTGATATTATTAGATCCAAAATTATGTGCACCAAAATCAGAAGAAATTATGAGTTATGTAGAATCACTAACCACTTCCATGTTTACCGTCTACAGTTTGGGCATCAATGGCAATGAAATTCACTTTCCCAACAGTAAATTGGTAGTTTCGGATCCCAAATGCCTTTTCATAGCGTCTGATAACCTGCATGAATGCAATAATAAACACTAATAAACAAAGATGAGCCATATTTTAAAAGTGAATAGATTACCAGAAAGTAGAAACAAATATAGTTCAACGAATAACACACGTGCATTTGTAAAACAATGCACAGTCTATACAATAAAATGGCTGTAAGACATAAGAGCAACTCCCATTCATACAAGCACTGGATATCAATCCTCATGTAATTATAGAAAAAAGAGCAGCCTATCGCCAGAGATAACGTGCTAAAATACCTCTGGCCTTTGACTGTTAAGACTTGCATAGCCAATATCATGGTTTCCTGCAATGTAATGAACTTTGATATTTGTATATCTTCCTTGTGCATTCAAACCAAATATATGCTTAAAACGGCTTAAAGACTCCTGCCATCTAATCAACCAAAGAATGTCAAGGGCATTCCACACCAGAAAATTAACAACAAATGCAAAAGAAAGAACGTAAAAGAAAGGATGTAAAAAATTTGCCACTTTGAAATAATGAAATAACTTTAATCCAAATATCTGTTCAAAATATGTTGATGGAAGAAGATACCAAGTATATGTTTGAACATAAAAAAAGAAGAAGGAAGCCAATTAAGCAATTTGCAGCATTCATAAAATATATATGTTCAATGGAAATACAAAGGTAAACTTATCATTTCATTATAAGTGCTCACCACAAATGACAGCTTACTTAATCATACCTTAGCCAATTAAATTTACAAGTAGAAATAATTTATCAAAAAAAAATTTTCAAGTAGAGTACAAATTTGCAAGTCTTACTCTTCATCTGACAAATAAGGGCCCCCATCAAAATAATCACCCAAAAACAAAATCACATCAGGTTTGAAAGGCAGGATAGATGTGACAAATGCTCTGCGCATGAACAAATCAGTATAGAATTGTGCAATCTCCAAGGCAAGGGATTTTGGAGCAAGACCCAGAGAGGTTTTATCCATAAGCTGTTAATGATAACGAATGCATATCAGGATATAATGCGGTAGCATAACATATATAAACATAAACAGGCATGCAAATACAAAACATAAAATATCATGTTTGTAAACATGAGCTGTTTATTTACATGTACGTGTAAAAGAGATTCACCTGTGGATCTGTAATAACAGCAACTTTTACATAGTCATTTGGATATCCTACCCTGTCCATCTGAACTCGGAAGGAGAAAGAAGTGTTAGTACATTGGAACGTCTATCCCAGAACATGTTTCTATGCCAGTTTTGCTTATAGCTATAAAGTTGAGGATCTATGCATACATCTATCTTTACAAACATATTGAAGCCTAGAGTCTCAAACTTACTTTTCAAAGATTATTAAAATGTTAGATAAAATACACATGCTTCCCAACTCTCTTTTAAAAAGAAAAAGAAAAAAGAAAAAAGAAAAAAATACACCTGCTTCAAAACTTAAAGTTTACGATTGCTTATTAGAGCTAGATAAATGGAAGCCCTCCAAAGGAGAAACTAGTCTGTGAAAGTGTTTTGTCATCTCATAGAAATGTAAAGCACAATTACGACAGTCCTAATATTATTAACTGCCACTAGATTAACTACCCGTATAGAGTGCGCCAAAGTACGCCAAGATCGAAAATTGAACTCTACAATGAAAATCTAAGAAAAAGTTACGTTATGGGTGCTCTCAAAAGGTGCACGCTTCAGATCAATAACACCAATGTTATGTTGACTTAAATTATAAATTAGGCTCCATAACCGATGGATTAGCAATAACAACAGCTGACACCATCAGATCAGATAAACTAAACATTTCGGATGTGTTAATTTTCTCCTTCGTCTGATTGTAATACAATACGGAAACGAAAATCGTTTGAAAGACATGGGAGCAGTAGACGTAGCAGTACCGTTGAATTGGAAGGGTAAGGGGAATGGATGGAAGGACGGAGATGATGATGAGGCCAGGAACAAGTCCCGAGAGAGGGCACCCAGAATGCGAACATCTCGCCGTAAAGAAGCGTAGCCGCCCATATCACACACAAAACCGCCGTCAACCCCTGATGCTTCATCACACTCCTTCCCCAACTTCTCGAGATTTCTTTCTTTAATGTCTGTGAGCTTGTGAAGTTTAATGGAAGATAGCATAAATGCTTAGGCTACCCATAATCCATTACCCAATTGTTAAAAAAAGGGAAATCCCTGGCTACCGCTGGTAGCTACTGCTCTCATTTTTTCTTTTTTTTAATATTTTTTTAGATTAAAATGTATTTTTAATAATATTATAATTTTTTTATTTCTTTAAAAAATATTAAAACATACATATATAAAAACATAAAAAATAAAAAAATAAATTCTAAGACTAATGGTAGCTCCCAGCAAGAGTAAGGAGTCACCAAGAAGCGGTGACAGTAAAGCCATCCTAAGAAAAATGCTTTCGTTTCGAATAAAAGTTAAAATTTATTAAAATATATTGTTTTAATATTATTATTATTTAAAAATTTAAAAAATTTGAATTATTTATTTAATTTTTTGTGTAAATTTAAAAAATCATAATAAAAAAATCTATTTATTATATTCTCTCAATAGGGATATTAAATAATTGATAAACAGTCAAAAGCTTGATAGCTTGATAGTAGGGCGTAACGGGTCCCATTTTGGACAAATCGATTTCGCACTAGTTACCATTTTAATTCTAAACTAGTACTTCCAATTTTACCAGTTTCAGTTCAGTTTTTCAGTTATTAATATATATATCAAAAGGAATATGTTGATAATTTATTAAACCATAAAATGTAATTAATATATATTTTATATTTAAAACATATGATCAAATAAATGTTTATGTTTAAGATTAAAATTCTATGTTATAAATTATAATATAACATTATTTCATATATAATTAAAATTTATAAAAATTATATATAATATAAATTTTTTTTATATATAATATTAAAATTTTATTAAAAATATATAAATACGGGAGCCGGTCCAGTCCGGTTTTAGAAAATATAAAATCGAGACCAAACCTGTATGACCAATTTTAAAATGGAGGAACGGGTCCCGGACAGAACCGATCCAAAACCAGACTGAACCAACTGGTTCGGACTAGTTTTCCTATTTTCCGGTTTATTTTTACAACCGTACCTGATGGCATATGACTGGATTCTTTAAATAAAAAATCTGAGTTCGAAACCTTTCACTTACTTTATATAAAAAAAAAAATTGACAAAAAAATTAAACATAATAAATCATTTTAAATCATTTCATACCACATTATAAGGTAGTGAGATAATAATTATAAAATAAGGATGAGTAGTATTATTCTAAAAAAAAAACTAAGGTCATTCCTTTCTATTACTCTAAAATAATTAATATGATGAGTGAAAAGGTTTGAAACAATTATAAATAAAGCTTTGTATTCCAATAACTCCTTTTTCCATTTTTTGTTTGTTTGTTTGCTAAATAACTCGTTTCTCAACTATTCTTAAAAAAATAAGAGATCGTAACATCTAATGAGACTCGTATCTAGCTTTCAATATTAGATTTATACTTCATCCATTTATTAGTTCCGACTTGTATATATAAATGGGAAATGCTTGAACAAAGGGATATATTATTCTATAACGATGATATTATAAAAAATATTTTTCTCATTTAAGATAGCAATACTTTTATCACATAAAGATAGTACTTATTAGTAAATGGGATTATGGGGCCTCCACACAGTAGTTACTACCAATTACCAGCCCAACAAATTAAGGGAAGTTTGGACAGTTAGCTGAGTTGAGTTAAGATGAGATGAGATGAAAGTTGAACAAAATATTACTTTAATATTATTTTTATTTTAAAAATTTTTAATTTTTAATTTTTAATTATATTTTATGTAAAAATTTAAAAAAAATATAGTGATTAGATAAGTTGAGATGAGTTAATAGAATCTATCAATCCAAACAATCCCTAAACACCGAGGTGACAGAAAGTGAATCCTTGTTTGGCTCATGGGCCTTGTAACAACATCAACATGTAACTTGTTTGAACTTTGTGGGCTTAAGTTTGGGAGTTGGGCCTACCCAACTTTGTTGCTCAACGGACCTTGTATAGACATTTAGTGCCATGTATTTTTTTATAGAGTAATGGTATATACCGTCGTGGAGTGTGCTAGCGCCGCGCAATCATTTTGAAAAATAGAAGAGTCCACTATTAAAAAATTATTATTTTTTATATGGGTCTCGTATTTACTCATTTTTTCAAAGGAATTGTACGGCATTTACACACTCTATGACTACAAATATCATTTCTCTGAATTGATCTATCTAACTGAGAATAGGGCTCGATGGTATAAATAAAATCACATTTAAGAGAAAATAATATATGGAACTTTATGATGAGATGACGATTGTTAACATCTAAAAATAGCGCAACGGGTTAGAAGGGGTGTGGAGCCCCCGACGGTGATCCGGTGCGACTCTACAATGTCAAAGCATACATCCATGACAGTGACTGAAAAATATATATAGAAAAAATAAGCGAGAGGGAGACATTTATATTTATGTGGTTCGACATAATGCCTACGTCCACGGAGTGTTTGGAAAGGAGAAATCCGCTATAATATGTTTGTTTTACAGTTTCTCATCCTCATTGTACAATGAAGATCATATATTTATCTTCTGGGAGAGATGCTGTAGTTGGAGTCCTTGTCGTGAGGTTGAAGAAACCCCCAAAGGTCCCCTTCAAATCGTCTGATTTCTTCTTTTATTTTTAGTCACTCCCTCTTTTATGTTGCATTCTCTCTTTTTGATGTCATTTCTCTCCTAGTTTTCATCCTGTCACCATGTCCTTCCTCAGCCTTTGTCCCTTCATTGTCTCTTCTTCTGTTGTTATTTTCTAGTGGGGGCCCTTTGATAGGCTAGGCTCTATTTATCTGGATCTGTGATATTTTATCACCTTCAACGATGAAAATGATAATTTTCTATTAAAATAAGTTAAATAGTCATTCTCATCGTAAATAATTTGTTGTACATATTTTTTTTTGTAGTGTCCTACATTAACATGTGCAAAAAGTAATTTTCTTAAATTTCTAGTTAATACTCAATGACTAATAAATTTAGAGAATTGGTTGGACCAATTGAGAAAGATCGGCTAGCTCAATGGAGATCATGAATCGATCGAACCCTAGTACTAGTTAGTTAACCACTTGCAGATATCGTGCACTTGAATCAATCAAGTGAATTAGTATGAATCTTCTCAAGGTGGGTCATCTCTACATGTGCATGCCCAAGCCATTAGTACTACTACATAATTTCCAACTCTATATCATGAGGGCCATGAACATTGAACTCTAATTAACTACTAGAGTTAACATAATAATGCTGTTTACACCTTACCAGCCCATATAAAATGTTGGCTGATCTCCAATCAATTGTGAAAATCCCAAGAAAGTTCAGAAGCTATTTTTTCCAATCCTTGCTTAGAGAACAATCAAAATCTCATACTTAAAATATTATCTCTTACTTTCTCGGGATCATTTTTATAGCTTTAAATAGTTTAATTTATAATTAGATAGATAGGTGAGAATTAATAGTCACTCATGAATATCAGTATTATGCACAGCGCGTGGATCTTCATACATATATATATATATATACACACACGGATACCATCAACGTCTAAACAAAGAAAAAGTGGAAATTACTGGGCAATTGTTAAGGTTTGTCAGTCTGTGCTAGCTCTTCTTGTATATACGGAGCTCATCACGTACTATATAATGGCGGCATGCAGGAGAGTATAAGCCCGTAGAAGAAGTGTTAAACTACATATATATATATATATATATATATATATATATATATCTAAAAAAATACCATCCTAGCGGCTTCATTTCCTTAGATCACTTGCTTTTCACGATAGCTTTATCCATTCGTGCCGGCGTAGTCACCGGCCGTCAACAATATTTTCGCATAAACCATGCCCCCGTTGACACCAATAATAATATTATTGGTGATATATGTTATATAAGTCCCGGCCATGACGGGATCCACACAGAGAAACTTATTGCTCAACCTATATAGAGAGACAATTTTGGAGAGAAGATCGCAGATCAGACGCTTGGTTCAGGAGGAGGAGCTAGTTAATTCCTGGCTAACGTTCTTGTACTGGTTAATTCCTGGCTCGGTCTGGTAATGGCAGCAGCTTCCTCGAGTAGTACTGGCGGTGTGCCTCCAGGGTTTCGATTCCATCCGACGGACCAAGAGCTGCTTCACTACTACTTGAAGAAGAAGGTGTCGTTTCAGAAGTTTGAAATGGATGTTATTAGAGAGGTGGACTTGAATAAGATGGAGCCTTGGGACTTGCAAGGTACGTACTAAACCATGCTTTATATATAAATTAATCTACTGTACGTCTAGTTTATTAATTTATGTATATATGTACGTTGTTTTGATCATGGAGGTTAGTATATATACTCATGTTAATGCATGCTAGAATCTTAATCATTCTAGAGAATTTGCCGAAACTGAAACGAAAAAGAAGATCGGTTCTAGAATCTTATAAGTCTGCATATATGCATCATGTTGTTCTCCCTAGCCAATTTAATTTAGTAGATAAGTTGAATCGGTTTTGGATATTCACGATCACGATCATGTCTAGAATCTTGAATGCTGAGCTTAACCAGCAGGTACTGTAAATTATAGGATCTATTTATATGATCAAAGGCCTATATATATATATATATATATATATATATATATATAGCATTCTAAATGATGATCAATATCGAAAATTAATTCTCTTATAGGCCGGTCAATTTATCATTCTGAACTAAATGTTTGGATTAGCAAGAGAGTCGTTTGTGGCAAATGTCTTCATGATCTCGCTTATATATATATATCGAATTCATAATTAGTTGGAAGCAGTAAGAGCTCTGCAAATTATTCTGTATTGAAAGATCAGATCACATAAATTAAGGAACATATATATATATATATAGATCAATTTCTTGGTAGGTGCTGCATCTATTCCTTTAGAGAATGATCGTGGTTTAGCTGTTTAAGGGACTGTACGTGGACCCGTTCGTACGTATATAAGGCTTCTTGAGTTACAACTTACAAACATGGGAATTATTAAGCGTTTATTTTTACCGGCCAGGGACGTCCGATATTCGATATTTTGATTGATCAAACTCTTAGAAGATAAACGAAATATATATATATATATATATAGATCAATTAATGTCATGAAAATTAACGTCGACACTGATGAACAAGCTAGGAAATTTATTCTTAATTTAAACAAGCATGAAGAATGAGTTGCATTTATTAATACAATGGATCTGGCCTCCTTCACGAGTACACTCAAAAAATAAAGTAATATAATCAGTTGCTCTTCCTTCAAGATTTGGCTTTCTCACATGCATGGCGAACTTTGATTATTAATTAACTGTACGTAGTAATATATATATATATATATATATATTATATGCAAGGACTCAAATAAGTCAAAACGCTAATTAAATGTGGGAGTCTAGACTTCTAGACCATCATATATTATATAATTAGCTACATTTATAATTATAATTACCAGCCATTTTACAAAAATATAGAATGGGAAATTATAACCTGCACATGAATTAATCTTAGAATTGCAATTATTAATTATATGCATGCATGGCTAGCTCCTTTTAAACATCCTTATATACTTTGTTATATACAGTATAATTTGTTGCCATTGTTGGGCTCTCATGCACGCCTTCTTTTGTATTTCTCATCTTTACAAAAAAAAAAAAAAATCTATTAGATATTATATATATATAGACAACAGTACGTATACTTTGTTCATGATATGCCCCATATGCATGCATGCATGTCTCGCATATATATATATAAATATATATGCACTTAATTTACCCTTGATTAAACCTAATTAATTAGCTGATTACTATTTTGATGGTGCTGCTTTAATTTGCTTATGTTTAGAGAGATGTAAGATTGGATCAACTCCTCAAAACGAGTTGTACTTCTTCAGTCACAAGGATAGGAAGTACCCAACAGGATCAAGGACAAATAGAGCAACAAATGCTGGGTTCTGGAAGGCAACAGGGAGAGACAAGTGCATCAGGAACAGCTATAAGAAGATTGGTATGAGAAAAACGCTTGTTTTCTACAGAGGGAGAGCTCCCCACGGTCAGAAGACTGACTGGATCATGCACGAGTACCGGCTTGAAGACGGTGATGATCCACAAGGAAATTCCAATGCTGTAAGTCTCTCTCTCTTTGCCATGCCCACACTGTATAGGAGTATCACTACAAGAAAAAGGCATATTTCTGGTGAGCATATTTGTAAGAAAATCATTTTCCTTACTTAAAAGGCCGGTTTATTGATGGCTATAAAATATGCATGTCTCCAATAATTGAGCTTAATTACCGGATTTGTGCATCGCTATATATATATAAATGATGGTTATAATTGTGAGTATATGTATATATATACACGTACGTATGCGCATGCGCACGAGTGCTGCATTAATCATGCACGCTGCTTTAATTTAAAGCATCAAGCTGTTATGTGGCAAAATGAAGCTAGCATCAAGTTAGTCATTGCAAAGATGGGATCATTTAGAAGTTAAAGACTCACTTTATTACGAAAGCCCTTCTTTCTGAAGGCGAAAATTGAAACGGCCAAAATCCAGAATTAAATTAATCAAAACTTTTGTACGCTTTGTTTGACTTTTCTGGTTTTGATTTTTTTTTTTTTTTTGGTTGCATGCATTTGTACTCTAGGAAGATGGCTGGGTGGTGTGCAGGGTGTTCAAGAAGAAGAATCTATTCAAGGTTGGGAGTGCTGGAGGAGGGTCGAGTATGAACTCGGGTCAACAGCTCAACACCGCTTTAAGCAACAATCAACCCCGTTCCTCTATGCACAGATCAGAAAACCAGTACCTAGCACATCAACACCACAACAACGGCAACCAACCAAGCTTTGAGCCCGAACTAGCACTCCATCAATATTCCCACATCCCAACAATATCTCAATACTCCCTTTTCCAATCCCAACCTGGCCTTTTTCCGACAGTTGATCACAAGCCCCAGCTCGGCTTTGACTACTCGATCCAGCTCCCTAATAATTCGGAGTCACCCATAATGGTCAAGCAGCTCATGTCAAACCCTAGAGATTGTGAGAGTGGTAGTGAGAGCCTGATCCGGTACCAGGCTGCTAATTCATGTGAGCCGGGCAGCTTAGAGGTGGGCACATGTTCTGAGCAGGCGGTGGCTCAACAGATGGTAACAGGGAGATCAGAAGTTGAGGGCATGCACGAATGGGCTATGCTCGACCGCCACCTTGTCACTTCTGATCATGATGATCTTGGAAACGAAGAGTACTCCTCCAAAGGGGTGAGATTCGAGGATATAAACGCATCATCGTCCGTAAACCAAATCAATCCTCTTTCATTGCGCGGAGAGATGGACTTCTGGGGGTATGGCAAATAGCCGTACGTACGTGCAAAACCGATCAAACAGCATTGAAGCAGACCTTTAATCAACATGCATGCTGGCCTGGTTCTAAATATTAATTTTCCAATATATGTGCATGATCAGTTTAAAAACAAAAACAAATCTAAGCTGATAGTGATTTATTAATTGGTTTGGCTTCGTTCTTTCACTGATCATTCATTCGAACATTATCACATTGTTAAGGCCTTGTTTATTTTCGGAAAACATTTCATTTCATCTCATCTACTTATTACAACTTTCACAACTTCTAATACAAAATAAAATAAATAATTCAATTTTTTCAAATCTCAAAATAAAAATAATATTAAAAAATATATTTTAACAATATTTTATTCAACTTTTTAACTTTAATCTCAACTCATATCATCTCATCTGATCTCATATGCGAAAACAATCTGGCCCGTTTTCATTTTTTGGATAGCGCGTACGTGCAGCGGGTATATATATATAGTATACATGCATATGTAAAGGGAGAGTACTATATATATGGAAGCTAATGAGCTGTGATATATTCATTAATATACATTTCAAAACATATTGTACAGCAAATTAATAATACATCGCGGACATATATGATCGTGGGGAAAAGCCTATTTTCTTGTAGTGACAAAAGGGCTACATATATGATCAAGCTAGGCTAATTTTGATAATTATTAATTTGTTTGGTGGAAGATCAACTAAATTATGTTATATACTATAATATTCTTGTCTAACTATCTTTAAATTAGGTTGATGTAATGTTGGTCATAACCATTATATATAATTAATTACTGATCTCTAAAATAACAAAAATTAATAAATAATTTTATATTAATAGTACTGTAAGATAAGATCAGTGATCAGATGGATGTATGGTATTAATCATTTCAATCATCCTCTAATTTCATCATCCATTAATGTAACATCAATTAATTGAAAAATTATTTGGTATCTTTCACTTATTTGTCGGATATTTTTTGATATTATTCGGTTGATCATGATCATGTTATAAGGACGATGAGTATATCATTTTTTATTCTTTTTTTTAAGGTATATAGCATTTTTAATTCTAAACCCTAATTAAGTCTTAAATCTAACAAAATTTAACGAAATTAATTGTCAAAACTTAAAATTAAAATCTTAATTATGCATATAAATTACTGATCAAACTTTTTTTAACTCTTAAAATTAGACTGGAAAACCTTTTCAAATTCAAGTATCCATTTTTTTAAGGTTGAAAAAGAAGAATTATAAAACAATTTAGCGTATAAATAATAATAATTATTATTTTGGAAAGACGTATCAATTATAATATAAAGAATAAATATAGATAGAAATTATTATTGGGAGCATCCATTTTGCACACATAATGTGGTATCATCTAGACCACATATCTTTCCAAGTGAGTGTTAGGAACAATCAACTAGAAGCAGCCACGTAATAAATATAAAGTGTATACTGCTATAGTGGCTTCTCTCTAACATTACTCATGAGATAAATTCTATTTAGATTATTCAAGCATATTTCTCATATATCTCCGACCGAGAAATAAGAAAACCGACTCTCTTCTCTGCAACGGCAACGTGTGACACTGCGACTACTTCGGACCTTCACTCTCTTCTTCTTTTCTTCTCTTGGAAACACACACTCTCTCTCCGGTACCCTTCACTGCCTTCCAATCTCCTTCTTTTACCCTCTTCGAGCACCGCCGCACAACACCATCCAATCAAGCCACTCTCCACTGTCAAACCGCAATTGCCCCTTCCCACCGAGACTTCTCTGTCAAGCCGCCTACTTGGTTGGCCCAGCACCACCGCACTCCGGTAAGTCCTTCTCTCTCTCTCTCCCTCTACCTCTATAGCTAATGTCGGTTGTCTCCGCCCCGTTCACAGCCACACCTCCCAGTGTGTCCCTTCTCATTGTCCCTCTTCCATATTCGGGTTCAGAGGCGATGTTCAATACCTTGGCTGATCGATTAAGTGGATTTGTGAGAATTGATTTGGTTTTTGATTTTGATTTCTTGAATTCTGATGAAATTCGATTGAATTTATTATTTGGGGATTTTGTGTGCACTGGTTGAATGGAGAACGTGAGTTTGTTGTCTGTTTGGGTCATCGAAGTTTTTTTTATTTTATTTCTAGTTTCACGGCTAGCGAAGATTTTTTTGGTTTGGAATTTTAGTTTCAAAAGAAAGTTATATGCTAAGTAAAACAACATACAATCCATATGTGGTGGGCGCAAGATTGATAAGTTTTGTATATATATTCTGTTATTTGGATTTTGTTAATCATTTTATCAACTGTTTGATGAAATTCTTGAACTTGAAGGTACTTTGAAAGGCTCTCTTGCTATGGGTGTTGAAGACAGCATGAAAGTAGATGTTGGGGAAGAAGAAGAAGAGGAAGAAGAAGAGGGACAAGAGGAAGAAGAAGAAGGAGGAGAAGAAGAGGACAATGATGATGAAGGGGAGTATACTTTCAGATTTAAAGATGGGATAAATCCCTTGGACTTTGTGGAAGATGATGCTGATTCTGGTGTCCAACCATATGAGCAATTCGAGCGCCTTGAGTATGAAGCTCTGGCTGAGAAAAAACGAAAATCACTTGCCAATAGTCAGCGGTAAGAGTTCCATCTCTTAAGGATTAAGTTTTAGTTTCTTTGTTTTTATTTCTTATTCCTTTCATGTGAGGTTGGAATTTGTATTTTCTTGATTGATTATATCAAGCTCTTCCAAACAGTGAAGAAAATTCAAAGAAGGCCAGGCAAGAAGATATATCTGGAGCAATCATAGATGAAATAATGGAAGCCATGAACTATGGCGTTCGAAGGAAATCAAGGAAGGTGTGGAATCTGATAGTAATTGTTATTCTAAATTTTGCAAGTATCACAATGAAAAATAGGCACAAAATTTACACAAATTATTTCCATGCATTATTTTCTGGTGTCCCGGAAGCTGGAAATCTGCTTTTACATTGGTGTTTTTTTTATCATAACTTATTTTTAGAATCATTTAAAGTTTTCCTTTTGACCTGATAGCTTTAATCTTCTTACTATTATCTTACTCACATTTTTTCCCTTTACTCTTGAAAAAACAATTATCTGATACCATTAAAAGTTATGAATATTCAAAGATATAATAAAGCCTAGAAAAATTGCAGTGTCAAGGCCTCTTAGGAAAGTAACATGTAGTTATGTACTTCTATAAAGGTGGGATAGGCAATTATAAATAAAGACACGTATGTTGATTCTTCAGCCAAGCAACCCCCCACCCTGGTGCGCGTGACAGTCCACCCCGAGAACTTAAAGAAGGAAACAAAAAGTGTAATGACCTTGGGAAAGCGCTGGCCATATCTGTGCAATAACCCCAAAAGACTAACCAGTTTAAAGTTTCCCTAGAAGCACTTATAAAACCCAATTTCACCTAGTAAGTAGCCACTATATGACTAGTACCCATCGCAACCTTTTATAACCTACCCACTCGATGTGGATTATTTATATTCTCAATGTGTGACTGGCGTGTTACAAACTCCCTCTCTATTTGTGACGCCCTCATCAGGGCCATGTTATGCAGTGCTTTTGTTTCAAACTGTTATCTTACTAGGTGGCTTTGATACCGTATGTAACGGCCCATGAAAAGTGTTTGCCAGATCTGCACCATAAATCCAAAAATGGCTAGTCAATTTGAAGCTTTTTTAGAATCACTTATGAAGCCCAGTTTCACCTAGCAGGTAGCCAATGTGGGACTTAGTACCCATTGAATGCCTTTATAACCTGCCCCCTACATGTGGCTTATCTATATTCCCAATGTGGGATTGGGGTGTTACAAGAAGGTAGTGGATGTATGCTATCATTATTGGTTGCTCTCTTCACTCTCGAATAATGGCCTTAAGATTTAGACTTCCGCTGGAAAAAACAGAGATAGCGTAAAAAAGCTCTTAGCATTAGCTGCTTCTTCTTATGCTATGGCAGGACTGACTTCCTGGTTGCTCTGATACTGTTTTTCAAATGCTTTAGGATTTCCAATTTACATAAATTGCAAATACTGATTGTACTTAGGAAGGATATCAAATTGTGATAGTTTAGAGTGAAAAGGAATTAAAGGTTATGCTCCACCTTTTTTTTATTATGTCCCTTATGCAGCCTAAGAAAAGAGGTAGGCGGAAAGGGTCAAAGAATAAACTCAGCCCTGAAATTACAAGAATGCTTGGAGATGCCATTCTTCATTATGCACATGGTTGTTTTGAAGAGGTAAGATGCTTGATGAACTTTGTTGTTGAGCATTAATTTTTTGGGTATTAGATGAAATTGCTAGTTTGCTTCTAAGGTAAGTATCTCTCTTCAGAAAAGTAATGCATCGTTGTGACTGTCTACCGAGAGTCATATTTTTGTTAATATGCCAGCTTTGAGATTCTTTGTTATTCACTATTCATTTTGTCTGCCAGGCACTCTTCAATTGTCTTCGATTTGTAAAGTACATCTGCATTAGAAATCTGGCTGTTGCTACACAACACATTTCCTCCTTGCATAATGCTTGTCATCTTTCAAAAATCTGTGTTGCAAAACATTTCTCCTTGGCTATAATGTTCTTCAGCAGTTACCTTTCAGAGTTTACTCAAGTCTAAGCAGAAATTTATATTTTAGGCGTGGGATCTTTGGCGTGGCAGTTTTAGTTGTATTTGATTTAGGGAAGGTTCTAGGGGGTATTACTTCAGCCTTCATCCTTCAATAGTTTTCATCGGCTAACATGTCTCAAATTTTTTGTTGCAGGCCAAATCAGTGTTGCATGAAGTTATTAGGCTAGCACCAAATTTGCCTGACCCGTATCACACCCTTGGACTTGTCCATAATGCACTTGGTGATGATAAGAAAGCCTCAAATTTCTACATGATTTCTGCGCATTTGAAACCAAAAAATTCATCCCTATGGAAGCGGCTTCTTACCTGGTCCATGTAAGGTTTCTCATGGTTGTGGGTTCTTTATTTTTTGTACCTTGATCTTATGCATGTAACAGCTTTTTCTTCTAATTGTAGCCCCATTTGTATTATAATGAATGATGTATCTGAGGTGCATACGAAACTTATGCAGAGATTCATATTTTTAAGCTCAGTTGTTTGATATTTAATTTCCCTGTTTGTCATTCGATCTTAAACATGCTGTCAGTTCAAGCATGGCGAGACTCTTTTAGACCTGGAGCAACTACGAGATGTTCATTGATGCTTTCACAACTTGAAATGACATAACTTGCATCTTTAGTGTGGAGGTTTGACTAATTGTGTTAATCATTGTGTTTGGAAAGCCTTAGGTTTTAGATTCAAACCAGTTTGATTGAGTTGATTAACTAGGGTTCTGGCATATTTTTCTGGATCAAAGTTTCATCTTGGTAATATATATTGGTCTATTAGTACCTATAAATATATATATATATATATATATATTGGTATATTAGTAGTGTCTTTAGTAGTGTCAACATACAATGTTTTGACATGCTAATCATATTTAGATTTATACTTTAGAAAGAGAATTGCTAAAAAAGAACATTACTGTGTACATTTTTCATCTTTTGTTCCTTCATTTTGTTTTAAGATTCTTTCTTGGATATACCTATCAAAAAAAGATTCTTTCTTGGATAGATGCATTGAAATGGATGATCAATTTAATCAGGCTAATTTTATTTTAAAAAAGTATCATCGTTGCTATTACTTTTACTTGTTTGAGTAGAAATTATCATCGTTGCTAATTTTATTTTCAATCTTTCCACTTGTCAATTTTTTTTTTCAAGGAGCTGAATTAGGAGATAAGTAGCAGTTACGGTACCGCACCTAGTCTTCTGACCGACTTTCTGTCTGTCTGTCTCTTTTTTTTAGGAAATAAAAAATTTCACCTAGTCAATTGGGACGAGAAGTATCTACTTCTTAGTGTTTTCATGCCCGACCTCTTCTTCTTCACTAAATTGCAACTAGCACACTGCGAGTTCCCCATTAAGGACTTCTTTTTCCCTGTTAATTAACGCAATTGAGGATTCTATATGTAAATTTTCTAATTGATAGCATTGTTTTTGACATGTTTAATTATTTTTATGTTTGTAAACCTCACTACTTGTATATGCATGAAAAGAATTGTGGACTTTCAAATGCAGTGAACAAGGAAACATTGGTCAAGCTAATTATTGCCTTTCTAAAGCAATAACGGCGGATCCTAAGGATATTACTCTAAGATCTCATCGTGCATCAATCCATGTTGCGCTTGGAGATTATCAAAAAGCTGCAGAGTCATATGAACAAATATATCAACTTAATCTTGATAACATTGAAGCACTCAAGAAAGGGGCGAAGGTTTTACCTTTTTCCTTGTGAATAAAATCCCTCACAAATTTGATTTGAATTTGCACATGATACCATCATTTGTAGTCATGTTGTTTTATGTGTTCTTTTGCTTTGCTTGGTTGATATTTTTTTTATATGTAAAATGAAAATTTTATTGGTATGAATGAAGTAGGTGAAGCCCGTGTATACAAGAAGTATACAAAAGAACACCTAAATACATTCTAGGAACCAGAAATTAAAGCCAGAAAATCATGAACACTAGTTCCATTAAGCACAATGGCTGAAAAGCAAAGCAATAAGGTTCGTACAAAAAAGTTCCGAAGTTCCTCCATTGTGCGCTCCCTATCTTCAAAGCACCGATCATTCCTTTCCATCCACATACACCACATAATGCACAAAGGAATCATCCTCCAAACTGCAGCCACTTGGGGGCAGCCTTGAATATGCTTAGTTGATATTAATGTGGTCTTTTCTTTAGATGGAATAGTTTTCTTAATAAAATTTCTATGTTTATTTATATCTACTTTTTTGTAGAGTACATTTTTTTTGGATTTTTTAAACAGTTTATGTTGTTGGTTGAGTGGCTGTAACAACCTGGGGAAACACTAATCACAGATGCAATATATTCTAAAAGGATTGGTTGTAGTTATAATTGAAGCTTTGTGGTTTCACTTATAATTACAAAGCCCAGTTCCACCTAAGATGCAACCAATGTGTGATACTCTAGTATCCAATTAATATGGGATTCTACAGATGGTTGCTTTCATAATCCACCCGCCTAACGTGGGACTTAATGAAATAGCTTCACAATCTGGAGTATCATATTGGCAGAGAGCATATATAACAGCCCCTGCTTCCTCCTTTATTCCCATCATTTCCTAACAGTTTATGTATTGGCTGAGAAAGCTGCCACTTTTGTGAAGCTTGGTGCAATAGAAGGTTGCTTTCTTTTAATGTTGGTACTGTTGGACATGATTTTTGCCACATTATAGTTGCATGAGGGAAACTTTATATACTTCTACATTTGAAGGTAAAGAGAAGTCCGTCATAGCTATCAAATTGAGTTTTTTGAAGGCCTTGTTTAAATAGACTTCAGTTCATACTTCAGTTTCTTTGGACTCATTTTAAGATTGTATTAATCTTCTAAACTTTTGGATTTAATTTGTAATTTCCTATTTTTTTCTATTTTTTCCTTCCGGGTACCCTCATCCTTTATATTTGTGTTGGGTTATCTGCGGGCACTTTCTAATATATGTTTCTTTTTTTGAAACTTTGGGGTGAAAGAAATAGCTGAACTTTCAATGCTCATATTTCCCTTGACTAGTACATTTTTCTGTTTGTGAATTTTGTTTTGATTTTCATCTTTTTTATAATGGAGTTGATTCAGTTTATGCATATATGTGGTTATTGTCCACTGCTCTGGTTTTAACTTGACAATGTTAAATACATCTGTCTGCTGTTTCATTTCACTAATGACTCTTTTGAGAACGCGTGTTTTAGAGTTAACTGCAAGTATATGGGGGTTTTGTCTAATTCTGATATTTCAGTGATTTATTTTTTGCAAACAATTGTCCATTAATATTATTTTTTTGTCTTGCTTTTCGTTCAGTTGTACCAGAAATGTGGTCAGCTTGAACATTCTGTCCGCATTCTTGAGGATTATGTTAAAAGTCATCCGAGTGAAGCTGATTTGAGTGTGATTGATCTGCTAGCTGCCATATTCATGGAATGTAATTCCCATGAAAAAGCTCTCCAACTTATTGAGCATGCAAACCTAATCTACTATTCAGGAAAAGAGCCGCCTTTGAATTTGACAGTAAAAGAAGGAATCTGTCATGTTCACCTTAAAAATTTGGAGAAGGCAGAGGTTTGCTACATTTGTACTTTATACTAATCGTTACTATTGTTGATTATAATTCACAGGAGCTCGCAATTATCTTAAGATGCCATAACTCTGGACATGTTAAAAGGGGTTGACAGAGAATACTTTGCGTACCATCATTGGCCAAAGCATTTATTCTTTGTGTTTAATTTAATGTTCATTCTGAGGTATCTCATAGAGTTCAGTTAGCTTCATGGCATTCCCAGTAGAACTGGATCCCTTTGGGCCACGTTGGCTTATATATTCACCTTATATCCATAACATTTCATTTCCTACCATAAAGGTTAATTCCAATTTGCCCGTGAAATGATTTAGCGGCCTATTCTTGATTTGGAGGAGCTCTCCTGCCTTTATCCTGATGTGGGGAATGTCCTGCAGCAATGTGATGTCAGATTTCACTGGCATTTGGACAGATATTTGTGATTTCAGGTGTTTCCCATCAAGGTCTCTGGTTCATGATCAGACGAATTAAAAGTGGTTTTTGCCATTTGGTTTGGTTTCCTCCATTTGTATGCATATGTACAACCCTAAATTCTCAACAATGCCATCCCATATTGACTTTGCCTCGCAGGAAGCCATCCGGGGAAGATCCAAATACTTCATATGCAAAGATGCCATCCTGCATCTGAGGATTAGAGCCAATGCCTCAATCTCTTCCACACCATCAACAGAAACCAATTCTGATTTAGCCAAGTTAAACTTCCACTCTGGTTTAGTTAGTTTTGCATCTTTTGTAGGTTGTACTAGTCCTTACTACCCTACCCTTCCTTAAAATAAGTGTCCGCTTTGCATTGCATACCTACGGTGTACTTGGGATGCGCCCCTGGTGTTTTTTTAATAAAACATGGTATCTTTGCTTAGCAAAAAGGAAAAAAAAGAAAGTAGCCTTGGATTGCTTATGGTGGTTTGCCGTTTAATGTTGATTGAATTATTTTTGTTTATTTACCTATATGCTATATCGAGTTCATCTATTTTGTAAGTGGTGGTGATTCATGTGATGTGCTGATACTTATTTTCAATGTGTTCTCTCTTTTGAATGGTTGATCGTTATGCTTATTCCCGAGGATCTTTGCATTATTTATAGGCTCTCTTCAGTGTTTTGCTGCACAAAAGCATAAATGATCATGCTGACTTGATCACTGAAGCTGCAGACTCATTGATGAATCTTGAACATTATAACTCTGCATTGAAGTACTATCTGATGTTGGAAGGAAGTGCTGAAGGTGACAATGTAAGAAAAATGATGCTTGATATGAGAACTATATGCGTCTTTCTTGCTGCATCTTATGTTGTCAGCTGATAATGTGCATGAATAAGAACTGGCGTGGTTCTCAATTTAGCTGTGCTGTACAACTTATAAAAAAAAAAAAAATTAGCTGTGCTGTACTACTGAAATATGTCAGGTCGTTACAAGATATTGAACTATCAGTGAATAATTCTGTTGTGTTACAAGATGGTTGTTCTTATTGCATACTTCTGGTGTACATGGTTTGCACTCTTTTACACCTGGAATAAAATTTACCTTATCCAAAAACTCTGATTTATGAACTTTCCATACATGAATTTGCCGCCTCAAACTCATTCATTTTAGCTTTTGATAATTGTTTAGTGGATGATTCTTGACATTTTGCATAAGGGGTCCCTGTAGGTGATGCGTTATGCGTAAAAGTTCTGGGCTATCATGTGAAATTTTGTCTTTTCCATTCATGGTAACTAAGGAACTCTGCACTCTGTTATATATTGTTTGGACATAGAATTCGTTGGTGGTGCCCAATACTGTTTTGGAGATCTGCAGCCCTGCAGCAACCTTTGTGTGATGTGATGCTTGTGTGAGAGGATGTGCCTTGAGCGTATTGAGTTGTGATTGCTTGATGAAACTTTTAGTCTGTGTTATCAAGTTCTGTTTTGTTGTTGACTTGTACGCTATGACCTTTCAAGGGTTTGTCTCTTTGGTGGACATCCTGTTTACATGGGTTGCTTCTGGTTTGAGCCTCTTGTTAAATCAAGTTCCTATAGACTTAAGGGAAAAACTTATGAGGCGAAAAGTTTTGTTACAAACTTGGGTGAGAGTGCATTAAGAATGTTCTTAGCTGGTCTTGGTTGTCTTGGTGCTTTAATCAGTTTCCTTGTAAATTTATTTTGTATATTTTTGTTTTGAACATCTATCTATTTTTGCTGCCGATAATGTTGCTTTGTTTCATGCAGGGTTTCTTATATCTGAAAATTGCTCAGTGTTACTCATCCTTGAAAGAAAGATTGCAAGCGATTCTCTTCTTGTACAAAGGTAAACTTAACTCCAAGTGATATTTGGGAGCGAATCAATATCTGGAAGTGTAATTTTAAAATTGGAACATATGAAGGGCTTGGGTTTGTCTCCAAAATGATGATTGGAGAGTGAGCTTTGCTAGAGATTAAACAAAGGTAGGACTTATGATTGGAAAGTAGGATCTTAATGTCAAAATAGGAAAAGTCACAAGGGGGTTTCTATGAAGTTTTTCCAAAAAATAAAGGAGCCATTAAGTTACCATGGGACTTCTGATTGGCTCTGTATGAAGCTTTTTCTATCTGGATATGGTACAAGAAAAGAATATTGAGAAAAAAGGATAATATTTAAGAACACAAGCTACAGTATCATGTTGATGCTAGATTGAGCATTAAGTTTTATGTTTGCACCATCTAAAACTGTGGCTATTTTTTTTTGTAAGTATGGCCACTCTATTATCACAAGAATGGCGAGAAAAGAAACTTATTCACTTTTTCTCCTACAAAACTTCGATAAAAAAAAAACAACTGACTAGTTTTTCCAATTCAGCTCTACAAATGCTTGAGGATAATGTCAATGCCAGATTAACTCTTGCTTCCCTCCTCCTGGAAGAATCTAAGGAAGATGAAGCAATATCGTTGCTTACTCCAAAAAATTTAGGTACTTTAGTTTGAAGTGTTCTATTCCTTATAATTTTGTTGTCGTGCAGCACTGCCTAAATGAACTATTTTCATGTCTTTTGGCTTATATTTGCAGACTCTATCAACCTACCTCCTGAAAAATCTAAACCATGGTGGCTGAATGAAAAGGTGAAATTGAAGCTTGCTCACATATATAGAGCTAAAGGGATGCTTGAGGACTTTGTGGATGCAGTCTTCCCTTTAGTTCGTGAGTCATTATATGTTGAAACTCTTCATCCTAAGGTAATTACGAGACACCATTCAAATACTCTCTCTCACCCACCAAGATATATAGAATGGCTCAAAATAAAGAGTTACCCCGAATAATTGCCACCTTGTTGGAAAATAGAATCTCTTAAAAGACGAAGGCGCCAAGAAATGGCCCAACAATGTACCTAAAATTTATTTTACCTATAAAAATAACATTGTACCTAAAGCACAAATCCCTTTTTGCATGCTTGCTTGTAACTGAATATACATCCTTAAGGGAAGAAGCAAACACAACCTGAAACTTAAATAAGTTGCAGTGCACAATTGTCAAATATAAGTGTATTAACCCATATTGTATATAGGAAGGTGGTGAATGGGATCCCACAAAATAGTCAGTTGGCTTATTTCTTTTTTCATAATTGATGCTTCATTTAGGTTAAAGTGAAAAAGAGACTCTCAAGAAAAGTTCTGTTTGAAAGAGTTAGAGTACTGGACGATCAAGAAACGGAGAATGTATTTTGTGGATTTAGACCTGTCGCTGCCTCGTCGGATCTGTGAGTAGTGAATTTTACCTTGTCTTGACTACATATATCTGTGTATTTGTAGTGCTAGCACTACAGTCTTTTGTTTCGTCTTAATTAATTATTACTTTATCAAAATTAGATTTATTAATACATGCTTGAGTAGTAGTGTGGCCTGCCCACTCCGAAATCTCTTCCCTCATATGGTTTCGATCCTCACTAGTTTAGTATTCTAAATCCTAGTCTCACTTATTATTGTCTTCAAACAAATATATTTTATTTAGCTTTCTTTTTTTGTTCTATTCTATTATAGTTTGAGTTTTTTAAGAAATTTTCATGGATTATTTTGTTCATGCTTGTAACTTATACAATGCTTTGTATAAGGTCAAAAGCTGCCAGAGCAAGGCGGTTACTTCAGAAGAAGGCAACATTAAGGGAAAAAAAGAGAGCTGAGGCACTGGCTTCAGGGGCTGATTGGCAAAGTGATGATTCTGGGGATGATGAGTCTCCGGTATATATTGTATTTTGCTTTGTTTTGACTTGCTTAAGGAATGAACAGCCTAAGTGATAAATTGTAAGATTTTAGCCTGATCAACCGGGATATATCCCATCTGTGATTCTTTCAGCAAGAAGTGCTCCGAGAACCTCCCTTGCCTGATCTTCTGAAAGATGAAGAGCATCATCGCCTTATAATAGATGTTAGTTATTATTCAACCCTTTCTTTGCTTTGCTTTTCTTTTTCTTTTTTAATAATTTTGTATGCTCTGACCTTCTTCATTTTGTCAATTATAGTTGTGTAAATCATTGGCTTCCTTGCGAAGATACTGGGAAGCATTGGAGATTATTAACCTCACTTTAAGATTGGCTCATAACATGCTGTCTGCAGAGAAGAAAGAGGAGCTTCGATCTCTTGGAGCTCGTAAGTCATCAACTCTTTAGAAGTTGTCTTTCTTTTGAACTCCCTCCTTGGATTAAGGATTCTGCTATTTGTGCAAAAGCCAATTTAAAATTCTGTTAGAAGGATACCTTCCTCGAAAGACTTTGATTTGATGTTCTTTGAAGAAGGAAGACGTGAATATCTTTCGCCATTACTAAGGTGGGATACTTCTTTAATATTCTACAGAGATAGCATACAACACCACAGATCCTAAGCATGGATTTGACTGTGTAAAATACATTGTTCAGCAGCATCCTTACAGCCTTGCTGCCTGGAATTGCTATTACAAAGTAATTTCAAGGTACTTGACCTTTACATTTGCAAAATATGTTGATAATGTTTTTTTGCTTGTTCTGAAACAGCTTAATCTATTTTGACACCTGATTTTGTTTTGTTATTCTTGTCTTCCTTTTAATGAGTCACACCATGAACTTTGGGAGAGAGTGATCAAATAAAGATTATGGCAGGACAGTGCTGTCAAATGATCAATTTGGATATATGCCTGGACAATTAATTAGGGAAACTATTTCCTTAATTAGGCATTCAATGGAAAATGTAGATAAATGAGCAAAGATCTCCATATTAGGGTAAAGATATATTAGGTTCAAGGGGGTATAGCAAGAATGAAAGAAGCTTCAATTGCGGATCTATTAATTCTATCTCATGGTGCTCCCCAATGGAACGTTACATTTTTCAGAGACGCACAAGCCTGGGAAGTTGATACTTTCTCGGAGTTCTATGATTTAGTGTACTCTATCCGTATAACAAGGGGAGTCGAAGACACGATTTGTTGGTGTTCTTGTAAGAAAGGAAAGTTCATTGTTCGCTCCTACTATCAAGCTATGATCATACTTTAAAAAAAAAAAACTATCAAGCCATGATCACACATAATACAAATCCATTCCCATGGAAGAGTGTTTGGAAGATGAAAGCACCCTTGAAGGCAAATTGTTTTGTATGGACGGCTTCATTAGGGAAGATCCTTACAATAGACAACCTATGGAAACGCCACATTATAGTCATGGATTGGTGTTGTATGTGCAAAAAGAGTGGAGAGTTCGTAGATCATCTATTACTTCATTGTGAGATTGCTACAACCTTGTAGAATGACTTTTTTGCTCGGTTGGGATTGGCTTGGGTGATGCCGAAAAGGGTAATCAAACTTCTAGCTTCTTGCAAGGCATCTGGGGCAACCCTCAGATTGCAAAAGTGTGGAAGATTGTCCCAACTTGTCTATGGTGGTGTATTTGGAGGGAGAGGAAGAATGCCAGAAGTTTTGAAGATCGAGAGCGGTCAATGGATGAGATTAGAAGTTTATTTTTCAATACTTTACTCCATTGGTCGATTGTAATTGACTTTAATGGCATGTCTTTTCATGACTTCCTAAACTAGCCCACATAGGCGATGCTCTTGTATATGTCCCTGACTCCCTATACTCGGGTCTTTGCCTATATGATTCTCTATAAAATTTTGTTTATCGATAAAAAAAAAAAAAAGGAGCAAGGGGGTCTGATAAAGTAGTGCCGATGTGATTGGAGATATGTAAGATGGACAATAACTGGTGTAAGGTATAGTTTGAGAATAAGGTCCCATGGTGTATGCTTTTTTGTAGCTGGTGACCAGATAGGGAATTCACACCAAATTGTATAAAAGGCTGAGTTAATAGTCCCTATTAATAGTCCCTGCAAACCTTTCTACAGTTAATGTCGCATATCAGACTACAAATTCTCTATATCATTACCTTGTCTACTTCCCAAGTTTGATTTTTTTTTTTTTTGTACAACAGGCTTTCCGATACTTTACTAAAAGTATTAATATGCATAGTAGGTGCATTTGTTCCCTTTCTACCTGACTGTTGGACTGCTAAGTTGTATACTGGCTATACCGAGTGAATAGACATATAAGAATGTTTGGGAATATAACATATGGCTGACATTCAAATGTTATATCTTCAGAGTGGCCCGTCTACTTACTAACTCCTGGTATTTAGTAAGAGGGCATTCCGCATTTTCAACATTAACTCGTTTGGATATTTGGAGTATCTCACTTATAATATATATATATATATATATATATTTGGAGTATCTCATAATTTTGTGAATAGTAGTGAAATGGTGTGTGAATAGTAGTGAAATGGTTTGAGTTAAAGATGTTTTGTTGGGTTTTGGGAAAAAAGAGAATAAGTTGAATAAAAATATTATAAAGTTAAAAAATTGTTCGATTATAATGTTTTCATATAATTTTTGTTTTGAAGCTTGAAAAAGTTGTATTGATTTTTGTGTTTTGTTTTGAAGTTTGTAAAAGTTGTAATGATTGGATGAAAAAGTTGAAGATTTGTGTTGACTGATCTTTGGGAAGAAAATTGTGAGAAGTTTTGAGAATTTCTCATCTCATTTCATTACCCAAACAAGGCTAAATTATCCTTTGATCTGTATTCTATGTTGTAGACTGGAGAATCGGGATTCAAGGCATTTTAAATTTCTACGCGGTATGCTTGGTAAACTCCAAGATTGTGTACCACCCATTATCATCTATGGACATCAGTTTACCATGGCCAGCAATCATCAGCATGCTTCAAGTAAATACCTTGAAGCTTATAAACTGCTGCCAGAGAATCCATTAGTTAATCTTTGTGTTGGTGAGGCCCTTTTTTTTCCATTATTTTCTATATCTTCATTTGAGTGCTGCATATATATGCATTGTTTTTATGCATTTAATCTAGTTGAACTTGAAACATAACATAATGTTGTTTTTACTGCAGGAACTTCCTTGATTAATTTAGCACTAGGATTCAGACTTCAAAACAAGCACCAGTGTCTTGCGCAAGGCTTGGCTTTCCTCTACAACAACTTACATCTTTGTGAAAACAGCCAGGTTCAGTTTAGTAATCCTATTTTACTTTTAAGTATGGTATGCATGCTTTTGAGGTTGTTATAGGCATCCACATAATTATCAGATGCTTTATATATGCCGGTAATAAGATGTTTGAATACTTAATGGAGTTGTAAAAATGATTTAATAGTCGCAAGATCTTCATTAAAACACCTGAAATGGGTAGAGGGAAACAAAACCTGAAGCCACTGTGGAGCTTAGATGTTTTTACTAAGAGGCATCTTTTGACAGAATGGATACTCGTTTGATGAGTGTGTTTTGATGTCAAATTGAGATCATTAAGGGGCATAAGAGGATCTTATTTTTCCCTAAGACCATATTTTGTCTTCTTAATAGAAAGTGCTTCATGTCATGTGACGCCATGTTCTGGAAAACCTTATTGGAAAGGGAAATTGGCTGACTTAGAAGGCCTTTATGCAGGAAGCGTTATATAACATAGCCAGGGCGTATCATCATGTTGGCCTTGTAACTCTTGCTGCGTTATATTACGAGAAAGTGCTTGCAACTCATGAGAAAGATTACCCCATACCAAAGCTTCCCTGTGAGGATCCAGACATTGTGGAAAATCGGAAGCCGGGATATTGCGACCTCCGCAGAGAAGCAGCTTATAACCTGCATCTGATCTACAAAAAGAGCGGAGCATTTGATCTTGCTAGGCAAGTCTTGAAAGATCATTGCACCATTTGAGTATACATCTCCCATTTACTAACTATTAGCTAGCATGAACAACACTTATCTTATTTGTTTAGATTTACTTGTATAAATTAATTAGCTTATCACATGATGGATGCACTTTGATTGTTGGAATTAAAGAATATTTTATATATTTGACCAGGTCTTTACATTGTTTGGGTCTTACTTTTTTTTATTCATTGCTGGTGTATTAATATTGTCGGGATTCTATGTTTCGATATTTGATATTTCATGGAAACAGTTGTCAAAATTTTTACAGTTACAGCAGCTTGCATTGAGCCGGTGCTTTGGTTTAAAAGTTGGTAGGTTCCCCCGTTTCTTTTTTTGATAATTATTTTCCGCGACTCTCCTTTGGTGAAATTTACTTTTCTGATGGGAAATTTTCAATGCTAATCTTGCTAGTGCGAGTTGTTATGGGTCATATAACCCATAGCTGATTTGTCATGTACATGATGAAATCACAGAGGTGAATACTGAATAGTGCTAGGTCTCTATAAATTAAAACACAGTTGGACTTTCAATTTCACGGATGGAAGTCAAATGCCTTTAGAACATCTCATTGACATGTACAATGCACATATACGATTCTTAATGAAGAGGAGGAGGTGACTTCAAATCACAGGGTTGGAGCTCTTTCCGCAGATCCAGCTATGACTGTGAGCAAGTTGTTGCCAAAAGGATCACTGAGATGTTTTGCAAGGTTTTCCACTGGACCTTCTCCGGTGACATAAGCTTGAATGAAGAAACCCAACATAGAAA
Source organism: Juglans mandshurica (assembly GCA_022457165.1). NCBI lineage: Eukaryota > Viridiplantae > Streptophyta > Magnoliopsida > Fagales > Juglandaceae > Juglans > Juglans mandshurica. The sequence goes on along the minus strand of CM039620.1, from coordinate 42,712,570 downwards.
ACATTGCAAGTCTGCCATTCTTAATCTCCTTCACCTTTAGAATTGCAGCTTGGTCAGGATCCTTTGCAAGCCCTAATGGATCAAAAGGTCCACCTGGGTGAAGCTTGTCCTCCAAATCCTACCAGGAAAAGAACACAACAAGCTTACATTACTTTTGTCTTATAACCATGATACAGAAAATCTACATGCAGAGTCCTGGTGAAGCTTTTTATGCTACTTTTGTGGATTCCAAAATACTGGTGATGAATTTCAATATTACTGTATGAATTGTGGTTAACCTCTATAATCGACCATACTTTTTTTTTTTTTAAATGCTAGTACATGCATGAAAAGACAGTTATTAATGGCACCGATACTTGTGATAAGGCAAGGATATGTAACAAAATCCTCACATACCAAGCCATTGATAATTCTGTAATACTCTGCACCACCAACAAGAACAACCTCAGCAACGACAGCAAGAACAAGATTGATGGGGATGTTCTTCCCAAAGTAATTCAAGGTGTTCCCATCAAGGAGTAGTGCTCCTGTCTGCGTTGTGTACAATGCATGATCACCATAAGTTGAACAAATATGTTTAAAGAAGCTATCCAAAAACAACAAACTTTAATGATCTGTAAACTGACCGCTCCCATTAAAAAATAAAAGTTTGATAGCTGCCTTCAATGATTATTGTTTTACATGGGATTTTTTTCCCTAATGAGTAGACATGGTTTTGTTTTACTGCATATAAAACTAGGGTCAAATTTGATTTCCTTGCGCTGCATGTTGTGATACCTGGAATTGGACATTCGCAATGCCTAGGTTCTTTGAAAACAAATGTGTGGGGCATCTCATGGTATAGGAAAGGTTCTTTGTAAATAAATGTCGTGGGGCATCTCATGCTAGAGGAAAGTTTATGCGACACACATAGAAGGGAGGTTAAAACAGAACCTTGAACCAGACAGCCTCAGGGCCGCAGTTAGCACCGAATTTGTTGAAGGCCTCTGGGATAATGAATCCTGCCGCACCAAGCATTGCCCAGCGGGCGTGAATCAACTCATACGCCTGATATCTGTAATCAAAGCATCCCCCATACATTTTTTTTCATTGATGGATGTGTTAATTAGTGCATATCAATGGGGAATTAACAGAGTTTTAACATACTTGCTGAAGTTCTCTGGCTTCTTGCTAAGCCCAAAAGGATCATAACCATAGCTGCATTCACATGAACAAGCAAGATTATTCATTCAAACAAGATATATAGTAGTAGCACATTATAAATTTCTTAAGATTTGCAACTCTAAAGGCCAGACTTAGCACCATCTAACATAATTTTGAAAAGAAGGATATGAGTTTAAGAAGAAGTAACATACTCTCCAGGAACTTCTCCTGTCAAGTACTCTGGGATCTCGGATCGGTCCAAGAGGCCCTCCGGTAAGTAAATTCTTCTGTCAGGACCTAACCAAACCGCCATGCAGAATGTGGATAAGTCCAACATAAAGGAGCTCAACTCGTTATTACAGTAACGAAAAAGAGATCATCATTCAAGCGGTAAACTTACCATACCACTTGGCGAGCTCCTCGTCGGCCGAAGAAATAGCAGCAGGCTTTGACTTGGGAGGCGGTGCAGCCTTCTTCCTAGAGAAAAGAGCAACAGTCTTGAAGGTGGCCGGGCTAGAGGTCGTTGGAGCTGATGCCCTGGCGGCACCACTGAAATTGAGAGGGTTTCCGAGCATTTCCGACACACCAAGAGAGGCAGCCGCAGTGGATGCTGCCAGAGAAGCCATTGATTGCCGGAAACTAAACCTCTAGTGGTGAAGTGGTGATTTAGAGTAAGATTGGCGTAGTAGTAATGGAGAATGCTAATGACGGAGAAATAAGGAGATACTATAAGCTTGAGCTGGTGGACGTGGGCATGCCAGGTGGGATACATGTTCATGGGCTTTGATTGGTCTGCATGCATGGTGGGATGCGTAATCCATTGCAACGATATGATAGGGTGGGTTGTGTGATGTGGCAGATGATGGTGCTGACGTGGGATGCTCCTGATCTAGTACATTGCTCCGGTTTGGATAACATGTCCCATCCAATGTTTCACGGGTTTATGTTTGCTCTCATCCACAGCAATCAGCTGTACTAAAACATATGGTGACTTCTTTGTTTTCCTCACGAGGTGTAGGGTTAAGGTGTATGTAATTGGACAATTACTTGTGCCCAAGATGGATTTCATATATATATATATATATATATATATATATAGAAATTATATTTGCAATCGTGAGTGTGCAAGCGCTGTGCAGTCGTTTTTAAAAAAAATGAATAAATATAGAATCCACATTAAAAGAAATTAATTTTTTAATAGTGAATCTCACTCTTTTTCAAAACGACTGCACGGCGTTTGCGCATTCCACGACTGTATGTAGCATTACTCATATATATATAGGATGGGCACAAGTAATTGTGTATATATATATATATATATGAAATCATCTGTTAAATTAACCTGAAATTTTATTATCGTTTTCACAATTCATTGATGTGTCTCATTGCAATATGAGAATTACTACAAATGCAAAAAGATTACAAAAGTAAAATTACAAATTGATGTGGTTTCATATAATGCGTTAGATCTATTTTACATTAAAAATAAATTTATACAATCTAACGTACTGTATCAAGTCATATATGAAAATTTTAATTTCACAGTAATTCAAAGAGAAGTGTACACAACCAAATATGCATATAAAAAATGGGGTTTTTTCTACTTTTTAAATTTTATAATTTAATTCCCACATGGAAATGGATGTATGTGTACGGAATCTGTCTAGACAGCCTCATAATTCATTTCATTATACAGCAGGAACTCGAACTCATTATCTTCTCAACTACTTGTCACTCTCTCTCTCTCTCTCTCGAAGTTGCTTGGTAAATATAATGACAAGCTCACCAACAAGTGCTTCAATCTAATCCCTGACAGAATCAGGCTACAGAAAAAAACAATCCATAAACAGAAATTTAAAAAACACCTGCAAAAAAGCTTATATATATATATATAATATTAGTGATTTATAATCATAATATTTTCAACGGTCTTGATGCAACAAAAGTTTCCCCTTTGGATTGTTTTGCCCCTTCATTTCAATAGCTTGTGATCACAAGCTGATCTATTCTCTATTAAAGGCATATATCATAATGGAAAGTGATACTGATACAAAGAGATTATACAAAATAATCTAACAAATTAATGTAGATTCATATAATCCGTTAGATCTACTTTATAATAAAAGTAATTTTACGATTTGAGGAAGCATATCATGCCACGTCAGTTTGTGGGTTTATTTTTATGTAATTCCATTGTGGCTAAAGGTTTTTTTTTTTAATGTAAACTATGGTGATCGGATAATAGATAGGTCTTGACTCTTCTGTGTGGGATTCATTTTCTGAATAATAAATCATTTTGCAATCAGTTAATCCTATATTAAAAGATGATGTAATTAAGGATAATAACAAAAATAATAGTGTGTAACTTCCTCATTTATAAATATGTGTTCCATGAATGTTTCACATATTCAAAATATACATGGCATTAATATTATGGTTTAGAGGATTTTTCTCTCATCTAATTTAGAGGAGATATATATATATATATATATACATATTTGTAAGAAAAATATTTTAGCAACAAAAATATCTCATAAATGTAAACTCACAAACTGGCGTGACTTGATGTATACGTTGAATTGTAAATCTACTTTTATTGTGAAGTGGATTTAATAAATTAATACATTACATAAAGCAACATCAATTTATGAATTTATTTTTATAAAATCTCTTTATACCTGTAACACTCTCGTTCAATCTGTTAAATTGTCATGCAACTTGTGTATTATATATTTCTCATCTATGTAAATAACATAACAATTAGTACTAGTAGTGTTAATCTTGTTTCAAAAAACATGGGAAAGTTATTATGTTTGCTTGTTGATGTTTCGTATGTATACGTCTTCAATTATGATATGAGTATTGCTACATCTATAACGAAATTATATAAAATGGTTATTTAAATTTATATAATTTCATCTGATCTGTTAGATTTACTTTATAATAAAAATAATTTTACAATTTGACGAACATATCAAAACACATCAATTTATAAGATTGATTTTGTGTAATTGCTGAAATATTTTCCTATTCTAAATATTCGTGACTAATTTGGAAAAATCAAGGCGAATTTATCCAAAAAAAACCAAAAGAAGAAAGAAGAATCGTACGTTATATCTTTTTTTTTCTCGGCAAGATAAGTACTATTAATTAAAAAGAAACAGAGGTTCATAAAACATGTTTGATACATGACGACAAAGATCAACCGTTATATCTTGTTTGATCTTTTTTTTGTTTTTGTTTTTTTTTTTTGCGGATGACTTTCTCTTATTGCGGAATTGCGGATGGATAATAATTTGAACGCAACGCATACATAGTTAACATAAGAACCAATAGCCAGAGAAAGCCGCCCAGAGCATGATGAATTCAACAACGACAGTATTGTTGGCCAAGCCCTCCTTCTCGCTGAAACCAAGCCCAAATCCACTCATCAACCTCAACTGGTTGTCCTTGGAAAAGAGTCATTCTTGTCTCCGGTTAGGACCACGCATGAGTCTTGCCGGCATCGCATTCTGTCAAGCACCATCGGACGTTGCTGCCAATATAATGGTGCAGGATGATCTCGACGCTTTCTTACAGGTGCTCCCGTGCTCAATTGGCTTCCTTTCTTTTCTTCATTCTTTCTCCTCCTCCTTTCTTGATTGATATGTTCACACGCATATATGCAAACGGCTGGTTTGCAATTAGCATTTGATGGCTTCAGTCAAATATTTATCTTTCATTTTATTACTTATTCTTATATTTATTGCATTGGCTATGAACATGCTTGACCCCATTGTCGTCTTTATTCTTCCTACTCGTTACTTTTTTGCTGGCATGGTTTCTGAACATCGAATGGAAATAGATAAAGATCAACTTTGAGAAAAGGTAGAGTTTTCATGGACTGGCTTCAGTCGATTCTTTTTTCTTTTCATGTCTGTCGTCTGTGTCAACCTTCAAGCCAAGTGAAAATGTGGGAAACTCAAGAAAGGCTGTATTAGTTTTATATGCAAACACGGTCTCTTTCTTCGGTTATTTATAAAGGTTTGATTTTCAGAGGGTTTTTGTTTATGATTCTCATCTGGGAAACTGCCCCTTCTATGTTTAATTGGTCGCATATTTTTTTGGCTATTTCCTTATTTGGTCTTGAGATTTACTTTCTGAATCGGGCAACATGCATTTGTTGTCGTTTACACAGATTCTTCCATGTGATTTGCGTGACAATCTTCTGAATGAACCTAGGCGAGGTCAACTTTTAGAGGTGACTATTCTTTATGTCTTTATTATTTCCCCCCTTTTATTTAGTTTTCTTCGTCTGATAAACATGTGCAGTTGTTGTGATGATATATTGACGATACATTGTGGCACCCACATCCATCCTAACTCCTCTCGACTAAACATTGTTTTACCCTAGTTCTGAAAGTAGTTATTCTGCTAATTTATCCAATATTGATTTATTGGTCTAGATATATTATATTGGCCATTTAAAACACCATTGATACTTCTATGTTGAGTCATTTCACTGCCTATTTGTACTTTCCAATTCGCACACAATGCCCTCTGAACATTTCTAGAATTAAAAAATTTTTATATCAAGTTTGGAGCTGCATCCTGCATTCCTGCTCTTCGTGGACACTCTTTGGCAAGTACAGGACACACCTCCAACATCAGGAAACAACCTTCTTCCAATAAATTTAAAGCACACAATAAGGGAAAACATGATGATTTATTACTGAGCAATTTTGACTGCTTAGGGTGTCAATGGTGCGTTTCCTCAGAGAATCTTATCTAGAATATTTTCTCCAGACCTAGACAGGAGATTTGTTCTGGAATGCATATTCTACTTGAGAAAGAATGCTTATGTGCTAACCCTTACTCCCTAGGGATTACTGGCTTGATTTTACTGTGCATAAATCCTTTCCTTTTTTGTCTCATGTTAAAATATTTGTCCGTTCAAGCAGTTTATCTGGTATTTTTGCTTTACCGTAGTATGATGCCCGTTACTATACCGTTACTTATCATAAAACATGATGATGCTTGTGTAATGCAACAATACTAGGTTATATTGGATCTGGATCGTTTTCCAGAAGCACGCTATCTAGGTGAATTTGGGGGCTGCTATCTGAGGAATACAAAGGTAAATGCATGCTTCATGTGTTAAAGGTTAGAGTTTGGTTTCGTTAGTGGAGCGCATAATTCTTCTCTGTTCTTGCTACATTTTGTTCTGTATTCCTTATAGTTGATTAATATATGTTGTATCTAGATTTACAAAATCGTGTTGGATATGAAAAGCTTGGGTCAGTTGTTTAAACAAACACTCCAAGTTTGACTCGATTCTAATTGCACCCTTGACTTTTAATGGAAATTCTCATTGTGGATTAAAATTATTGATCATCCCGGTTAGAGCTTGATCTTTGAATCCTTCTGTGCTTAGGGCTTCTTGTTTTAAATAATTTTTTCTGCTGAAAATTGGAGAACCCGTCATTGATGGTGGAACACATAGAGGTGGTTTCTTGGTGATGGTGGAACTTATTTATTTTTAGGGGTTCCCTCCTTTTTTGATGACATTTAAAATTATATGCGATAAAATTGCCACTTGGATATTTCATGTGGGACAATTTAAAAATAATTGGCATAAGGGCCTATTAGGAGATTTGTAGAAGCAAAAGAGGTGTGATTAAAACATTTAAAAAAATTTCATCTACTTGAATGAATTCAACTTAGAGGGTATAGGTGAATCTTACCAAATCTGTTTTATTCCCTTTCTATATTAATTATTAAAGAGAATACCAATACAAAAATTATTAAAGAGAATGATTTTGTGAGATCTACTGAGCTGATCAATATATTGTTAACTAGGTTTCGGTGAAAGAGTTGGAGCATGCTCAAAATTCTGTTGGAGCATTTGGGGGCGATAATAGAGCTGGCATTGAAGGCACCCTGCACAGGATATCTGCAATCAGGAGTAGGAAAGGGGCAATAGTTGGTTTGACTTGCCGAGTTGGTAGGGCAGTCAGTGGACAAGTTGACATGGTTTATGATCTGCTTCAGTATGGGAAGAGCATCTTGTTTGTTGGAAAGTATGTATGACAAGTGGTACTACAATATATTATGCGTGATACTGCAATTAGGAGTAGGAAAGGGCGCACTTTTTCTTTTTTTAATTTACTTGTGATACAGGTTTAAGAATTCAGTGTCAGGGGATCCCATACAAATGGAATCATTCTATTGTCCTCACTAAATGCTAGAATCAGATTGATCCATTCTTCATGGGTGAAAAAGGAACTAAAAAAAGCTATTCTGCATTATGTTTATCATTATCTGGATTTATGGGGAAAAATATCTCATTTACATCTTTTTTCTTTTATCATCAACATATTTTCTGGTTTCCATGTTTGCCCCATTATTATGACTCACTACTTCTTTATGCACCTTTCAGGATATCCAAAACTCACCTTTGTTAATACCTTCGATTTTCTGATGATTTCTTTAATTCTTAAAGGCCTGGGGTTGGCAAAACAACAGTTATGCGAGAGATTGCCCGCGTCTTGGCAGATGAATTTCACAAAAGAGTGGTGCGCTGAGTATTTTCTGTATTACATTGTGGCATCTCTCCCTCCTCCTCTCCCTCCCCCTCTCCCTCTCTCTCTCTCTCTCTCTCTCTCTCTCTCTCTCTCTCTCTTCCGCTCTCTCAGAGACACAAGCACACCAGATATACACAATGTGAAAAACTTGAGCTGAATTTTGTTACATTTTAAAAGTATACCAAACTGGAGTAGGTGATTGTTGATACAAGCAATGAAATCGGAGGGGATGGAAACATTCCACATTCAGCAATTGGAGGTGCAAGAAGAATGCAGGTACCAGAACCATCCATGCAACATAGAGTCATGATCGAGGCAGTAGAGAATCACATGCCTGAGGTGATCATGGTTGATGAGATTGGCACAGAAGCTGAAACTCATGCTTGTCGCTCAATTGCCAGGAGAGGTGTCATGCTTATTGGTACTGCTCATGGAGAGCGGCTTGAGAATATAATAAAGAACCCTACTCTTTCTGACCTGGTTTGTTAATTGTTCTGATCTCTATAAGACCCTCATAATGTGGATATAAGGTTTTCTTGAGTTCCCTTTATACAAACTTAAAATTCTGCATGCATGCATCAGTTTCTAGTCTTAAGTAGTTTCAAGACTTTTTTAGTAAAATTCCTGACATATTTGAGCTTCGATTTTCTCCCACATAATTGACATTAGGGATAATGGTGATGAATTAGTATAATTTTGTGAAAGAGTTTGATGATTACCTCATTTAATGCGTTCTTCATGTTTTCTTATTTGGCCTTATTAGAAATTCAACCTTAGAAGGGTAAAAAACTGAATTAAATAATATAGAAAAACTCATATTCAAATGCAAGGTATGAATGTCTATTGATTAGTTTGCAACTGCAAGGCATGAATGTTGGGTTAATGTTCCACGCTTATTGCTTTTGCTCTCTTAGGTTGGGGGAGTGGAAACTGTCACTTTGGGAGATGGTGAAGCCCGTGCTAGAAGTTGTCAGAAAACTGTTCTAGAAAGGCAAGCTCCTCCAACATTTGATTTCTTGATTGAGATGAGAGACAGGCACTATTGGGTTACACATCAGGTATGTTGATTGACGTTTATTTTATTGGAAATTAAGAGAGCTATTTAGAGAGCACTATCATTAATTTACCATTATTGCTTTTTTTTGGGGTATGACTACAATTGTTATTGTTGGTCATATTCATATTCTTCTTATTGTTCTTCTTAGTTTTACTTCTCTCGTAAATATTTTTCTTTCATTCACTTATACAAAATTATAATCTCTCTTCCATTCTGCAGACAGAGAAGAGTGTGGACATGTTGCTTCGAGGCAAAAACCCTCAGGTTGAGGTAATTTTCTTAGTTGCTACATAACTTGGAATTTAGTTATTTGGATTAAAAGCGTTTCATTTGCATCTAAGAACTCTTTTACTTCAACTTTTGATTTGAAAAATGGTTCACAATTTGTACTGTTCATATCATCCTTTTTGAATTAAGAATAACCCCCCCTCTCTCTCTCTCTCTCTCTCTCTCTCTCTCCCTCCCTCTCTCCATAAGAATTATAGGGCAGAACAATGGCCGAATGTATTTTATGTCTATTTAATATATTAGCGTTATATTATTTAATCATATTATGTTTTGTTAAGTTGCATATCTTATTTTATTTTTCTTGGAAAGAAAGCCCTTAAAGAAATTTCCTTCTTGTCTTCTTTCTGTGGTGGGCCAAAATATCCTTCTACACGTTTTGTATGGTTGTTTGTGCTTTTAAGCCGCGTTGGAGTGATAACGACTCTGAAACTCTGTTTTTGCAGGTCAGGAGGAGGGATAAAATGTTCAAGGTTGTCATAGAAAAATCAAAGGCCTATGACAAATGCGACTCTTGATTGGCACTCTTTCACGATAAAATAAATTAAGATCGACACCCCTTGTTTTCGCAACATTGCTGTAAATAGATCGTAGGATTTTATAGTTGAAGATCAAATTCCAAATTTTTTTCCTCTCATGAGTGTTATATATATTATTCCCGAAGTTAGTAATCGAATTTGCCGAATCAAGGGCTTTAATAGGCAGCATTCGCCATCTGGGCAGTATGGTACAGTAGCATCCCCCCCCATAAATGCGAAGATCCAAGCCCCTAATTATAGAACAGACACTACAGCCTTTCGTCTAACACGTAGCATAGATCAACCTCTGTGTATCATACAGTCTGTGTTCTGTCTTGAATATCTATATATGAAGCTTCTGTAATGCCTGGTGTGCCGTACAATTAGGCGAACATGATTTAAACAAGAATTTGTCTTTTGAAAAGCTTTTGTATAAGGTGCATGAATTTTGTGATCTAGTCGTTAACACATCGATGGACAGCATCTCTTGAGGTGGTGGCGGCAATGGTATAGCCAGTGGTGGGTTACCTAATTTTAGATGAGTGGGATCCACTTCCACTTCCCTCCCTCACATCACATGAATCTTTTGTAGCTTGGAAGTATATGCTTGCATTGCGATGGATATTTTCTTTAGTTATTATCTTGCTTTTCAGTAATTAGGAAACTGAACGAAAAGGAGACGAAGTCGGCATGAGCAGGAACACCTTTCCAAATTATTTATTAGGCTGGAGTTCGAGATAAAAACAAGGAGATGCGACGGACGTATATGTAGTAATGATCAGTGTAAGCATGGATAGGAGAAGACAACCCAAGTGGGTTTGTCTAAAGCAGGATTGAGATCCGATAATATCAAAAGTTTTTCATTTAATTGCATATCCTCAATGATCAATATATATTTTTCAACTTTCACCATCTTTAAGACTTCTGTTCAAATAGTGCTACATGTCCAAATTTCCATTCATCTTGCTGAGGAATAATCTCACATTGCCTGTAGACAAGGTCTTGGACATGTTTATAAGGAATGAACAATTCTCTCTTGTTGAACCGATTTTATAGAGTTGGGCACATGAATTTCTTCATGGTATCAGAGCCTGTCACCGGACAAATGAGGGCCCACACTACTTATCCCGTGACAAGGTCCAGAAAAAAATACTGACCTGCACGTGAGGGAGAGTGTTGAGGAATAATCTCACATTGCCTGTGGACAAGATATTGGATATGTTTATATACAAGGGGAATGAGCAATTCTCTCTTGTTGAACCGGTTTTATGAGGTGAGTTAAACCCATAAATTTCTTCACATCTTAGTGATAAGTTCCTAACCGATGGTTTAAATTGAAAAATATAGTTTGAGGTTTGAGCTCTTGAGAGTTTCAGTACAAAAGGAGAAAACGAGTGGTGGTGAAAGTTGCGATCCCCTGGAAAATAAACCATAGTATTTCCCCATATGATATACAATGACATTCACACTTTCAAATTTTGGAGAGGTGGAGGGCCTGAGACCAATTTTATTAAGGAGTATTACTTCGCTAAAAAACATGAGCAAACGTGCGAAGCCTTTGGATCTAAGGTTGGCCGGCATGCATGTGTGTTGAATTAATATACATATGGTGAATTGATTCTTTTATAATGTCATGCTGATCAAAATTAATTATACAAGTCTCTCTCTCTCTCTCTCTCTCTCTCTCTCTACACCTAACCTCTTTAATTTCATGCAGACTAGTTTTGTCACCTTCTGGGAGATGTTTTAATCGATCAAATTAAAGTATGCATGATTTAAGAGTTCCTCTTTGATCAAACTTCCAGTGATAATTGAATAAGAGGCCGGCCACATCTACAGCCCCTTGCATTGATCTCTCCATCCGTTTGTCCTCAACGTATCAGATTATTCTCTACTACTTTCTCCATAAATATTCAACTTGATTATAGCAGTTCTTTCCAATAGCAAGCAGCTTAATTACTTCTCAAACCAAAAAGTTAAGCAGCCATGGTGAATTCCCAGATAAACCCATTTCCTTCAGTCATGATCTTTATCTTCCTGTCCTCTGTTGTTCCAGCTTATTGTTTACCTGCAGCACTAACAGCCAACCTCACTTCTTGTTTGACTCTTCATGGCATTAACAACTTCGCCACATTCCCCGACGTAGAAGATGATCACTCAAATTACTTTGAGCTCCTCAAATTTTCAATTCAAAATCTCAGGTTCACAAAGTCCACGATTCCTAAGCCAATGGCCATTATACTTCCGGAGAGTCTGGAGCAGCTACTGAACACTTTTTTGTGCTCCAGAAAAGAAGGGCCGTGGGAAATTAGAGTGAGGTGCGGTGGACACAGCTATGAAGGGACTTCTTATGTTGCCACTGATGAGGTTCCATTTGTAGTTATTGACATGAGGAATTTGAGCCAAGTTTCGGTGGATTTGGAATCCGAAACAGCATGGGTGGAAGGTGGTGCAACTCTTGGTGAGACGTACTATGCCATTGCTAATTCAAGCAACAGTCATGGATTCTCAGCTGGGTCATGTCCAACTGTAGGAATTAGTGGGCATATTGGTGGTGGTGGATTTGGATTGTTGTCGAGGAAATATGGAGTTGCAGCGGATAATGTGGTGGATGCGCTTCTTATTGATGCTAGAGGACGATTGTTAGACAGGGAAGGCATGGGAGAGGAAGTGTTTTGGGCAATTAGAGGAGGTGGTGGGGGTGTTTGGGGGATTGTCTATGCTTGGAAAATCCAGTTGTTGAAAGTGCCACAGGTTGTGACCAGTTTCACAGTCCCAAGACCAGGCAGCAAGCTCCAGGTAGCTGAGTTAGTATACAAGTGGCAATATGTTGCACCCTACTTAGAAGATGACTTTTATCTGTCATGTTTCGTTGGTGCTGGTCTACCACAAAGTGTAACAACTGGAATATCCGCTGCATTTAACGGGTTTTATCTGGGTCCTAGAAGCGAAGCCATATCCATTCTAAAAAATGTGTTTCCTGAGCTGGATATTGCGGAAGAAGATTGCATGGAAATGAGTTGGATTGAATCAATCTTATTCTTTTCCGGCCTAAGCAATGGGAGCTCAGTGTCTGACTTGACAAAAAGGTATCTGCAAGACAGAGGATATTTCAAGGGCAAATCAGACTACGTGAGAGTCCAAATTCCTTTAACGGGCATAATGGCGGTCCTGGATTTACTTGAAAAGGAGCCCAAAGGACAAGTCATCTTAGACCCTTACGGTGGGTTTATGCAAAGTGTAAGCAGTGAATCCATCCCTTTTCCTCATAGAGAAGGAAATCTCTTTTCAATTCAGTATCTGGTGACTTGGCAAGATGAAGATAAAAACAAAAGCAGCATGTACATGGATTGGATAAGAGAACTATATAATTTGACGACACCATTTGTTTCAGCGGGTCCTAGAGCTTCCTATATTAATTACATGGACCTTGACCTTGGAGAGACCGAACTGGTTATAAATACTAGTGTTCCATTTGGGGATACTGTAGAGAATGCCAGGGTCTGGGGTGAAAAGTACTTCTTAAATAACTTTGCTAGGTTGGTAAGTGTCAAAACAAGTATTGATCCAGACAATGTCTTCAGAAATCAGCAAGGTATTCCTCCAATGTCCCGGGCCAGTTTCAAAGCTGAGAAATAAGGAGTACTGAGTTACTGAAATGTGAAGTTCTAAATTAAGAACAAAAAACAAAACCATATGCTAGTATCTCACCATGTTAGAACCAGAGACACCTCTTGAAGTGTTGATGACATGTTTCTGTGTGAAAGTTTATGTGATCAATATCTGCATCACCATTCTCTGATTCAAACAATACAAGTGCTATGATCCTAAGCCTCAAATTACAAGGACCACGGAATTTGCCAAGTTATTTCGGATGTTTTCTATGATTATATATTGATCAATTCCGAGCATGCTACAAGATAACCTTTTCTGAGATGTTGGTGAATTTAGATGCACAGATATCCGATTAGCATAGAGGTTAACCGTGCATTTTACATTATATATAGAAAAGAGAAAATATACTTATAACCGTGAATTGTGTTATCGCCGCGTAATCGCTTTGAAAAAAATGAATAAAACATGAGACTCACATGAAAAAAATTAATTTTTTAATAGTGGATCCCACTCTTTTTCAAAGCGATTACGCGACGGTTACGCATTTCACAATTGTATGTAGAATTACTCTATAGAAAATGAGTCGCATAAACAGATGAGAAATTTATATAGACGTGGCTAACAATTTTGGTCTGTTAGGTCTATTGGCCCATTGGGTTATGAGCTACACAACTGAACATGGTTCTCATTTTTACCTCAACCCCTCTCCCCTGAAATTTGTGAGATTGACAAGTAACCTTTATCCGTTCACCTAATTCATAGTCTACCACCCCCGATTAAATCAACATAACCCAGAGTGCGTTTTTTCCTTAATTTTCAGGTGCTGCTTTTGCTGATTCGACAAAGAAAAAATGTGGGCTTCTGCCCCACACGGGGCACACTCCGTGTAAAAAAAAAAAAAAGTGATGTGCAGTGTGTGTTGGTGTGGGACAGATGTCCAGAATTACTCTTCGACAAATATAAGCATGTGTACATGTGCATATATATATATATATATATATATATATGTAATTAATATATAATCATGTCTATAACAACAAATCAAGTCTCTGGCAGCATGTCATTTTACGACATGATATATACCCAGAGGCCAGAAGATATGAACCAAATAGTAAACAACCGATAAATGCAGTTTTTTGCATAAAGGAGCAAATATCGGCACATTTCCACGGTTTATCTGGTTTAACTGTCTCCTAAAGTTTCCTGCTTTGTTCCATATCCACCTGGCCCAAACAACGACCAGAAAAAATCCCGGTTTTAAGATAAGGGGTGAGCGGATGAGAATTTGGGAATAGAAAAAGGAAAGAATTAGAAAACTCCCCCCCCAAAAAAAATGAAAATCTCGAGTCATCGCTAATGCACATTACACATTGCACATTGCACATGGCGCGTGTTGGTGCTCTATCACCAAGCCAGTCTTTCCTATGTGCCAAAACCAAACACTCCTTATCACCTCTTTCCTATTCTTCCGTGAGCCGTTCGAGAGACAGGATTAGGCGGCAGTTTGGTTCAATTAGAGCGGAGACCATGGCCACTGAGAAACTGGGAATCAAGATCGAGAAGAACCCACCCGAATCCAAGCTCACCCAACTCGGTATCAGAAAATGGCCCAAGTATGCGCACATGACCGTCTCTCTGTCCCTTTTTCTCTTTTGCTTGATTTTTATGTCATGTTATTTGGAATCTTTGGTTGTGTTGCACTAAGTTGTGGGTTTAGGGTTAGGAAGGAATGACCTTTGCTCAAAAGACTGGGAACGTGATATCTGGGAACCAGATACCTGTGAAACATTAACGCATCGAATACTACAATAGATGCCAAATAATCATAGACAATCTGATTATGTTCTTTAAATTTCTTCCGCTTAACGGTCGATGACCCTGTACGCCAACTCTGTTTCATCCTTACAATGTGACTTGTATGATATGTATGCGAAACATTATATATTATCTTATGAAAGCAAAAATTGCATTGGTTGTAGCCATTGGGAGCGAGATAGGTCCTAACATATTCATGCAACTGGAAGAACTTAGATATTATGTGAATCTGATCAGAACCAACAAAAAGATTCCTTCTTTCAAGCCGTTACAAAAAGATCATTACAAAGACAGAAATAAGATTGAGGTTGGAATGGCAAAGATCAATTTCTAGATTCAAAGACTCCTAAGAAATATTCAGATGATATTTAATGAAAATGGCTACTTACAATGGCTATTTACAACAGGGTAACCTTAGATTTTCAAACCCTTCATCACACACCAAATGAACTCGAAAAAAGTGACCTGCCAGTCACAATATCTTTTTAGACGCTAAAAATATATTAATAAAAAAGACAAAAAATGGAAGCCTAGGGAGTGGAGTGTGTTGGACCGATGGACTTGCTTTTGCTTTGGGCTTGGATGCTCTTGCATCAACCTCTCTATGTTGGAGAAAACTTGGATCTGATGAAAGCTTTGAACAGATTCATCATACACCTCTGGATCACTTTTCCTAAACTCTTTCAACAATGCTTGTAGTTTGACTTGCTAATTGCCAGTTTATAACTTTATCCAATCACTTTAGCAATCTGCTATACTGGCTGCAATGCTACATCCTGTTCCATATACTCTCTTGGGCATTGAGCACATGTTCAATAACATCAAGTTGGCCTTCTGGCAGATAATCAACTTATTTCCACAGCTTCTATTTCTCCATCAAGCTGATTTAATTGCTACAGATGGGAATGATTTGCAAATCTGGTGATAACTCAAGCAAATGAGCATTCAATTGATCTTCTTCGACACCTTAAATGGCCAAAACTTCCTTGAGTGATAAGTCCCCTTATGGAACCTCTCGTGCCTCAAATGCACTAATACCATGCGACCTACTTCAAAATCTCTTAACTCCTCAATGTTGGTTTTCTACTGTGGCATAGGCTTCACTGCTAGCCTTGAGAGCAGTATCATCTTGTGAACTCCTTGGGTATGGGCAGCAAAGCCTCTCCATCATCACCATCTGGAGCTTTATGTGGTAGTGTGGCATTAGATCCAAATTGTGCTGAGGTTTAAATCCATAAACTGCCTCAAAAAAATGTCTTTTTTATACAAGAACTTTGACCTATAGTCTTGCATTAGTAGATCTACTTCTTTTCCACAATTATTGCTTCCATGCTGGGTATATTAATGTGAATTTCTGCGGCACATTTGAGTTGACAGGTGGGGTTGCCCTCCAAGCAAATTCCCTTGGACATATGATACTAAAGAGACTTGCTATCTGCTTGAAGGAAAAGTGAAGGTGACGCCTGATGGGGCTTCTGAGTCGGTGGAGATAGGTGCTGGTGACTTGGTCGAGTTCCCAAAAGGAATGAGCTGCACTTGGGATGTCTCAGTAGGTGTGGATAAGCATTATAATATGGGCTAGTGACTTCCTGAAGCCTTTTGCCGTATGTTCCAGTATATGCACTCATGAAGTAAATTGGGATAGTCTTCATAATGTATGCCATTGATTGTGAACCTATCTGGCATTAATTCTGTGTAAAGTATGATGAACATGTGATTCTGAGATTTTACAACTAGTTTCAACTTTCTGAACTAAGCGAACGCTACAGCTCTCTCTCGCTTCCTGTGCGTGCACGCTTGGGAAGAGCACGGCCACACTGTAGCTTTTGTGAGAGTTTGTGGGTGCATATATTTTTTTTGACTAATTACTCGATCCGAATATACTTTGGCATTCACTTTAGTTAGTTTTTTTTTTTTTAAGTAAAAATATTATATATATTAATAACAATAGGAATAACCAAGTATACTTGACGTATACAAGAAAACACTTTAGTTTGTCTTTATGCTTGGTTTGGATACAAAAGTCTCTCCAACTCAGCTCATCTAATTATTATAATTTTTTCAAATTTTTACACTAAATATAATAAACAATTCAATTTTTTTAAATCTCAAAACAATAATAACATTAAAAAATAATATTTTATTCAAATTTCATCTCATCTCAACCCACTATTCAAACCTCCCACAGAAAACGCTCAAAATGTGGCAAAGAATGAAACTGATACTGAATGCAATTACTGATCTTCATGAACACCCATCATTTAAGTTGAAGTCATCTATGTAACTGAAATATTATAAGCATATCTTCGAAAAGGAAAACTTTTCTATTGGTAATGAATCAGTTAGAGAATCCCGTTTTGTTTGCTTTGTGAATCATATAAAATATGATACAAAATTATAGTTCTTTTTTCACACGTGATATCATAATATATGATATATGACCCGTTATTTTGGGAGATAAGTCGGGAGGATTAAATACATTGATTATCCCAATATCGATCGTAAAAAAACAGTGATAGTTATAATCAGCTCGACGAATGGAGACTTTTATCCAAATATGGATTGAGTTTAAATATGTTGGCTTATCCGTATACAACAGTACTGATTACTTCCATCCTCCAAAAGGATTCTATCCTTCTATATATAAAGCCCTGCCCATTGATCAAAAAGAGAAAAGGTAAGCGTTCAAAAAAGTGAGAAGGGAAATGACAATCTCAGCAACGAGTCGAAGCCCATCGATCGTGGCATTTGGCGAGATGCTCATCGATTTTGTGCCTGACGTGGCTGGAGTTTCCTTGGATGAGTCTACTGCTTTCCTCAAAGCACCCGGCGGTGCTCCTGCCAATGTTGCTTGTGCCATCACCAAGCTTGGCGGTAACTCTGCCTTTATTGGCAAGGTTTATCTCCCCACTTCTCAAGTTTGTTTTTGGTTTTTAACAGAAATTAGTCATAAGAAACACGTATAAACCGTACTGATCATGTTCATGTGTAATGATCAACAATTTACAGTTGGGAGATGATGAGTTTGGGCACATGCTAGTAGATATCTTGAAGAAGAACGAGGTGAACACAGACGGGGTGTGTTTTGATCCGGATGCCAGAACTGCACTGGCATTTGTGACTCTGAAGAAGAACGGGGAGAGGGAGTTCATGTTTTATAGAAATCCTAGTGCGGACATGCTTCTAAAAGAGTCCGAGCTAAACATTGGTCTCATCAAGCGGGCCAAGATCTTCCATTATGGATCCATAAGCCTGATATCTGAGCCATGCAGGTCGGCTCACATTGCAGCCATGAAAGCTGCTAAGGAAGCCGGCATATTGCTTTCATATGACCCAAACGTGCGGCTACCTCTGTGGCCTTCTGCTGATGCTGCTAGAGATGGAATCAAGAGTATCTGGGATCAAGCTGATTTCATCAAGGTATATATATATTTATATATAATGCTGTCACCGGCCAATTTCGTCCAGCTAGCTGCTATTATATTATAAAGCTAATTAAATACGAACCCTTCAGGCCTTTTATTCCAATTATTATATGTTTTTTGTTTGGTCTTTTGCAGTCTTAATTGGATATAATACATTTGAAATTTGTTTGTATAGAAGATTTGATTAAATGGTTCGTTGTTGTAACTAATTGGTATATATAGGTAAGCGATGAAGAGGTTCAATTCCTAACCCAAGGAGATCCCGACAAAGAAGATGTCGTTCTGAGGCTATGGCATGATAACCTCAAGCTGCTCGTCGTTACCGATGGAGAGAAGGGATGTAGATACTTCACTAAGGTATTATTCTTTTCTTATAATTAAGGGATCGAGCTTTCCTCCCCTCCCCCTTCTACTTTTGTGTATAAATGCATGCATGATAAGCTATTCATTTCCACCCAATATATATTTTTACTTGGAGTGGGCATGTTTTCGATATAAATAACAGAGCTTCAAAGGAAAGGTGGCTGGGTTCTCGGTGAATACTGTTGACACAACTGGTGCTGGGGATGCTTTTGTTGGTGCTCTTTTAGTTTCCTGCATGGCGAATGATACTCCTAGCTGCATCTTTCATGTATTTATTCTTTCCTTTTTCGCTTACACACTTTTTTATTTTTTGGTTTCATGAGTTTGCAATTAATTTTCTCTCTTGTTTCTTTATTTATTTTAATATGCAGGATGAAGGAAAACTAAGGGAGGCGTTGACATTTGCAAATGCTTGTGGAGCAATTTGTACTACAAAGAAGGGAGCAATTCCAGCTCTTCCATCCACCTTCCAAGCTCATGAGCTCATTAACAAGTCCAAGGCCTATTAAATTAATGTCCCTTTTATCATCCTTGGTTTTAGGTTTTCCATCCGACTCTTCTATCTCCAAGTCTAATTAATGTGTATGTGGGAATGGATAATAAGTAATTTACTTCGATTATTATTAAGAATTGGGAATCCCCTCTCTCTCTTGAATATATATATATAAATATATATATATATATATATAATTAATTAGATTTTACATCGCTCAAACATGTTTCCCAGTCCTACCAATCAAATCTTATTAGAAGACCCACTGGCCTCACAAGCACCACAACTAATCCTTTCCTCCACGATTACTAACCATATTTGATTGAGTGGCTGCCTTCAACGACTAAACAGACAGACACCCCATTGTGAATTTGACTCTACATGATAAACTTATTTAACAAGGCAAGAGATAGTGTGCTGCATAAATTAGCAATGCTACATTTTACTTTCATTTTCCCTCTAATCCAATGAACATGAACCCCCAAGGTATTCTGTTTTACAAGGGGATAAATTACACCGACCTATGGATGTGGTTTTTACAAATTAACAATAACACAGAAATTTGCTGCATCCTAACAGTAACTCTGTTTGCAATGATGTTACATGCTCATGGCTCTAGATGACAGATCTGAGTCACCCTCCTGCAACTCTCCCTCCGCTGCCTCGACGTTATCCTGCAACCATGCAAAGACCAGCCACATAATTACCAATCTCACTCTAGATCAGTGCTCTGAAGTTAGGTCAAATGCCCAAAAAAACTAGATTAAAATATGCCATCTGCAGTTATGTTTTGAATAATAAGTTACACACTCATCCAATGAAGTACCAAACCAAGCAGTGCACCCTCCAACCCCATTCGAATAATGGAGGAACTACCATTTGATTTAAAGCTCACCTACACCATCATCCTATACTAATAGGTATCCATCATCAGTCTGTGCTTGTAGGAGTAGTCTAATGTTCCATGGGCAGGGATGCTATTCTCATGGAAACCAGGGGATCTGACGACTCAGGATTGTTACTTGAAAACCAATTTCAAAAAACGTCCAGAGGTCAGGACTATCACACCTTTGATAATTTAGTAGACGAAATTAGTTAAGAAACTCAGACAGATGCATGGATGGGAATAGGCCCCCTGCCCCCAAACAATATATGAGCTCCTACCTCTGACTTTTTCAACTTGGTTTCCGCTAAGTAATGGTCCAATGCACCATCCCCATGGAGAACTTTCCCTCCACATCCAGGGGTATCTGCTGAACCCACTGACTCCTCATCGACCACAACAGCATCTATTCTCTCATTTCCTGTCTTCATATCTGGAATCTGAATAGTACAAGCACTTGTATGATTCTCTAAGTGAATAAAAAGAGTTATATAAAAGTAACTCCAAGCGGAATCAAAGGTTTTGTGGTAGCATAGTTAAGAATGACAAAAGTCATTCAGCCACAGCAAGAGAACCAAAAGAGACAATTGCATACCTCGTACATGGCTTCAGTTAGAATGCTTTCCAGTATGGCCCTTAAACCCCTGGCACCAGTATTCTTTGCCATTGCTTTCTTGGCAATCAGTCTCAATGCTCTTTCTGTAAAATGTAGCTTCACCTGAATTTGGGTGAAAGATCATTAACGCCAGGAGGCGAAGCTATGCTTGGAAGAAGAGAGAGAGTGAGAGAGAGCAGCACACAATAATGGTAGGAAAAAAAAGGCTTACATTGTTCATGCCGAACAATTTCTTGTACTGCTTACCAAGAGCATTTTTTGGTTCTGTGAGGACCTGTACAACCACAGCAAAACACAAGTAAATTTCATATGTTCCAAATAGGAGGAATATCCTGTCCATTAATCTTTTGCATACTTGTGAAATTTTTAAAAAAATGTAATGCGATATCATATGATGGTTCAGACAAAGCTTAGCACACCGTTTTTAACATCAGACTGTAAAAATAACACACACATTTCTTAATCTTAAAAATGCAGTTAAGACAAGCACACAGTACAGTTTCAACCATGTGCCTACAAGGCTTTTTTTTTTTTTTCTTGAATAAGTCATCTTCATTAAAACCAAAAAGAGGTGCAACTTAAGTACAAAAGATATATACAAGAGAAGCACCCAATTACGGGATACAGGGGCTTTAAACAAACAAGACATTAATAAATAAAAAAAGCATAAAAAAATAAAAAAACAAGTATAACGCAGCATTACCTGAACAAGTTGATCCTCAGTTAAAGCTAACAAACTAACTAAAATTGGAAAACGTCCAATAAACTCCGGTATGAGACCATATGCTATAAGATCAGCACTTTCAACCTGAAGGTGCAAAAAGCAACTTTATAATCTGGACAAGATTAATTTAACTATAGACAAAGCAAAAATAATATATATATATATATATATAAGAGAAAAATACAAACTTTAAATTCCCACTTCAATGACTTTAAAGGGTCTTGCTTCTCACCGACTCAAGTAAGGATGACGTCACTGCAGCATTGGTTACTCCACCAGTTCTCATGTTTGCACGAACAGGTGCTCCAAAACCAATTGAAGAGTCTTGACGCCTGGTTAGTTTTGTGTATGAGAAAAAATGAAGGATATCTTAAAAGGGAAAGAGAAAACAAAGGGTAGAGGAATTCTGTAAAGGAAAATCTAAAAAGGAATTACCTCTCTGAAATGGTTTTCTCAAGATCAACAAATGCTCCACCACATATAAAAAGGATATCTTTTGTATCTATCTGCAAATCATTTAAATAAATTCGAACAACGATGTAACTAAAGCAACAGATAAGCAAACAAATTGGTAATATTTACATGCCTACAAACAAGGTAATCCTAAAGAGGTGAATAGAAGACCAAAGAAGAACTTAATAGGTGTTTCTCTTGTATACATCCGGTGTATTTGGTTTATGCCTTTCAGATTTTTCAATCAAATTTGAATTTTTTATAAATAGATAAAAAAAGACCAAAGCAAAAATGTTTGTTTCTGGTGAGTAGTCATTCCCAGTTCTGGTTACATTACTTTTCTATATGATGAGGAAAAAGGATTATTCATACCCATTTCCTTTCCTTGTTCTCAAGGAAAAGCTGTGATGTAGGATCCTAACAAACATCTCTTAACAAAGATGCACTTTCACTAGTTGCATCGCTTTGGAATCATTCTAAGAAAGGTACTTTCTCTGTCAGTTCTTTTTACCATAAGCTCACGAACTCCGGTTTGTCGAGGTTCCAGTGGAAGAGCATATGGAAGACGAAAGCTCCTTCAAAAGCAGCTTTCTTTGTCTGGACAGCTTCTTTGGACAAGATTCTCACTACAGATAATTTGAGGAAACGTCGGGTTATTGTCCTAGATTGGTGTTGTATGTGTAAAAAGCATGGGGAGTCAGTTGAGCATCTGCTTCTACACTGCGAGGTGGCCAAAGCTATATGGGATGATGTCTTCTTAAGAGTCGGATTGTCTTGGGTTATGCCTTGTAGATTGGTGGACTTTCTCACAAGTTGGAGAGGACTTCATGGAGATTCTCAGGTAGCGGCAATTTGGAGATTGGTACCAATATGCCTATGTTGGTGTATTTGGAGTGAGAGAAATGCTAGATGTTTTGATGATCATGAGAGAACTTTGGTTGAGCTTAAAGCTTTCTTTTTTAAGTCATTGTTCCCATGGGCGGGGGCTATAGTTTGTAACGGATCTAGTGTCCATGACCTTCTTTCTATTGTAACCTCTAGCTAGGCGTTTTTTCATGAATACTTCATGTGTACCTGGGCCTTGCCTATTTCTATGAATACAATATCTTTGATTACCTATAAAAAAAAAAAAAACTAGTTGCATCAAATTTTTACAGCTATGGCAGAAAACATTTGCAAATACATGCTGTGTAGGCCTTCTTTCCAGTAAATCAAAGTTAGACTCAGATAATTTCACTTGCACTAGTAGAAGGGACTCATTCGTATAGTAACACCTAGTCTCTTCTATGTTCATTTACCCAGCAAATTTTACCTTGTGGATTACCTCAGCTAAAATATAAGCATACTTAAACTGTAATTCTGATAGTTTTAAGTCAACCCATTTTTTGTTATAAGTAAAATTTTTATTAATATCAATAGCAGCCTAGGCGAAGCACAAGTACATGGGATATAAATAAGAGAAAACACCTAGTTAGAAAGAAGAAAGTTTTAAATTAGCCCCATCGGTAACCTTGTATCAATATGTACACTTTTAGCTTCTATCGATGGAAGTAAAAGAACAATATTTACCCTCCAAAAAGAGCTAAGAGCTTTGAGTCAATCACATTGGATTGCCATACTAAAACCCTACAACTACACAAACACACAATTTTTCCTGGTTTTGATAAATTTACCATGACAAAGCTGACTGAATTACTTAAAGACAAAAATCTTCTACCTTGGGGGGGTTGGTTGCTAATGAGGTGAGGGGGCGTATGGGGTGGGTTTATGGAAATTTATAAGGGCTGGAAGAACTTTGCCACTCAAATTAGTTTTGCAGTTGATGAGGGCTCTCGGATCAGATTTTCGCATGACATTTATTGTGGTGATCTCGGTCTCAATAAGGTGTTCCCAGCTCTCTATCGCGTTGTCATTGATCGGGATGCCTCTGTGTCAGATCTGCAAATCCTTTCTCATGGTTCTTACCAGTGGGAT
Organism: Juglans mandshurica; assembly: GCA_022457165.1. NCBI lineage: Eukaryota > Viridiplantae > Streptophyta > Magnoliopsida > Fagales > Juglandaceae > Juglans > Juglans mandshurica. Next base: position 42,688,643 of record CM039620.1, on the reverse strand, counting down.
GTTTGTTTTACTAGATCTGTTCATGATTGGGAAATTGAATGAAGTTTCTGAATTTCTCAGTCTTTTATATTCTACAAGGCTGGGTAGCAACAATGAAAATAGGACGCAGAGGCACAAAATGGAGCAAAAAGTTTACAGTTCGATCTTACTACAAGCTGTTGGCATCGCAGAGTTTTAATTCTTTCCCATGGAAGCGTATTTGGAGGTCTCGTGTGCCTTCCAAAGTATCTTTCTTCATATGGATTGCCTCTCTTGGGAAAGCCTTGACTATGGACAATTTGAGGAAGCGTGGTCTCATTGTTTTGGACTGGTGCTACATGTAAGAAGAATGGGGTATCAATGGATCATTTACTGTTGCACTGTGAGGTGGCAAGGGCATTGTGAGATTTTTAGTAGAATTGGCATGGCTTGAGTGATGCCTTTGAGGGTGGCGGATTTATTCGGTTGTTGGTATTCATGGTTGTCCTTAGGTGGTTGTAGTTTGGAGGATGATTCATTTGTGCCTTGTGTGGTGTATTTGGATCCAAAGGAATGAGCGGTGCTTTGAAGATAGGGAGCACACACTGGAGGAACTTCGTAATATTTTTGTGCACACCTTATTGCTTTGTTTTTCAGCCATAGTGCTCAATGGAACTAGTGTTCATGATTTTCTTTTTTAATTTCAGGTTCCTAGAATGTATTTAGGTGGCCCCAAGAGGAAGACGCAGATATTTCATAGGCAAAGATGCTACCTTACAGCCCAAAATACTTGTCAATCCTCTAATGTTAGGCACTTCTCCTACCAACACCATCTCGGACTTCCCTAAATTCACCTTTAGGCCAGAGACAGCTTCAAAACAAAGCAAAAGAGCCTTCATTGTCTCCCCTTTGTACATGGGCTTCACCTATTTCAGTTCCACAGCTTCTTTTTTTTTCCATAGGGTGTGGGGTGTGGGTAGTGAATAGTAACTGATGAGAAGAATTATTCTTCCACTAATTCATTGTTACTGATTCATTCAAGGCATAGACTCCCCACTTCTTTGTCTTATTAGCATAGGTGTTTGTCAACAATGAAATTCGCTGAACTTAAGACTTGAGTTGAGAAAGTGGGCTAGGCCCAGGAAAATTAGAGAACGGCATATCAGACTATCCGGCAACACGCTTGGATAAGTAAGGCGATGGACCGTACCTGGCATCTCTAGGCGCTACGATGTCTTATTATGTAGATCATGTCTTGCTTGAGGGTTCCAAACCTTGCCCTTCTCTAATAGGGGAAAGTACAGACCCATGCCTTAGTATATACAAGCGTCATTCTTCAGATGGATTTCTGTTCGATAGTTATTGTAGCCGGGATAAGTAGGCACGAACTTCCATATGGCGCCTTAGTTTTAATAAAATTTTCTTTTTACTTATAAAAAAAAAAGAATCTTGGAAACATCGAGTGAAAATAAAATGCTTGATTTTCTTCTTTTAGAAAGCTAAATACAACTAATTCACAACATGGCATCGAAACAATGCAAGAATGATCAATCCCGTATAACGTGTAAATAAAAAAGAATGATGAATCTCATATGAAATATATGTAACAAGAACATAACTTGAAATAATGAAACAGAAACCGAGAAACGAACATTTTTAGGCCTTCTATACCTGTATGTTATCGCCCCGAGGATGCTTCCTTGCTCCCTTCTCAGGAACATTGACTATCTACACAAGAAAAAGATAATTTAGTTTGGACTTCTAACAAAGATGATGCTAACTTTACAACAAGTAATCTCTTTATAGAAATGAAAACTTACAATGAACAAAGAGACATATAATTATGAGAGCCCTAAAATGCAAATACAAAACCTACGTAATTAATGCAGATAACTTAACATTGATTCTGTTGCAAGTGCCTTCACATTGACATGCAGCTTACCCGCTGCACTCAACACTTTTATTGGGTTTTAGGGCCACCACCTTCTGATGGAGATTTAATCTCCAATATATTGTTTTATGAACTCAAACTCCTCTACAAGGCTCTTCAACACCCTCATCCCCATTTATATTCTTATCCCTTGCAATAAACACCGTTTGGTTCATTTCAAGCAAGAGGTTTCTCTAGCTTACACCTTTTCCAAGGAATCCCTTCCAATTTAATCAGCCCTCAATGTGTTACCTGCTAGTCTCTCTGATATAGTTCGATTCAGAAGAACATGTGTTCGACTGTTTATTACAAAGTTTAAGTCTCCTTTACACAGACCCAAGATCATTTTAAAAGTAGACCTATGATAACTTGCATGCCATCATATAGACATCACAAGAAATAAGCTCAACATTGTGCATATAGTTTGAGAAGCCTATAGGGGCCAAAGTACATGTTGGTTCCCCCTGTATTACATTCTAACATGCTAATATAACTCTCATGTGTTTTCTAAGTTTTCTATTCTACAGTTCACCTGCAGGAAATCAACAAGTAGAAAAACCAGAACAGCATTCCTGTAAAGTTCATCCAAAAAGATTTTGATGGGAAAATGCATGATAAATAAATAAATAAACTGAAGAGAATGACAGCAGTGCAGATTGCAGAACTAATTGACTTACTGTTCCTTCTAGCATTTTCAATAATGCCTGTTGGACACCCTCACCAGAGACATCTCTGCTAATGTTTAAGCTCTCGGCCTGAAAAATCACAGTTAAGAATAGTTCAGGCATTTAAATACCAGCACATGTAACCAAATAAAAATGATGCCAGAACAACACAGAACCTTCTTAGTTATCTTGTCAACTTCATCAATATACACCATCCCTTGTTGAGCTGCTTGTACATTGAACTCAGCTGCCTAAATGCCAAAAGACAAGCGAAAACAAATTAACATCCTGTGACAACAGAAACGCAAGCACAAGCTGAAAGGCTAAAAGATGCTCAACTTGATGTTTGAAGATACAAAACAAAAGAAAGTTAAATTATATGACCAAATTGGAGCAAAAGTATATTGATTTTTTTAAAATTAAAAAAAAAAAAAAAAAAACACCCAGTTAGAAAGGTAAAAAAAACTGAAGATGTTAACACCACATCAGACATTATGGCCAAAAACTATTCTCCTAAAATGACTTTATTCGCCTTTTTTTTTCTTTTGCTCAGAATTCAATTGGGATCATTGGATCATACGTTCAGATCAGTGGGTCAATATAAATTTGATACACACTCTGTACCGTAGTAAAATTTTCATCTCAAGTAAAGGAGGCAATATCTCCTCAGTATCCCCTCTTCTTGATAATTTTTTTTACAAGTACCTCCCTTCTTGATAAATTAAATGGACAAGTATCTTGTTACAAAAATCGATCAACCTACATAAATAAAAGCATGCAAAAAAAGGTCATACAAAAAATTACAATGAAAGAAGAGCAATCAATCCATTGCAAAGATCATGAGATGCTTTCAGAACTCCAAGAATAGGTCATGGTAGCAATATGCTTCCACGATTGATCAAATAAATTTCAGTTTGTAATCTAAAGATGCAAAACATGAAGCATACCGCAAGTAATTTGTACAAGATTGATTCAACATCTTCTCCAACATAACCTGCCTGCAATATTAAAACAAAAGGAAATTAAAGCATTATTTGCCTCCTTCACTTGAATGTAATGACCATAAATAAACAAGAGTTTTGCTAGGTACAAGCGAGTTTGTGCACCATATTGCGTACCGATGATTTTTTTTATTTAAAAAAAATATTTTGAGAGAAGAAGAAAATCTCCTATATCATGAAAATTATTTTTATCTTTAATTCACATCGTTTCGTTAAACATATACATTATATATTAATATCGGTGCACGAATTGGTGCACGAACTTGCTTGCAAGTAGATTTTTCCAATAAAAACAAATACATCGCATAAGAATGTAGCCAAACAAAATCATTAAAGTAATATCAGAGCAAGCCGGCTTTTACCTTTCCAAAATGAAGCTTGCTTGCAATTGAGTAGGTAGTAATAGATAACAAGCAACCTAAAAATTCACTAAAGCTGATGCTGAATTTTCCATGTTCAGTACGCTAAGATTCCATGTTTGCATATTTTTTTATAATTTCTATAGATATATCAATGAGAAACAGGCATACCTGTGTCAAAGTTGTTGCATCAGCGATGACAAAGGGCACATTCACAAATCGAGCTAGTGTTTTTGCAAGCAGTGTCTTCCCTGATTCACAACATGTAGGTCAGATTGGCAGCTTGATCTTACAATTTCAGAGATTCTATACGCTGGCTTTCAAATAGATCATCCAATGGTTTTCAGTGCATGTCACAGAAGAAACAGAATTCGATATAGTTGTACCTGAGCCAGTTGGGCCCATCAAAAGGACGTTGCTCTTATCTAGCTCCACATTATCGTCATCATCTATTCTCTCAGGAATTCCTGATTCTGTTCCTAGCCTAGTATGTATTACAATCAGCAGTTCAGTTCCATTAGATATATACAAAATGACAATAAAAGGCCAGAAAACCATTCCCTCAGAACTGAAGTATCTGTTCCCATTCGAGTATCTTTTATTACAGGGCTCACGAAACGAGTAAATTAATGGCATTTTGAAAACTAACCCTTTCCGCAGGGATGCATAATATATTCTTTTATAGTGATTATGTACAGCAACTGAAAGCACCTGCAGTGTAAACAACAGAATTCTCAGAGAAAGAGATTAAGAGGAAACGCTGAATTGCCCAAATGTGCATTCCATTTCTCACAAATGCCAAGGATTATAAGTATAGGGAAAACTGAAATACAAGGAATAATCTTCTACGTGTGGAAGATTCGAGTCACAATTAAGGAACTAAGGAAGTCAAACATGATATCAAAATTCAAAGCTCAGAGGACCAACAATGTAAAAACAAAGCCTTAACATCTTTCTTGCATCAAGATGGGCATTTTATGCATTGGTAGAAGACTCTGTGGATTGGTACGATTATGCACAGAAAGGGTAAGGAGCAAAAACAAGACCTTTTTGGCTCTATCTTGGCCAATAACAAACTTGTCCAGACCCTTGCAAATCTCTTTTGGCGTGGGCAAATCCTTGCCCAAACTCGACCCGCCCCATGCGTTTTTCTCTCCATTATTTCTCCCATCACCGCCACCGGCAGTGCCACCGCCACCGGGCCCTGACGCCCGAACCACATTAACCCCAGGCGCAAAAGGCGGCCCGGGAGGAGTATGGACGGCCAAGCCATTTCCCGAAGGCGGGGGAGCCCAATTCTCTGGCGGGTCCCCACCAGAACTGTAGGATCTTAAATTGTCCCAAAACGAGGCCCTCAACCGATTATTTGTGTTAGCAATAGTGTTATTATTCCGATGATCCTCTTCTCCACCACCGTTACCATTCCCATCAGCTTTGTTGCTGTTCCTGGGTCTGGTAGGTGTATTATTGACTCTGCCTATCTCGACGAAGCTGCCCTGGAGGGGGACAATCCTGTGGGGCCGGAAGTAGTAAGCGGTTTTACAATTGGGGCAGAGATTGACGGCTGCTCCGGTCTTAGCATGATGAGCATGATCACCATCAACATCATCCAAGGTCCCAAGCGGAACCGGAGGGGCTAAATTGTGGCGATTGGAGAAGGAGAATAGAAGATCCATGTGCTTGAAGCAGCGAGGGCAATTGGACTCCGCACGAATCTTGCGGATATGGTTATGCTTGAGGCCATCGCTGTCAGAGCCACTGTGGTCCCACTTGTAACGCTCTTGGACTCCGATAAGAGAGTCACGCCGGCGGTGGGTACCCACTTGGAGGTGGTTCAGGTGGGTCGAGATAGACGAGACCTGCGTGAACCGTTGGGGGTGGTTGGAACGGGAGCTGTGTGAGGTCAGCAGCAGCGTCTTTCGATTCACCTTGTTCATCCATCTCAAGATTCCAGACATTCGCAATCAAATTGCCTTTATTATTTTTGCTGATAGGGAAAGACTATACTTTTTTTATTTCTTGTTTAGAGAAACAATCCAAAAGGAAGAAAGAAACAATGCGAGAAAGAAAAAGAGAGTTAAAAGAAAGAAGGAAACAAAAAGAACAACGACTACAAAGAGTTTAGATGTTAACTATGTATGTATGTATGTAGTGAATGAATAGGAGGGGAGCGAGGGAGAGAGGGAACTGGCAGTGGCAGGGGAAAGGCATAGAAAGCATGGGAGGGGAGAAAATAGAGGAACAAAGCAAATAAGTAAAGATAAAGGCTGCGAGTTGCGAGAGTGTTTATCGGAACTTGACCGAAACTGGTTTCGTCTGCCTTTCCTTTTTCTTCTCCCTCTACCTCTCTCTTCCAACCTTTCCTTGACATGTTTCGGACTCGGTTCGTAAATAATTCATACTAGATTTAGGATATGATATTCCTTTGTTTAAAAAAATACGTGGCGTCTTGACCAAACAGAGATGTCATTTAGTGGCTTCGAGATCGGTGAGGATTCAGATAAAATAGGCCACAGAGCCACCCTCCAATCCCCTCTCTCCCTCTCCCCCCCCTCTCTCTCTCTCTTGCAGTTTTGCTCTTCCGTGACGCAATGTCCCAATGTGAACGTTAGGCACAAGCGACGGGTCGAATTCGACAAAAATGTATATATATATATATATATTTTTTTTTATGAATTTAATGATTAATATTACTTAAGTAGATTTCGCAAATTATATTAAAGTGCGATGGATTTTAGCTAAAATTCCTAAATCTCATCCCAATTTTGGAACACTTACCTTATAATGTGGTCCAGTTTGAGGAGACTTCTCCAACCAAAATATTAGACATGTCAATTACTTTATACCATAAATTATAACAAACAATACTAGTGGATTCAGAGTTGCTTTAGATTTAGAAATAGATGAGTTGATTTTACATAAAAATTAAAAAAAATATTATTAAAATATTATTTTTTAATATTATTATTGTTTTAAATTTAAAAATTTTAAATTAAAATTTAAAAAAATTAAATTATTTATTATATTTTATGTAAGAATTTAAAAAAATTATAATGATAAAATGAGATATAACAGCCACAATGGCATCAGTTTGAAAAAACCAGGCTCAAATAAAGACAACGCGAGCCAACAAGCCAAACTTACTACAGTTAATCACACTTTCGCCACGCAGCCACATGCAATGTTAAACCAACATGGGATCCATAAAACATGCAACATATAATCCTGAAATTGGAGCTGCACTGCATTTGAGTTTTCAAACACGGACATGCAGAGAAGAAGCCTGAGATAGTATATAGTTTCCGTTTGTACACTAATTTTATAAACCGTATTCTCAGTGACGGGGCTGGCCCTCTGTAGTTTGTACAATCTCATTCATTACATTTCAAATGTAAAACTGCATCAAGTTCAAGGAAAGACAAAAAATACATATGGAGGAAACGAATACACGTAAAATAGCCCAAAGAGTGGATCATCATGTCCACCTCCAAATGATGAACACAATGACGAGTGTCAAAATCATGCCTGCATATTTAATCCAATTATCAACACGGTGCCGCCTCTCGATCAGCTTCAATACGGAATTCGAAAGCCCTACTGTGTTAAGAACATCGAGTGCTTTCCGGTGTGCTTTCTGAACCAGGGAAAAAAGTATGTAAGAATTACTTATCAGCCTCCTCTGCAACATTCAACTCAAATGGATACTACCACTCTTTGTCGAGAAAATGATCTGTCCCAAGCAGTTTAGACCTTGGTTTTACTTTTTTCAATTTTAAACTCAATCCAAAAGAATATAAGAATACTACTTAAAAAGGAATCATGCATGGCAATCAAGAACCCCAACTCGCATGCAGCATTATCCAGGGATGCCTAATAATTTATCTCATATCATTATGTCTTTATCCAAGAGAGAGCTTACTGGGACCACCACCTAACACAATCATATACCAAATGAAAATCCACAGATTAATGTCTTCGGTTCCCTTGAAATGGCTGATATACATTTCAAGAAATGAAATTATCAAAACACCCAATGTTTAGTACCAAATGGATACTTTTCATATTAAGTGAAATTGAGATAATTTTATTCCAAGATTATGAGACTCATGTACCACAGCACAATATTATAAAGCAATAATGTTTTGAAGTCAACCGAAGGCAACATTTTTAAGGGGTGTTTATCTTATCAAATGTGTATTAGTTATGGAAGCAGTTGGCGGGTGGTGGAACTGTCATAAGTTAGTATGCTGGTGTGTTAAGAAATATTTAAGAGTTAGCGTGTTAGTGGAGTTATTAGTGTCCATGTTACTAGATGTGTATAAGTAGTTGTGGCGCACTTATGTGTGCAGTTGTGTAGTCTAACATGTGGAAAGCAGTAGCTGTTGCATTGTCAGTATGTTTTTCGTTAAAAGTGTCATAAAATATCAGTCTCCATCTTAAATTCAGTGGATCGGTAACAAATTTTTCCTGAGCATTATCATGCTCTCATGAAATACTGACAAGCTTGAAATCACCATTATTCTCAACTTATTTGACAATCCTGGATCCTCGAAATTTTTTCATGAATTTTGCCCATTTCGCATGAAGAACAATTTATTTGTCTCATTCCTCGATTCCTGCATCTGCAGTTTCCAGATGCATTATGTTTATTCCATATGAAGATCAAAGTATTTGTGCCATTACTGCATGTACAGTTTTTAGATGATGGATTGCACAGGCTATACTAGAATCTCTCTCTCTCTCTCTCATAATATCTAGTCATTTTCTCTCCGTACACCTAAGACTTTTCACGTCGTCAATGGTGTCTGTGGGTTGCTGGCGAGGGATTTACTGGTTTTGAAGCATGATTACGAGTTCTTTTAGTTGTGTAGTAATTGAATCAAAGGTTTTTGAGGTGAGAAGAGATGGGGGTAAGATATGCATTACCGAGAAAGGATGGAAAGGAGTAAGTTGTCTATGGCTGGGTTTAGGTACTATCAGTTGGGTGGTTAACTCGTTGGAGGCTTGTCTGAAGCCTGGGAGCAATGGGTTTTACTTGGCTCGACTGGAAGGAGACAGAGGACTCACTGCCCAGCGATGCTCAAACACTCGTGAGGCATACATGGCTTTGGCGGTGTATGGTGGGGGAGGTCACCGAAGTTTCTTACTCATACCTGAAGGTAAGGATGGTATGGGGTGGAGGAAGATGGTGGCAGTGTTGAAGGACAAGGGCAGAGTAGGTGGTCAAGGGAGAAACCCACCGAAAGCTACGGCGGTAGCCTTGCCGTTGAGGTCGTACAAGGAGGCTCTGGAGGTTCCTGGAGCCGCGCAGCGCAATGCGACAGCAGACGTGCAAAAGGGATCACCTCCCTTTTCGGCAGTAGCTCATAGTGGCGACGGAAATGGCAGAGGGATGGTCTGGCTTAAAGAAGAAATATTTCTAAAGGAGTTGAACGAAATGAAGATTTCGTTGGGGGCGTTAACTAATAGTGTAGTTGAGCTAATACGGTGCGTTGAGGGTGGGCTTATGGGCTCAGGCAGTTAGGTGGGCTTATGGGTTTCGACGGATGGGCTTATAGAGCAGGAGCAGAACGTTAGGAAGGCTGCTGGCAACAGGCCCGAGCCCAAAACGAGACAACTCTGGCGGAAGAGATCACAGGCTGATGGGGGCCCGTCGTCACGTGGGCCTGAGCCACCGTTGCCGGCGATGCCTCAGTTGACCTCGCCGAAGGCCGCAGAAGCTCCGATGGACAACCCGTCGCCGGATGTTGCCATATATGACTCCATCCAGGCTACTGTTGTCGAGCCAACAGTTCACGAAGGTCCGATAGATGCACAGATCAGCACGACGGATATCGTTGGTGCACAGACAACAACGCCGAGGCCAACGCCGACAGAGGCGACCAGTTTTAGGGCTGAGTGCAAATCTTTTGAGGAAGGGGAAGTTTCGGGATATGCCGATGACGATATCTCGGCTACTATTGTCAAGCCAATGCCTTCGAACCAGGCACAAATAGTTCCGATTGCTGTAGAGGAACCTACGGGGGGGTCAAATGTGGTGATTGTGGTGCCGGGAGTGGAGGAAGTGGATGTTGAGGATTCTGTGGTGGGGAAGGAGACAGGTACTGGTATGTTGAGCCTATTTATGGCTGATGAGGGTAGTGAGGAGGGAGGAGTTGGGTACCCCATCACCCTTACAAATGATTCCACCCCTGATTGCACCTCGTGCATCATATTGGGTATTAAAAAAAGTAGAGGAGCTTCATGACTGGGTGGGAATTTCCTGTGAAGGTTATGAAGACCAATTCATGGCTCTCTTAGTTGCCATGGAAGCTAATCAATCCACGGTAATGAAGTCAGCTGTGAGAAAGGAGAGAGAATTAAGACGTTTGCAATGCTCCATTAACTATGATAATAAGGAGGGCACTTCGGGGAGAGATAGAACAAAAGGGAGGGATGCTACTTTTGTCAATGAAGCCTAAAATACTATCGTGGAATGTGAGAGGGATCAATGATGTGAATAAACGACTACGTATTAGATCTCTTCTCCGAAGTTGGAAAGTTGACATAGTTTGCCTTCAAGAAACTAAATTGGAAATTATTTCTCTTCGTATCATTAGGAGTTTGTGGGGTTGTTTGCATTTGGGATGGCATTACCTACCGTCCATTGGAGCATCAGGGGGAATACTAGTTATGTGGGACAAAAGAGCGGTGGAAAAAAAGGAAGATTTCCTAGGGGATTATGTGGTGGCATGCTCGTTTATGGATGTCACGGATGGAAATCAGTGGGCTTTTGCAAGTGTTTATAGGCCTAATCTTGACCGGTCTCGAAGCTTACTATGAGACGAGTTGGCCAGTATAAGCAGCATTTAGGACTTACCATGGTGTATTGGAGGTGACTTCAACGTCACTCGATTTCCGAGTGAGAGATCGGGTGGTTCGGATTTCAACTCACCCATGGTAGATTTTTCTAACTTCATTTCTGAACTGAATCTTCAGGATATTCCTCTAGTAGGTGGTTCTTTCACTTGGTCTAGCAACCGAGATATCCCATCTTGGTCAAGGATAGACAGATTCTTAATTTTACCGGAATGGGAGATACACTTTCCGGATCTCATTCAGAAGAGACTTCCCAGGTTATGTTCAGATCACTTTTCAATTATTTTGAATTGTGGGGGCATTAGTAGAGGCCCAGGATACTTCAAATTTGAGAATATGTGGCTGAAGTCAGAGGGATTTCTGGACAGAGTGCGACAATGGTGGTCTTATCATTTTCATGGTAATGCTAGCTTTACATTGGCTTGCAAATTAAAGTCCTTGAAAAAGGACCTGAAGGAGTGGAATACACAAGAGTTTGGTAATGTTGAAAGCCAGAAAACTGTTCTTATGGAAGAGCTCAAGGATTTGGAGGGTATGGAAGAGGAGAGGTTTCTTTCTGAAACCGAGCAGGCTCGTAAATCCCAAGTGTCCGAGGACATTGAACGGTTGTCTCTTTTGGAAGAAATATCGTGGTGACAGAAATCGCGCACAGTATGGTTAAAGGAAAGGGATAGATGCACCAAGTTTTTTCACCAAGTGGCCAACTCACATAGGCGGAACAATGCTATAGATACTCTTATGATAGAGGGGGCGGTCTCATCGAACCATACCGAGATTTCCGATCACATTGTCAATTACTATAATAAGTTGTTTTCGGAACAATTCGATTGGAGGCCGAGACTTGACGGGTTGGTTTTTGACATGCTTGACCAGCAGGTAGCGGAGCGACTCGAAAGGCCTTTTGAGGAGGCAGAGGTTAGGTCAGTAGTCAAGGGTATGGCGGGTGATAAAGCTCCAGGTCTTGATGGCTTCTCCATGGCTTTTTTTCAGACTTGTTGGGAGTTAAAGATGATATCATGGAGGTCTTCTATGAATTTCATGTAAGTGGGCGGTTCAAGAAAAGCCTTAATGCAACTTTTCTAGCACTCATCCCCAAGAAACCTGATGCTGTAGCAGTAGAAAATTTCTGTCCCATTAGTTTGGTGGGTGGGCTTTATAAAATCTTATCCAAAGTTTTGGCGAACCAATTGAGCAAGGTGATGGAAAGCTTGATTTCGAAACCTCAAAATGCATTTGTTCAAGGTAGGCAAATCCTTGACTCGGTACTTATAGCCAACGAATGTCTAGAGAGTCGTGTTAAATCGGGAAAGCCAGGACTCCTATGTAAGTTAGACATGGAGAAAGCTTACGACCACGTCAATTGGAGTTTCTTAATTTATATGTTGGAGAGATGCGGCTTTGGTTCTAAATGGTGTTCTTGGATATTTCATTGTATCTCTACGGCCTGTTTCTCTGTATTGGTGAACTGTACGTCAAAAGGTTTCTTCAAGAGTTCCCGTGGTTTGCGACAAGGAGACCCACTTTCTCCTCTTCTCTTTGTTTTTGTGATGGAAGTTTTCAGCAAGATGATTTCAGGTGCGGTAGAGGGAGGTTTCATATCAGGATTCTTAGTGGGAGAGGCAAGTTCAGGTCTGCTTAACATTTCTCATCTATTGTTTGCGGATGATACACTAATCTTTTGTGCGGCCAGACATGAACAAATTCGAGCTTTGAGGGCTCTTCTATTATGCTTTGAAGCTGTGTCAGGGTTGAAGGTAAATTTGGCTAAATCAGAGGTAGTGCCAGTTGGGCATGTACCCAATGTGGAGAGTCTGGCGTCCATCTTGGAGTGCAAGATTGCTCAGTTGCCCATGAAATATCTCGGCCTTCCGCTGGGCGCGGCGTTCAAATTGAACTCCATATGGGATGATGTACTAGAAAAAATGGAGAGGAAATTAGCTGGTTGGAAGCGGATGTACTTATCCAAAGGGGGCCGGGTAACCCTCATAAAAAGTACTCTCTCTAACTTACCAACTTATTTTCTCTCATTATTTCCGCTTCCCGCTAATGTGGCCCATCGCATGGAGAAAATTCAAGGTGATTTCCTTTGGGGAGGAATCAAGGATGAGTTTAAATTTCACCTGGTAAAATGGGCCACAATTTGCTCCCCCATCAAAGAAGGAGGTTTGGGTATACGTAATTTGAGATCTATCAACCAAGTTTTACTAGGCAAATGGTTATGGAGATATCATCAAGAACAGGAGGCCTTGTGGCGAACCGTCATTGCTTTGAAGCATGGGGATTCATGGGAGGGTGGTGTTCTAATAAGGTGAGAGGTCCTCATGGAGTTGGGCTTTGGAAACATATTAGAAGCGGGTGGGACAAGTACGCAGCACATACTTGTTTCAAAGTTGGCAACGGAGTTAAGGTAAGATTTTGGCACGACTTATAGTGTGGTGACCGGGCACTCAAGGATGTTTATCCACAAGTTTATAGCTTAGCAAGAAGGAAAGAAGCAGCTATAGCAGATTTAGTTATTTTGTCCAATGGCCTTTCCCATTGGAACCTCTCCTTCCATAAAGATGCACAAGATTGGGAGATGGATGACTTCTCGCACTTTTTTGACCTTATGTACTCCACTCGTGTGTCAGGGGAAGGTGAAGACAAGATATATTGGCGTCCCTCTAAGAAGGGAGTTTTTACGGCCCGCTCTTTTTATCATTCTTTGAACATGCAAAATTCTGTCCCATTCCCATGGAAGAGTATTTGGAAGACAAAGGCACCTCTAAAGGCCGCTTTTTTTGTATGAACAGCTTCTTTGGAGAAGATTCTTACAATAGATAACCTCAGGAAACGTGGCATTATAGCTATGAATTGGTGTTACATGTGCAAGAAGAGTGGTGAGCCTGCTAACCATCTATTACTATATTGTGAGGTTGCCAGGACCTTGTGGACCGAAGTCTTAGCACGTGTGGGGTTAGTATGGGTGATGCCGGAAAGGGTATGTGATTTTTTAGCATCTTGGAGAGGTATTAGGGGCAACTCTCAATTAGCAGCCATATGGAAAATGCTACCTATTTGTCTATGGTGGTGCATTTGGAGGGAGCGGAACGCAAGATGTTTTGAAGATTAAGAGAGATCAATGGAAGAACTTAGATTTTTATTTTTCAAAACTTTACTCCATTGGTCAATTGTAATTGATTTTCATGGCAGGTTGTTTCATGATTTCCTTGTATCTCTAAACTAGACATAGATGTGCTCATGTATATGTCCTGTATACTTGGGCTCTTTTTGTCTCCCTTTTGATCAATAAAAATTTGCTTACCGATAAAAAAAAAAAAAAAAAAAAAAGTGTCATAAAGAAAGAAAAGAAATATATTTGCCCTGTGGATCTCTCCACACCCAAAGTGAAGAACTTATCCAATCTAAACATTCTTCATTCCATTTAGTCACAGATCCATGAGGTCATGGACCTCATCACCTCATGGATTCAGGATTTTCTCAGCAGGAGAGCCCGAAGGGCCACACCTTAGTGAGGTTCCACGTCATTAAAAAAAAAAGGAAAAAAAAAAGAACACTACCACCAAATCTCAGAGCTGAGCAACTTCCAAATCTATTACCACCAGATCATTTTTCGATAAGTTGCCACCAGAACATTGATTAGTGAAGATAGAAATTATTTTCTTACCTAGTAATCTAACATGCCGAACAAGTCTATAACAATTATAGATAGTTTCTTATAAACTTCTATAAGAATCCAATGACAAAAGTTGATATGGACATTCTCTTGCTTATATTGAAATTTCACAGTCCGATCCTTTATCAACAACATCCTATTGTATGAACCATATATGTAGATATGTGTAATTGTGAGAACAGAATGGTGAGCACACGTGAGTACACAGGCTGAATTTCAGATACCTTTAGACGTTCCCTTGAGCCTGACATTGCGGACAGGATGGCCTCTCCAGTTGAACTAGCTTCTTCCAACATCCGGGCAGAGTTACGATATGACTGCCTTGCTTGCGCTTCATCATCGAATATTCTCAAAACGTGAGATTCCCCATTCTATAACATAAAAATATATCGGTAAGATACCGAAGCGAAAAATAATTCTGTTGCCAAACCAAAAAGAATCTCCACTGCTGGCTTACAGCGCCAGCTAAAGAAAGAATTACATACAGCTCTTCCAAGCAACTCTGCTCTCTCTTTGGCTTCCATCATCCTCTTCTGATTCCTTAAAGAATACTTATCCAAACTTTGTTTCAAAGATTCAGACTCTTCCCCTACTTGCTCAACTTTTCTGCATTATACAGGATAATTAAATTGCATAAACACTAATATAGTTGTTCTATAATAAGTACCCTCTCCATTTCAAGTATTTCACTTGAAATGGATAGTATCTAATCTAGTTCAAAACATGCTTGTTTTGGTCAATGTGTTTCTAAGAAGCATTAGATTCATAGTAGAAATTACCAAAACATGCACACAAGCATAAGTTGTTATAGTATAAATTAACACGTGGAAAGGATCCTATTCCTGTTAGTTACACAAACTGTATATCCTATCAAAAAAATGCAACGGTCATGATATACTGTAAGTTTCATAAAAACTGCAGATCCAATGCTCGTGAAAGTACTATTGGCACCTATATGCTTAAAGGATCTGAACTAAAGCTCAACATACATAACAGAAAACTATCACCGATCCAATAATTTGATTCGAAACGATTCCTTTACAAGGTATTTGGTCGCCCAGTGAAAAACTAATTGGAATGGCCTTTCGAACGGTATTAAAATCAATCGATTCCTAAATTAATCGGGTTATGAACAAGGCCAAGAAATATAACAAACAAAATCCAAACCCTAACCAGAATAATTAAGTGAGTCCCCCGTCCCCAAGGATTCATTGGAGAAAGAAAGAGAAATTTCACCGTTTCCAGAGATCGCGGTGTGACTTGGAGGGGAGGGAGCGGCAGAGGCGATCCATCTCGACGCAGAGAGATTGGATGTGTGTAATGTCCCTGGTGATTGAGGATGAGAGCTCCGGAGAGTCCATCCCAACGCTACCGCTCGAGTACTCAAGGCGTTCCAAGCGTTCCATCGCGTCCCTCGTCCTCAACATCAACTTCTTCGCGTTCTGGTATATCTCTGACAGCGTAGTCCCCCCTCCTCCTCCTCCTCCTCCTCCTCCTGCTGCTTCCATTTCCACGGTAGTATTTCCTGTGTTCTCGTGGCAAAGGGGATTGTTTTCACCGCTTCCTCCTGCTTAATCAGATTGATTATATATACATAGGAACAATGCCCCGTCATTCATACAACTCATTTTGTTATTAAAATAAGTTAAAAATATATATTCAAAATAAATTAACGAGAATACAAAAAGATAAATATTAAAACTTTATATTTTCTCTACTATTTTATATTTTTATTTTTATTTTTAGTTAAAAAGCTATGCGGTTGTGATGGTATATTAAGGGAATAAAATAAGTTATATAAATTAAAAAGATTAATAACATTTCATATATATATATATATATATAATTCCATATAAAGGTTGATCTCTCTCTTTGAACAATTATTTCTTGTTAATTTTATAATTTTTCAATATCTTATAAGCTATTTTATCAATATTATTAAAAGAAAAAGAGAAAAGGTGCGCCAAATAAATGATTCCTTCTATGATTTTCTTGGCATTTAAAGAAAATATAAAACTACAACTCTTTTATCACTCTTTAACAATTTTTTTTAAAATAGTTATGTAAAATTAAAATTAATTTTAATAAAGTCACACAATTATATTAATTAGTTAATATCAATTTCCACTAGGACACACGATCTGTAGAGTTATGGGTATATTTGATTAATATGAACCATAGGACACACGGCAGAGGATAGGGATGTACTTCTATAAATTATTATGGGTATTTTATTGGATAGATATAATGCTCTTCATCAAAGATGAAGCAATGCCTCAACTTCAATTTTGATGGAAAATAATGAGATAGCAAATTACAAATTTTGATGCCTATAACGTCCAAGGTGGGCAAGCAACGATCATAGGAAGTGTAGCCAACACGTTAGTGAGGGAAAGATTAGGGTGGTCAAATGCCAA
The DNA here is from genome assembly GCA_022457165.1 of Juglans mandshurica. Taxonomy (NCBI): domain Eukaryota; kingdom Viridiplantae; phylum Streptophyta; class Magnoliopsida; order Fagales; family Juglandaceae; genus Juglans; species Juglans mandshurica. The sequence goes on along the minus strand of CM039620.1, from coordinate 42,671,779 downwards.
ACATATGAAATTGGTAAAACATATAAAGCGACCCATGTTAGTATTGGACATGAAATGACATGGCAACACATGAGACTCACGCGTGAGTGACACGTGGGAAAGTATGCATATGTTGATTTAAGAGAAATGTTTTAGACAAAAAAAATTTACAAAAATAAACCTATAAACTGATATGATTTGATGTTGTACATTAGATTGAAAAACTACTTTTATTGTAAGTATATATAATGTATCATATAAAATCATGTCAATTTGTGAGTTTATTTTTATGAAATCTCTTTGTGACTGTAGCACTTATCTTGATATAATGCAATATTTGTCTAGTCATGTAGATCAATAACTTGAGATATCAAGTTGGCATCCCAAATAAGAGGGAAATGCCGTTATCATTCTTAGAGTCAATCGGAGAAGACGCTAAGAATAGGAAAATGCTAGCTTGCAACTTTGTCCTATATTTTTGCCTCTTGGATTTGATCACTCATGCATTTTGATTTTTTTTTAATGGTTAAAGAAGTGACTACTAGTCTATGTATATATATATTTTTTTGAAATATTTAAAAATGTTTAAAAAATATATGAAAAAAATGCAAATGCACTACAAGCACACCCAACGATACATACTGGACCGCGGAGTAGCAGGATCCTTAAGAATATAGGGTGAAAAACCCACTCATTGTATATCAATGTTTTGATTAAAAGTAGGGGTATAACTGGTCCGGTCTGGTTTTGAATAAAATTCAGGACAAAACCGGTATGTACTGGTTTTGCATTTTCAAAAAGTGATTATGCATCGATTACCCCCCAAAATTGGTATTTATCAGTTCCGGTCCGATTTGTTTCGATTTTCCAATTTTAATAAAATGTAAATCTGTAAAAAAAAATATATGTTTATAAAAAAACACTACTTTTAAAAAATATGTTTTATACTTTTATTCCAAAATTTATTATTATTATAAAAATCTGCTTTACTAAAAAAAATCGAATTTACCAAAATCTTTTTTATTAAAAACTACTTTACAAAAATCTATTTTACTAAAAAAAATCTGTAAATATGGTGTGTAAATGATGAGAGAATATATGTGTGAATGCATATATTAATTTAGTTAATGCATGAGATTCGTGAGAGAGAAGCATTGAAAGTAGATAGCAATCTAGAACTTGAAACAAATGTGTGTGTGAGAGAGACCAATAGCTGAAGACAAATGCATGGAATCTGGAACTGAATCAAAAGGATACCTAGTGAGAATATTATTATAGATCAGATTCATCACTATATATGAAAGCAGGTGCAGTTGGTCAATTAAATTTTCATGTTTAATTAAAATTTTATTTTATAAATTATAATAATATTATTTTATATATAATTATAATTTATATTATCATATATAATATAAAAATATTATATATAATATTAAAAAATAATTTAAAATATATATTATATGGAACCGGTCCGAGTCTAAAAAGCCTACAACCGAAACCGGACCAATTCCGACCAATTTTGCCATTACAAAAACCGGTTCCGGACCGGACCGAATCGATTCGGACATGTCCGGACCAATTTTACCGTTTTACGAATTATTTTTTTTTGTAACACCCCTAATTAAAAGTACTTAAATCCTTGTATCACTTATCCATGTAATTTCGTATGCATGGCATTAGACGAAACGAATGGATTAGCGGTAGCCATCAAAAGCCTGACGGAACTCATGTATATTGGTTTCAAAAGAACCGCAATTGACGACTATCAATGGAAGCGAGCCCCAAAGACAAGTAGAGAAGTAAGAACAATGCACTCTATTCGGAACCAGCCGGACCTAAACCAACACGTCTTAGCAATACTTGCAAAATGCAATCACCTCAACCATCTCAAGCAACTTCAAGCCTTTCTCACCATCCTTGGCCACAGCCAAACACAGTTTTACGCCTTTAAGCTGGTCCGCTTCTGCGCTCTCTCTCTCACCAACCTTTCATACGCTCGCTTCATCTTCGATCATCTCCACTCTCCCAATGTTTATCTCTATACTGCTATGATTACTGCCTACGCGTCTCGGCCCGATCATGAATCGGCATTTGTATTGTACCGCAACATGGTTCGTAGGGGACGCCCTCCGCCCAATCATTTTGTCTATCTACACGTCCTGCAATCTTGTCCCGAGGCGTGGGAATCTCATGGCACTAAAATGGTGCATGCCTAGATTTTAAAATCAGGTTTTGGTCGATATTCAGTTGTGGAAACCGCTCTTGTTGACTCGTATTTGAGGATTTGTTCGGATATCATTAGTGCGAGACAGGCGTTTGATGAAATGTACGATAAAAATGTTGTCTCATGGACTGCTATGATTTCTGGGTACGCCCGACTTGGGGAGATTGGTAATGCTATATCATTGTTTGAAAAAATGTCGGATAGAGATGTCCCGGCTTGGAATGCTGTTATTGCAGGGTGCTCTCAAAACGGCCTTTTCCCCGAGGCAATTTCACTCTTCAGAAGAATGATCAATTTTGCACTGGAGGGACAACATCGAGGTAATAGGCCGAATCAGATTACAGTTATTTGTGCGCTCCCAGCTTGTGGCCATACTGGCATGCTCTAGCTTGGTAAATGGATACACGGTTATGTTTACAAAAATAGGATTAATAACAACACACTCATCTCAAATGCTCTAGTAGATATGTATGGGAAATGTGGGAGCTTGAAAGAAGCAAGAAGAGTTTTTGACATGACCTCGAAAAAAACAGTGATCTCATGGAATTCCATGATCAATTCTTTTGCTCTCCATGGACAAAGTGAGAGGGCAATTAACATGTTTGTGGAGATGATGCACTGTGAGGATGATGTCAGACCAGATGAGGTTACATTTGTTGACTTGTTGAATGCTTGTGCTCATGGAGGACTGATTGAAAAAGGCCTTTCTTATTTTGAATTGATGACTCGGGATTATAGGATTGAGCCCAAAATTGAACATTTTGGCTGCTTGATAGACCTTCTAGGTCGAGCAGGTCGATTTGAAGAAGCCATGGACGTTGCTAGGGGAATGAGTATGGAACCTGATGAGGTTGTTTGGGGTTCTTTGCTTATTGGATGTAAGATTCATGGTTGCACAGATTTGGCAGAACTCGTAGTCAAAAAGTTGATTGAAATTGACCAAATAACGGTGGTTATGGTATAATGCTGGCCAATATATACGGAGAGCTGGGGAGGTGGGATGAGGTCCGAAAGGTAAGGAAGAAGTTGCAGGAGCAGAATTCTTATAAAACTCCAAGTTGCAGTTGGATTGAAGTTGACAATCAAGTTTATCAGTGTTATTCTGCTGATAAATCACATTACAAAACAGAAGAAATATACAAAATTTTGGAAAGTCTACTTGATTTTGTTATTTTGAAGTGAGGTCAGCAACGGTTCTCTCTCTTATTCAGTTCGCTACTCCTCTCTACAACTAAGAGGAGATGGGAGTGGGAGCAAAGAAATTATCGCTATCTGCATCAGAGTGCATGGAAGCTCTGATTGTAATTATATATAGGGTATAATTGGCAAATCCTTTAACTCAATGCAAGTGGAGAGTTATGTCATTTCCCCCTCGAAACCATGGCTAATGCTCTAACAGACTCGGAGAGATTTGAGGTTAATCGAGGAAATAGTATGACTTAGGAGTAACTTTAGGAGATTACACCAGCAAAGGCTGCAACAAGACTCAAAAAGAAAAAGGAGAAAAAAAGTGAAACTGAAATCCTTTATTCACACTGAAAAGCCACATAACCATAGTTTGCTCGCTAAGAAATTGTCCATAGTTTTAAAGCTCCTGCTTGGCCTTATTGCTGCACTTTGGATTTGGCTGGTTCGTCCTCTTCTGCAGCAATGCTGACCACCCTGGGGCTCTTGATCTTGTCAGGGGACAACTTGGGCAATGCCAAAGTGAGCACACCGTTCTCCAACTTGGCCTTGACAGAATCCAGGTCCACATTCTCAGGCAACCGGAACTGCCTCCAGAACTTGCCATACGATCTCTCCATCCGGTGCCAGTGCTCCCCTTTCTTTTCCTCCTCCCTCTTCCTTTCTCCGCTCACTCTCAGCACCCGGTCATCCACCTCGATCTTCAGATCCTCCTGCTTCAATCCCGGCACATCCAGCTTTATAACATGACCTTCCGGCGTCTCTTTCCAGTCTACCCTGGCCGGAGACAGTGCCAAAGCGATGTCTTCCTTGTCGAGGCCAACTGGGATTTGCTCCAATACTCGGAACGGGTCTGTCCATATATCAGCTAACATACTCCCCGGACGCTCTATGAGTGGGAGCAAAGACCCATTGGAGAACCGAACAAGAGTACAGAGTAAGAGAAACGAAGCGAGGACATGCTTTACTTGTGCTCTCATTTTTCCTCTTGCTGCTTATTTTGTGTGCGCTGAAACTATTTTGGGTTGTTCAGATTGATTGATCTCAGAGATTTTTTTGTAGTAGGAGAAGGCTGATCTTGTATGGCAGTGTGCAATGTTTATCTCACCTTTGAAGAGTGGGTGGAAGGCCATGCTATTTATTATTACGCGGGGAAGGGACAGGCATTAGACGTTGGAAAACTTTGGAGAGCTCTAGAGAAATAGGGAAGGTTCCTGCATTACTTTCTCCTGTGGGGAAATTAAACTGAACTTTTACGAGTAGAGAAGGGAGGGTGCAAGATCTTTCCAACATGTTCCAGACAATTCATGTCCCGTTCTTTCGGTTTAATATTTTTTTTTGAGCACTTCTACACATCTGCCCACACTCTCCACACACCATACATTCAAATTTTTTATTTTTTATTTTTTTTTAACTCATTACACTAAGTGTGTTAAGTGTGTGATAAATAGTAGAGTGTGAAGAAGATTTTTTCTTTTTTGAATTTGGGGTTCAAGTGATTGAGAAAGTAGCACATAAAAGTGAGTTCTAAATATTTTTTACACCGTGTAAATATTTCAGACGTATTTAAAAAATTAATAAATATTTTTTATTCCACTTCTACTTAGATTTCTTAAGTTCAAAAAAGAACTTGGGGTGTTTTTGTGAGTTCAAATATTTTATTATACCCAATTCAATAGTGTGGAAATATTAATAGAAAGAAAAATGTTTTAGTCAAAAAGATTACAAAAATAAATTTACAAATTAAGTGCTTTGATGTGGTACGTTAGATTGTAAATTTATTTTTATTATAAAGTAAATATAACATATCATATGAAATTATAATAATTTGTAGATTTACTTTTTTGTATGATTTTTTTTTTATGACTATAGCACTTCTCTATCCGAAATTTTCCTCTGGTATTCCATGTACCATGAAGAAATGGGCCCGTTGGGCCTTTCCCATTTTTGCCAAACGGGACCTGAGACTTTAGGGCGAGCCCAAGGCTCTTTTGCTGAATAAATTAGCATGCGTGCAAATGGCCCATGCATCCTCTCTCTCCTTCAATCATTTGGGTGAGTTTGGATGTTGAAGTGAGTTGAGTTGAGTTGAGTTGAGTTGAGATGATAAAATATTGTTAAAATATTATTTTTTAATATTATTATTATTTTGAGATTTGAAAAAGTTAAATTGTTTATTATATTTTGTATTGAAATTTGAAAAAGTTATAATGATGAATTGAGATGAGTTGAGAGTATTTAACGTTCCAAACGAAGCTTAGAGGACAAGCTTTGCATGAGTTGCACGACCTCCGACTGCTTATGCTTCGAAAGAGTAGGATGCCTTGCTGAAAGTTCTACTCATCAGGCGATCCTCCATAAATGAAAAAAAGAAAGAAATGAAATGAGGGAGTAAGAGGAGATATCTATAATTGTTTTTAAGAATCAGTCTGATCTTTTTACGTGTGGATTGGATTATATGAAGATGTTATGCAGACATGTACTGAGTTCCGTATCTTTCATACGTAGTTAGCAACTTAGCGAAAGGTCGCTATATGTGATATCGAATCGAAGTTCATATGAACCAATGACCCAAGGATATAGAATCTTGCAGATTTTAACTGATGTTTTATCGGCCTGGCACTTTCCTCAGATGCACCTCTCCGAGTAACAAAGGGTCAAGTTCTGGATGATTCACTGCCATATCTAATTTAGTTTTTGGCAGTAGCTGCATCAAAGATAAACACTAAATTAAGAAGCAATGGCAGCAGCTCGATCGAGTGGTGAGAAGATTTGACCATCAATTTGCAGTCTCCCCCCATGCCAATTTCCCTGACAAATGGACCAACTCAGCAAGCAAACCATGCAAGAGAAGATGGGTCGTTGATGGGGGGGGGGGGGGGGGGTTTCACTGTCACACCCAAAGCTGCTCCAGCTGTACCCTACTCGTATGGTCCCTTTCAATCTGATTCACCATATGGGCAATGGGCCAGTGTTTCAATCTCGATCCTTAACGCAAGCAGAACTAATGAGATGAGAAGATGGATGTAACCCGGAGGCTTATTATTCAACCAAACATAAGACATTGAATAAGTTTTGGAGTTTTCAAATCCTAGAGACTAGTAGAGACACAGCAATAAATCCGGCCTTGCTTCCTCCTATATATATATATATACATGCATGGTTCCCTCCTTGCAAATGGCCTATCTAAACAGGAAGATATAATACAAAGGAAAAGAATGTAGCTTTCAGGTGCTTGCTGGCTGCTCAGAATAAAATGAAAAAGATGCATGCAGGCTGGCTGTCTTAGCTAGGACGATGTCCACTCCCTTGATTCTGAAAGCAGAAATGAGCTTGTGAGTTTATATACGAAACTTCTTTCTTTCCATATTTTGTTATTACCTCAACATTCCGTGCATTGATTCACTTCATTTTGCGTTGGCTATTACCAGCATTTCATGTCTTGTTTCCCTTCATTTGTTTTTTGGTCGCTTGTATCCTTAGGATCACTCACATATCGTTGAGGAGATAGTTGTGTGTTCCCTAAAGCATTCAAGAACTACCTTAGATATATCTCAGCTAAAGAGGAAGAAGAAGAAGATAATATGAAAATAAAATGCGACGTATGCGAGAAATTGGAGGCAGAGGTGCTATGTTGTGCGGATGAAGCGGTACTATGCAGGGGATGCGACGAGAAGGTGCATGCAGCTAACAAGCTGTCACAAAAGCATGAGCGTGTCCGTCTTGTCAAACACCCATTGTCGTCTTCGTCATCCTCCTCTTCGCATCCCCAGCTCCCTCCATGTGATGTCTGCCAGGTATGCCTCCCTCTTGCCAATTTCTATACGCTGCAATTTCTGTATGGTAAATACCCCCTACCATAGTAATCAATATAAATAACGAGGCTTTATCTTAACAGATTACAAATCAATAGCCTAATTAAGACAATCAATCGAGAAAGTTGACTTATTATTCTTGGATATTATGTTAAACTGCAAGAAGTTTTCCTATTCTTGTAGTCCCCTGCAAATACAGCAGATTACCAGAGTAGCTCATACGACAGACAAGGCTGGGGCTTGTTACAGATTCCGGTTGTGTTTAATCCCAATTAGCCTTTTTTATTTGATAGTTGGAAAAAAGTATTCTTTTTCACTAAGCACTTCGACAAAATCTTTTCTTCGATTTTTGATCAAAAGAAGCAGTTGATAAAATATTGAATTGCAAATTATGCATGCAGGAAAGAAATGGGTATTTCTTCTGCTTAGAGGATAGAGTACTACTCTGCAAGCACTGCGACGTCACAACCCATACGGGAACTCCCTACGCATCACCCCACCAAAGATTTCTTATTGCAGGCCTTAAAGTCGCCCTTCAACCTTCAATCAACCACCACAACATTGGCTTCAACAGTGGAAATTCAAGCTCGCCAATGTCAAATAGTTCTTCCGGTTTCCCTGCTGACAACGAGAGCAGGGCAGCAATGACAATGGAAGTTGAGGCTGCATCCGCAGAGACTAGAACCACCTTCTCAGATGAACATCACTTCGCAACCGGGCTTCGTTGGTCATTGGATGAGATATTTGACTTGAAGGATTTTAACCACTATGAGTTTTCCGAAGTTGGGACATCAAGTACGCCAAATTGTACTAAAGACTAAAACGGTTCAAAATGTATCGGAATTTCTCACTTCTTTTGCTTGTATGATTGTGCACAATCATGTTGAGTAATGCAGATTGGTTTAAGTTGTATAACAGTATGGCGTGTTTGTTCACTGACCACTGATCAGGCTTGCATCAAGCCGTGTGTATCAATCTTCATTTATTTTTGCCTACTTTCGATATATGGGAGCTTAGTTGACCACCAAAAGTTTCTTAGCTTCCTCAAATAGTCACGGTCACACTGCATACTTACACTGTATACTGTTGGGTTGACCCTGGTTTGTTTTGTGTGTAGCCAGATTTAATGATCCGACCTAATAAAAATTCATTGCCATTTTTTGTGTGTTTTTAAGAAAATTTTATACACCATACTACCATCTCACTTTCATCCCACTAAATATAATGTGGCATATTTATCACTATTAAATGATAATTTATTGCATGTTTCTTTATCATCTAATGGTGATTAATGTGCTATAGACTATTTAATATAATCAAAATAGGATGAGAGTGTGGTGTATAACATTATTCGTGTTTTTAACATTACTCGCTTTTAGCCATTGAACCGATCTGACCTAACCCGTAATTAGAGTTTACTTGCTAATGTGCCATATGGCCTCACTGTATTTTTCATCTTTCATCTAATGAATAAAATAATCTACAGTTCTGTAGATATAGATATGTTGTCGAACCACGTAAATCTTGTATTTATTTGTGATTGATTTCGTTTTTGCTTTCTTTTTTCTCTCATTGTTTCTAACACATACCCAATTTTGTTTTATTTTCGTGTGCATACGTTATAATATAAATACAACCGGCCTGCAGGCAATCCTGCTAATTTCCATTTTCCGTGACTGATTTGGTCATACCCGCTATGATTGTGGAGGCCTCTTATTCAAAATCTAATAACTACTTAGTGATTTATGCACCGCACCATATTATAAATTATGCTTTATGATTATATAAATGCTATTAATTTCGTCACTTGCATCATTACCACATACAATATTTTATCCAACATGATGATCCGTTGGGCATTAAATGCAATTTCTAATTAAATATGCAATTAATCCACCTTTTAAGTTATTCTTTGATTAGAACGGCGAAGATGCATGTCTCGATCTAAGGGCTAATTAACTTGATCATATGCCTTTAATTAAATACGCACTACACGTGAGCAAACAGTAGATGATACAATGAGATCATAAACATATTATATATTATATATATATACAGCGGATTTACCTGATGATCTGCTAGCTCATGTTAAAGAAAAATATTATATGTAGCATGCTCGATTCTCTAACTTGTAAGTACGTTATATACCCTCCATGATTTGAGTTTTGATCAAGGCGACATGATCTCTTCCTAGTGACCATTTAATTAAAGAGGCGATTCGCCGATTCCTTTTGAATAAGTACTTACATGATCAATCGTCTTCCAAGCCATATATCGACAATGAATGAATGGTCCAAATCAACCAAGCATCATGTAGAAGATCTTGAGGATTATTTATTCCAATATGCGTGGGTCAAAATGAGATATTTTTATACTTGCTGTTGTTCTCAAGTTTGTGATTCTTTCCTTATATCTTCCTTTTCTTGTTTTCTTTAATTATCTTTTGATCATTCATTTTGGGAAAATAGTAACAATTAGTGGATAATTACTAATTCTCATCTTCAAACTCTCCTATCCCATGGATTGAATCTGAATATTCCCATTTATAATTAAATAGGATCAAGAAGCACCAATATTATCGGGCCATATTAGATTATATATAGATATATATATATATATTTTCACTTCCTTTGTTATTTTCCTCCCCTAAACTTTGTGTTGACCATATTACTATGTCTAAATTAGATTGTGAGCTTCACTTGGAAATTTGGACTCGAGAACTATAGTAGCCACATCTTTTCAACACATTTTTGTGTGTGTGTGTGGTTTTATATTTTATGTATGCTCTTCTAAGGTCCCGTTTGGATGTTGAGTTTAGTTGAGATGAGTTGAATTTTTTTATTAATAGTAGTGAGTTGAGATGGTTGAGTGAGTTTTGTAGAGCCCATGCACCTAAGATGAGTTTAGATGTGTTTGGATGTTAAGATGAGTTTAGATGTATTTATGGGAAGTTGACAAAGGTTGTGGATCTCGCGCATGTAAAGAAGTGTTGAGTTGAAAAAGGTTATGAGTCTCATGTGTAAAGAGGTTTTGAGTTGAGTAATGTTTAGTGATCGAGAAAACCTTAGGACCGGTTGGGCTTATAACCTACAAATAATAGCCCTCCAATAGTTGGTTGCCACGTAGGTTACACAACTTAGTGATGGTGTGACCGCACTTCACCTTATTCCTCGCCATCCACTTCGTCCCTCTCGCACACAAAAGCTCTTTGGTCACTTATAGTCTCGCTTCCTCTCGACCATCTTTCCTTGAGTTGAAATTCCTTTAGTTGAGGCATTCAACGAGAAAATTAAGATGTCATCTTTCCTAAAGCATAACAATTCTAAATTCGGACCAGAAAAATTAGAGAAAATTAGCAATGAGTGCCTTACATTATCACCTTCCCAAGTTTCGTCCACGCAATTTGCCATGAGAGAATCGCATGGTTTTCCGACAGAAGAGTTCCAAGTCTCGCAACGAGCAGTGATTATGAGAGGTGGATTTCAGTTGAAACATGTCGACGTCGGACTAGGAGGTGGTGGTGGAACAAGAACAACTATTGGGCGGCAGAGGAAAGAGATGGAAGAGATGAGCTTCGAATCACGATGGTGAGGGCTGCTTCGATGAAAGCGATAGTGAGTTTGGAATCAAATCGAGACGAAAGGGAGGGGCTCTGGTGACCTAGGTTTGTGATTCGTTGTGGGTGCATCTATTCTCTATTTGGTGTGATATATGATGTGGAAACTCATAATAGGAGGGTTGATTCTCTAATAAAAACAGTCGAACTGCTCCAAAGCGGCTTTGTTATTGATTTGGGAGTTAAGTATTTAGATGTTAGACTCAGTTTAAAATTAGACTGAATTAAGTTGATTTCGGTATTTTCCAACATTCAAACGGGGCCTAAATATTCTGGCCCTTTATATATGCTTAATTGTTTGATCCTTTTAACTTGAGATCACACACTTTTACTTTGCTCAAATACATAGATATGCACACCCTCAAATTCTCAAGTACTTGAAACAAGTAGTAATTAAGCACCAAGAACCTCACGTTAAGATACAAGAGCTAGCAATGGAAAAATTTTGGTTGAAAGTACAAAACCAGTAAGTTCACTCCGATTATGAACGAAAACTTCTTGGCCAGAGCTTTTAGTGGCCACCGTGCGTGCCTGTATCGGGAAATTAACGGTAATGTTAATGAGTTTTTAGAAAACCACAAGGGCTAGGCCGACAGTACTGTTCCTTGTCTCTTAATATATTCGCATCCCCCAGATTATGCTGTGCAGTAGAAAGATCTCACAGACCTTGTCATTGAAGAGTCTAATTGTCATGTAGTGGAAGTTGTGATTGGTTAATTGGGATGATCATCTTCATCAAACACAACCCATACTTTGCTAATTTTGGTCTCCAGTGCGCATGAGAAGAGAGTTGATGACAAACTGATATCGCCCTTTTTGCATTCTTTTGCTGCCGTTGCCCCTTGTGGCTTCGTTGATTTTGATAGCCCCAAGATGGGAGGTAGTGCTGATGAAGCAGTAGTCTTGCTCAACACATGAAAACTATAGGAATTGGCCGTTTGATCAATTTGTGGACAGCCCAAGCATTGTTCCAATGCCATAACATGCTCCATAGTGATGATTTGAACATATGGGTACTCCAAACTCTTATTCTCAATAATCCATTTGCAGTTCTCATACAGATCGTGAAGCTCCTGACTTTGCTGGGATGCCTTCTTAAGTATTTCACAGGCTAAAGCCCTCGCCGGCTTTGTTAAATCAAAGAACATGTTAACAAGAGCAGCGATGCCTTCACAAAAAGTCAAGTATAGCTGAAAGCTCTCTTTCAAGGTGTTGCTCATGGCTGCTTGAGCCAGGTTATCTGAAGGCAAAATATCCAACGGTGAACAACTCAAGACCCTATCTATAAGTAGTTGACATTTTGGCAATTTTCGGAATACCACGTCGATTGACTTCTCTTCGTAGCATCGAAACTGGAAGCTGCCTTTAGACATAACAGGTTCGAGTTTTCCTGCTTGGTTGATGAGCCAACCCATCCTTTCTTCCAGATATGCTGCATAATTGTGCAGAAAACAAACTGAAGGGTCAGAATTTTTAGAAAACCAGCGGGTACTCATTTGGAGATGACCAGATATGTGTGCATCTCGTAGCTGTTGCTCAAAGCAACGGTTGCCTCCACGTAGGAGGCGATGGATGAGGACAAGGGTCTTGAGGGCGACAAGGCGGTCTCTGGTTTTGCAAAGACGACGAGAAATTCGTTCAGCCAGAAAAGGAATGGATCCAGGGGAGTTAGAGACAAGGAAGAGAATCTCATGCATGTGTTTGTCGTCGATGGGGCCATTATCATGGCCAGTAGCGCGCAGGACTGCAATATCTATGTTGGAAAAGCCATCATAAGGGTTGTGTATCATAGCCTTGCCGATCGATGCATGATCCTTTACTAAGCCAAGAGCTAGCCGGAGCTTTCCCTGTATGTCTACCCTCATGATCTTTCTAATTTTCTTGTGTTCAGAAATGCGATGGGAACAACCTTAATTTGTGTGTAGAGAGCACCTGGGCCAAGAGCGCACTTATAAATAGATTGAGGGGTTAGAGACGGATCAAAGAAAGACATGGAAATAAATTGACAAGGAATTAATGAAGAATCAAATCTTACATTTTAAAACATGACAGAGTAGCCTCGACTCTATCAAAAACAAAGAGACTGCATTATGGGAAAGAATGTTCGTTTCAAACAAAAAGATTTACAGTAGTCTTGATCAGGGCCTACAACTATCATTATTCTATGTGCTAGGAAGTATGCAAGTCAACGAGGACTGTAGAAATGAGCTGATTATACCGTTAAACGGATAATAACACATCGAAAAACCACCGAAAATTTTTAAAAAAAAAACTAATTATTTTTGTTTTATTCAGAGAAAGAAGATAAGGAGGGCAGGTAGTTTAGTTTGGTCATTGGCCACACCAGCACTAAAAGCCTTGGATTCTCTTTGTACTCGATCTAATTAATGAATTGTGTTCATTAACATTTCCACTCCTTAAAAGGGTGAATTGATGGTTGTAGTGTGGGAATTAAACAAAAAGGTAGAAAAAAGAGATCGAGGGAATAAGAAAGAGTGCCTTACAAGCCAGCCTGCCTGCCTAACTTTGATGGATATGAATAAAAAACAAACAAGGCAAAGAGTCAACGAGCGAGGCAAAAGTTATCATATTGTGGTGGGGCCGGGAACAAGAACCTCATTCTTCAGGAATAGGAATATTCTTTCTGCATCAAACTCTCCTCTTAGTCGTAACATCACCACATAAACAACGTTTTTGCACTCTTCTTGTAAGGGAGATTGAAGCCCCGGCCGGCCCCCCGCTTAACTGGCATAGATCAGGGTAAAAACCAGAAAAAGAAAAAAAGGTGCTTTGTCATATTCTATTCTAGCAAGCAAGCAATTATCCAAAATGTTTCTTGTATAAACTAAGAGTACTACTAGAGTCGGCATTAACAACACAATCCTCTATCATACAAAGTACAAACAGAACAGAAAATGATGTCTTATTTACTTGACTGACTTTTTTTTTTTTAAGACACTTGACTGACTCTTATCGATAGATCATCAGCACCACCTGATTTAAAACGATGCCCCAAAAAAACCCATATAACAAAGAACATAATTAGTAGCATTAGGCGGTTTTGAATATAAGAAGTATCTCATCTCATCTCATCAATTTTTTATTTCATACAAAATATAATAAAAAAATTTAACTTTTTCAAATCCTAAAACAATAACAATATTTTATTCAATTTTCAACTTTTATCGCAACTTATCTCATCTTATCTTAACTTACTATCCAAACGGCACCTAAGATTGTGTTTGGTAAGTGAATCACAACTATTCACTACTATTCACAAACAGTCCACTACTATTTATTAACTATATATATATGAGAAATGATACTTGCAGTCGTGCAAGCGCCGTGCAGTCGTTTTGATAACTCCGACTAAAACATTAAAATCTATCTTATTTACTATTGAAGTTCAACTATACAATATAAAATTGGATAACATAATTATATTGAAATCTATTAAAATAGACAAAGTAAAAATGTCATTTAATTAAAATAGACTTAATTAGTTTTAAAGTATTTAAAATAAAACTAAAATCTTATTATAATACACTACTGAAGTAGTAATAGAATACTTAACAATTTATTTTGAAAAGAAAAGTATTTTCTATAGACTTTCGTATCACGAGCCATGCAAAACAAGTTTAATATAAAAAAAAAATATGCCCCCATGAGCTATCATGGTGACAAGGGTGTTTTGGGAATGTAAAATCATAAACATGGACTGTTTGGGAAAAGCATGAATACAAAAGGAAAAACTGAGTTTGTAAAACAAAAAATCAAGACCAAACAATGCAACAGAGGCATCCATACTCACCGAGAGAGTGGAGCCGCGACGTAGCTGGGTACGGTGGGCAGCGGTGATCACGACGGCGGAGCAGTGAGAGAGAGAGAGAGAGAGAGAGAGATCAACGAATGAGAAAAATATGCGAAAGAGATAAGAGTAAGCCGAGAGAGAGTGACACGGAGGTGCTATCGGTGACTGGCTTAACTCACGGTGGGGGAAATAATTCCCTTGTTTTGGTGTGGCAGATCAGAGCAGCACTTACAGGGGTTTTTTTTTGTGGCTGTGCAACGATGGTCAGAAGGTGGAGTTACGACTTGGGTGGCTGGCGACACCGCTAGACGTTCGTCGTGCAGCGGGCTGAGAGCACACAAATGTGCTATATTTTTATGCATGCAAAACAGGGGCTACGGCTGCGGCTATTGGGGTGGTCTCCATGGTTTATTGCGTGGCTATATGCACAGGAGGGTGGCTCGCAGTGAGGAGGAGTGGTTAGCGGCTTGGGAAATCTTTATGTGACTTGTAGCAAGTGATGTCGATAGATGGTATGGTAAGATGTAGAGCGACAACCTTAGATTTGATGGGTGAGTTTCTACGTGGGATTTATATAAAGAAAGTTGGTAAACCCTAGAAAAGAAAACGTGCATGACGTGAAGACGTGAGTCATGGGGTCTGATATTTGATCCTCACGGCTTGGGGGTTTGGGAATGCAAAAATTTAGATTTTTGTAAGAGTTTTGGACCTCGACTTGACCTCTAAAAAATACTAACTTGTTCAAAAATTATTTCAGCCTATAAAAAGAATTTTGATTTTACCTAAATGTCAAATTCACGTAAAATCATAATCCACCAAAACAGAGAATTTAGGTCCGTAAGCTATTTTAAAAAAGTTATTTGAAAACTCAAATGGCTTCCCGCACATAAAAATCCAAAATATTTTGAAAACAACCTTGGCACTGGACCCGGATGTTACACTCTTTAAGTATAGTCTTCTCTATGATTTTAAACATTTGGTCTTCCTTCCTTGTCAACTTCAAGCACAGAGCTAAGCACGGGGAGATCGAGTGGGGAAAGACAGAGAAGAAAAAAATGGAGGAAATTGAAGAGATGGAGATTGTAATAGTTGGCGCTGGCATTTGTGGCCTTGCTACTGCGCTTGCTCTTCATAGGTTTCTTCATCTTCTTACCCTTCTTTTCTTCCCATCACTAATCCTGCTTCCTAATTAGCGATTTAATGCTTGGAAACAATTTTTCTGTGATATGTGAATTGAACGTGTAGAAAAGGTATCAAAAGTGTGGTTTTAGAAAGATCGGAGTCACTGCAAGCAAGCGGAGCAGGTATCACTATCCGGACGAATGGTTGGCGGTGCCTTGATCAGCTTGGTGTTGGCTCTGACCTTAGACAAACTGCCCTCCCTTTGCAAGGGTAACTACGTGTATTATATGCCCCCTTCCTCTCGTAATAGGCCCGAATCATATTTAGGGGAAACTTTTGGTATGAAGGATTTTCTTTCAATTTGTGTCCCTTTGCCAATTTCTATAAAAAAAAAATGTCATTGTTGGCTTGTGGCAAACTTATTGCCGGTCGATTAGTATCATAAACTTATTGTCGGATCAGAAATATTAGATGCTCTTTGTCGAAGTGTTATACTTTCATCAATAGACTGGATCACAAATGCGATAAACATTCTGGTTGACATTCATGAGAGCTCGTGATCCTATAGTCAGCATGCGGACTATCATTAACATAATCATATCGCAATTTTAGGCATTTGTTTTGCATGCATGTTTATTTTAACATCTGTGGTAAGACGTCTATCTAATCAGTATTACTGAAAAGCAGGGGACGCGAGATGCAGCTTTCTAACGGCAAGATAAAGGAAATATCACTCGGGTAAGTTCTTTTGCTTTTAAATGTGTATGGGGGAAGGCCGTAATCTGCAAATTGTGTGAAGTGCATCTCAATAAGTTTGTATGCATTTTTTATTAAACACCTGTGCGCTTATAGATTAGAATGACTAATTAATGTTATGATCAGAGTTTCCTGAAATTATTATAAAACCTGTTTCAAACTCGTGCACCTCCACCCACCTAATATTGGTGGACTAAACCAATTCTGGACTGATACTGTTCTTAAAGTGTTTGACGAGCCACCAGAACTTTTAACTGACATTCATCAACAAATCCTTTGAAGGAAGAACAAAAACGAATGATATTGAACCCTGTAACCAATATTTGTAGACATCTACAGGAGACGGGCAGAAACTTGATGCATGAGGCGGAGTGATCTTATCAGGATCCTAGCAGAAAGCTTGCCTCTCGGCACAATTCACCTTGGATGCCAAATACTCTCGGTTACACTAGACCCACTTACTTCCTATCCAATTATTCAGCTCCAAAACGGGAGTGCCATCCATGCTAAGGTATTCTTTTTGAGTTTCATTTAGCCCAATGATCATTAAGTTTATATCATTTTTCTCAATTAGATTGGATGTAATACCCTGCTTGGCTATTGTGTGGTTCACTTTGCAGTTCTCATACTTAGTAACCTTTGAGGATCCTTTGGTCTACAAATCATTTGGATTACTGTCTCTTAATTCCAGTTATAATAGATCAGAAATGTTTGCAATTATTGTCAAATGAAAATTGTAGTTTCTAGGAATTAATTCATTGCTTTTCCAACAACTATTTGCTCTACCAGCTTTCTCAAGAACACTCGTAAAGATTGATGAGGCTCTTTGAGAATATGATTCTAATCACTAATTCACAATTTCCCATCAGCTTAAACTTCTAGATTGATCGGTTATTCCACATGGTATTATAACAACGGTTCAAAATATTTGGGTCCATGTGCCATCTGGTCCTGCAAATGTGAGGGGAGAGTGTTAGATAATAAAATTCAAAGAATTAAATCAACCCTTTCCTTACAGTGATTGAACACATGCCAACAGAAATCTTAAGTTGTTCTGAACAAGGGTAGACTCTGTTGAGGACTTGAGGCTGATTGATCAAATGGTTGGAAATTGATTAACAAGACTTGTTTATAGCCTTTGTGTTCTATGGCATAATGCCTCGTACACTTGTCTGAGTCAAGGTTTAATCTGTCCTTGATCATGTTGCAGGTTTTGATTGGATGTGATGGAGCCAACTCTGTAGTTGCAGATTTTCTTGAGCTAAAGCCAAAAATTCTTTTATCGTTGTCGGAAACTAGAGGTTTTACCAATTATCCAAGTGGTCATGATTTCGAGATGGAATTTTTTCAAGTTTCTGAGGGCGACAACATAATGGTTGGAAGGCTGCCAATTGATAATAAGTTGGTCTATTGGTTTGTCAATCAGAAAATAAAGCCCAAAGGTACACTCTTATATGATACAATTTATTTACAACTGCTGTTTCCCTGTGAAAGTACAAAAGAAATTTATATGTGGAAGTTTTTTAGTCAAAGAATGTAAACAGTACGTTGCAACACTATCAAATTTCAGCAAGTTTTGTGTTTTGATAGTTTCTTGCAATAGCAATGAAACCTATCTGTTATATCTATTACAATATATGATCTCTTCCCAATTCACAAGTTTTGAAAGGTTTTAATTTTTTAGGAAGAGGCAGTACCCCAAGTCTTGAAAGGTCATTGCATGATTAAATACTTGCATATACTCAAGTATTTGTCATAAATGCTTGTGAAGATTGTGAGAAGAAAAATGCTACTCTCACAGCTCCTTTCTACTGCTGCAAGTTACTGCTGTGATTTTTTATTTTATTTTTACTTAGTGATTAAGGAAGTGCTTTTTAATAATATTGTGATTTTTTTTAAAAAATATTTAAAAGTGTTAAAATATATATGTACGAAAAAGCAAAAAAAAAAAAAAAAATGATCCTATGACCCGGTGAGAATCATAAGCTGGTCTTTTCTTTTTTATTTAAATATATATATTTTTCTTCTGCCCAATTAGATATTTTCGCTTTCTGTAGAATTCTATGCTTGTGACTGACTGGTTTCTTCGCTGCGATTAGGTATAGTAGTGATTCTACGTGTTGTTACAGTGGCCACAGGCTTCAATTTATAGTTTGGTGTGTTATATACTTGTTACACGAATAGGTGCAGTGATTGCAAAGGATCCAGAGCTCATTCATAAACTGACTCTTGAATCGATTAAGGACTTCCCCACAGAAGTGGTGGACATGATCAGAAACAGTGAGCGTGAATCGATCTCTCATGTACGCTTGGTACACCGTGCCCCCTGGGAATTACTTGTTGGAAGTTTCCGAAAAGGAAGCGTGACGGTGGCCGGAGATGCCATGCATGTCATGGGTCCGTTCGTGGCACAGGTGGCTCAGCTGCTATAGAAGATGGAGTCGTCTTGGCAAGATGCTTGGCACAAAAGTTGGACGAAATTGATATCAAGACTAATGGGTGGAGGAGGAGGCATAAAGTTGGAGAAGCAATGGATCAATATGTGAAAGAACGGAGGATGAGATTGGTCTGGCTCTCCACACAATCTTATCTCCACTGTTTGCTAATCGATAGTACTCCACCCTTGCTTGTAAGACTTATATGTATGGTCTTACTTATGCTTCTCTTCAGTGACTATGCAGCTCACACTCAATATGACTGTGGCCGCCTATGAGGCATCGGCCATGCTTTGAATCTGGGCAATTAATATGGGAAAAACTCTATTTATCATCATCCTCTTATCATATTTTTATGTAGTATCAAATGATTTGAAAGTAAGTAAAAGTTGATAAATAGTTTTCTAATCATTTAATGTCATATTAGAAGATGATGTGAGGATAGTAATTAAAATGACGATAAATAACATTTCTTTTAATATATTATGCAGTGGGCATAACGATGCAGATTGCTCAATAAATGTATTGTTAGGAGTAATTCGACATACAACTGTGAAGTGCGTAACTGCCGCGTAATCGCTTTGAAAAAGAGTGGGGTCTACTATTAAAAAATTAATTTTTTTCATGTGGATTCCATGTTTTATTTATTTTTTTCAAAACGATTACGCAGCGGTTACACAATTCAAGGTTACAAGTATATTTTCTCATTTGATAATCAAGGTTAGCCCTGTTGTCAAACGTTCAAAAGGATCACCTAGCATTGATCATTTTGATTCATCTTCATATGTCTTATCAGGATTGAGTCATGATTATTATAATGTATTATTATAAGAAGAAATGTGGGCATCTGCCCCACACGGGACACACTCCGTGTAAAAAAAAAAAAAAAAAAAAGTGATGTGCAGTGTGTGCTGGTGTAGGGCAGATGTCCAGAATTACTCTTATTATAATGGATGAAAGTATGTAAGAAAAATATTGCTATTCATTGTAAATTTTGTCATTTCTAGTTATATGTGTTATATATATTAAACACTCGTATAAATAGTCTTTTTTTATTTTGAAGAATCGTATAAATAGTCACTTAAACTTAAAATGTGTAGAATCGAGCCTGAAAAACAATAATTGTTTGGCCGCTTGAATTGGTTGAGACCAAGAAAAAAAAAACAAAAAACAAAAAATACACACACCCACGCACTGGGTTGAATAAATGGGCTGACTTCTGCAAGAGCCCAACTAAACTTAATAAAGTGGGCCGAGGTCGACCCACTCTTCTTTCGAATGGACTATTTTATCTATTACTATTCCTCACGAGGTCACGTGCCAAACCTAACATTCTTTTTCTCGCTCTGGTTACTCGGTCGCACGGTGCTGACCAGGAGTGGTAGAGAATAGAGATGTGGAGGGCGGCGTAAACTGTTGTTTCCTTGAATTTCATTCAAAGATAATTACAATGGAGCTCCGCCGGTGGAGATCTCTCTCATGAATTTTTAGGAGGACAAAGAAGGAATTGTAATTTCTGATCAATGGAGTCGGCAGCAGCACCAGCATCGTCGGTCACTTTCTATGATTTTCTGGATCGAATGCGTAACCCGGCTTCCCTCGATCTCGTACGATCCATCAAAAGGTAAATTCAAACCCTCCAAAACTTTCTTTCGCTATTGTATCTTATATAAAATAACGTTTTAGTACCTAATTTGGAGGGGAATATTTGATTATTATATAACAATCGAACTTCTTTCTGTTTGATTTTTAGTTAGTTCAAAAGCTAATCGAACTCATTTTCAGCTTCATAGTCTCTTCTTCATTTTACGCGGCCAATCCCGAGAATGATGGCAAAAGAGTGCAAGAATTCTACTTGACAATGGAAGCTGCTATTAGGGAACATCCTTTGTGGACCGGTGCTACTGAAGAAGAAGTTGACCATGCAATGGAGGTACTTAATTTCACATCCACTAAAATACGAACTTTTTTGATTGATTAGTATTTCGTCTTACGCAGGTTTCTTTCGAAGTTAAATTTTAAACTGACAATAGAATATAGTACTCTTGTTTTCTCTCATGTAAAACATGATTTTTAGCAATTGAAGTGCCTAATTCGTAGATTTAAGGTGCCATATTGATCTAAATAGATTGACATCTGTATGACACCTATTGCAGGGTTTAGAGAAATATGTGATGACAAAGTTGTTCTCACGGACGTTTGCTTCTGCTTCCGAGGATTCAAAGATTGATCACGAAATCTCAGAGAAAATATGCTTGTTGCAAACCTTCTTGAAGCCCGAGCATTTAGATATACCAGCCGTTCTTCAGAATGAAGCTTCTTGGCTGGTATGCGTGCTGGCATGATTTAGGTCTTATTTTTTACTATTTCTTTTTATTTTTATATAGGTAATCAAAGATATTGTATTTATAGAAATAGGCAAAGCCCAGGTACACAGGAAATATACATGAAAAAAGCCTAACTAGAGGTTACAATAGAAAGAAGAAGATCATGGACGCTAAGTCCATTACAAACTATAGCCCCCGCCCATAGGAACAAAGACTTAAAAAAGAAAACTTTAAGCTCATCCATTGTTCTTTCTTGATCATCAAAACATCTAGCATTTATCTCCCTCCAAATACACCAACACATGCATATTATTTTTTACTATCATTATGTATAATAATGTATTCAGAAATGTACGGTGATACAAAACATGTTTCACATATTTAGGCATGGTATATTAATTCTTTAGTTCCATGGGGTAGCTATCGTTGCCTAATTATTGAGAATTTCACGGTACTATTGATGCACCATTGGAAAGAACAAGTAAAAGCTAGCCATTACAGAGATAATTTTTTCTTGTGATTATTTTCTGAAGGCAAGTTGCATCACCTTGAAATAGATTTGAATCCTAAACGGCTTTCAGACAAACATTTGTCTAAACCCAAAAAATATTAAAACTGCCTTAAATCTACCAGGCAAATTAATAATTTTTCTGAAAAATAAAGCAAAATAGTGAATAAAATTAGCACGAAATTGAACATACCAAACATTTTGATTAGGTAGGACCCTTCTTATTGTCACCAATGAACCTTAAGTTTTCACTGATATTGTGTTACACTGTTATGAAGCCTCATTTAAGGTACTTATAATACAATTATCAGTAGCAAAAGCAAACCAAAAACTCGATACACCAACTACAATAATAAGTTTGATGATTGCACAAAAACATATTCTAGCGTTATGTAGATGTGTATTTCTCTTTAGTGTTATTTGTGGCATTTTATGAATTTTTGCACAGACAATTTTCATTTGTACCTCAATATCTTTAGTCTATGATAAGGTTTTAAGGAATCGTCTAAAATAAATTGTATCAGTCGGCCTTGAGGTGAAAACCAGATCATTTAATGATCTTTGGATATTTCATTGTTGGATTGTTATGTTTCCCCCATGCCTCCCTGCTCCCCGTCTTTTCCTTTTCTCTGGGGAGTGTACTGGTCTCCAGAACTTATAAACGTCCCAGAAGTTTTTCTTCCTGAGTTATTTATACGTGCCTGGAGCAACTTCTTCGCTCGTTTATTTGTCTTTTAGAATTAGTGTATAGTCATCATTCTTTTTCCATTAACAATCAGTTATAGTAATCTTACCTGTTCCTCTAAAGGACTAGTTGTAATTTCCCTCCCTTTTTTCTTCCGACTCAGCTTGCAGAGAAAGAATTGCAGAAGATCAACACTTTCAAAGCTCCTCGTGAGAAGCTTTCTTGTATTATGAATTGTTGTAGGGTCATCAACAATTTGTTGCTCAATGCATCGATGTCAGAAAATCATGTACTGGCAGGACTAGATGACTTTCTTCCAGTTCTTATATATGTTACGATCAAGGCAAGCTCTCCTTGGTAATAAGCCATTCAGCTGAACGTCATTCTGTTTCTCAATTATGAGCATTTTTTTATCATATATTCATGATGCTGTCATCTTTATAATAATTGATATTTTAGCATCACCGTACCATTTTCTATTGGCATCTGTATCAATTACCTTTATATACTTATCAACACTGCTCCCATTAGTTATGGTTATCTTTGTGCAGCGAAAATAAACAAAGAAAAAAAATGAAAAATTGCATTTTATGAATGAAAATATTATTCTAATGGAATAACATGGTCCTTTCATCATTCTTTATATTATGTAAATTTGATGTTTATTGCCCAAGATCTCCATTCTGTGTCTTACATGCTTAAATGTCAAACTGCAAGTTTCTTGTCTCTAGTGTGTAGTTGATAATCATTGTTTGTGGCGGTGGAGTAACTATTAAGTTATGGTACATGTTTTTTTGATCGGTAGAGCTATGGTAAATCTTTAATTGTATTTGGTCATTTGGTGTTTGTCACTCAAGGTCTAACCTTTCATATGGATGCTTGATATTGTTGATCAATATTGCAAGTCCCTCTTCCTTCATTATAGCGAGTAACTGCATCCTACATCCGCGAAACCAGCTGACAAATTTGTAAGAAAACATTTTCTATTTGATGTATCAGTGAACTTGTAAAATCCATGTCCTGTTGTTGAATATCCGCTTTTGTTGTTTTGTTTGTGATGTGAAAGTTCCATTTTGTCCTATTAGCAGTAAGAATATTTCAGATTGTCTTATCTATAAGAATGCTCTAGGTTCTTTTTTTTTTTTTTACGTGATTGTTGTGAAAACTACGGTAAATTCTTAAAATACTATACTTAGCTTTTCAACTTGTTATGAGCAGGCCAATCCTCCACAGTTGCACTCTAACCTCAAATTCATCCAATTGTACCGGAGACAAGCCAAACTTGTCTCGGAAGCAGCTTATTATTTCACCAATCTTGTGTCAGCCAAGGAATTTATTGTCGATCTAAGCGCTAAATCTCTTTCCATGGATGAAATCAAATTTGAGGAGAGCATGCAAGCAGCAAGATTAACCAATAAAGAAATACAAACAGAAGCCTCAACCACATTACTAGGTCAAACAGATCCTAGTCCAACAAGAATACCAGATGAAAACAGAGATCTAAGTGGTAAGCCTGAAACCGCCATTTTTTTCTTAATTTTTTTTTATAAGTAAAAGAAATTTTATTGCTACTAAAATAGGGAAAAAAAAAACTAGTCAACAATTATTTGTTAATGTTAGTTTTAAGAGGGTTTTTACCATATTTCATTGAGCTATTTGTTTCACTATCATTACCTGCTGTAGTTGCTACTAACCACCCCAGTCCCCATATGTCAATCTCTCATCTACTGTTTTTAGAGACATTATAGCATCATTTCTCAACAACCAGAGAAAAAAAAAATAGTTTACACCAACAATCTATGTAGTAGATCCTCAAATGCCTTTGACTGCATTAGGTGGATCAAATTATCCTTACATGGATGCAAAGGCTGGTGAACTGACCATCGGAGATGTGGAGAGATTGCTGAGTTTGTACAAAGATGTAGTTACAAAATATACAAATCTCCGTGCTGCTGTTAGGCACCATTCTTTGTCCAAGGCAGGACCCCCTTTTCCTCATTCAGAAGGAACCAGTTTTTCGTTAACACGGCCAGAGGGAGTAAATACAAAAATTGATCATCAAAGAGGAAACTAACAAGGTCAGTGTCTCTCTAGAGCAATTTCTAAGTTCTTAGCTATACCTTCTTTGATGCTTGTATTAAATCATAATGGAATGATATTATTTGCTCATTCATGAACAATCTTGCAAAGAAAATTTCTCCTGAGCTTTTATAGTAGATGGAACAAAACTGTTAAATAGTATATCCTTCAAAAAGAAGCTGTACATTTTTCAGTACACAACACGCAATCAACCCACATAACATCTCTCTCTGTATATTTTTTTTTGTTCTTGATTGTTCGTTTTCCTTTTGTTTCTTCTTCTCCCTTCAGTTTGAGTAGCAGTAGCAATGATTTCAACTCTAAATTTTTGTTTCCTTTTGATATTTGACTTAGCCAAGGAAAAGATTCACACGGATATAGCAACAATCCACGGGTTGAAAGAAAGGCAGGAGCTTTCCGGATCAAAGAGTTTTCGGAGTTATGCCACACAGAGAAAGAATAGGCAATCAAGTCCCATACTTATCTGCATGTCATGCAGAAGTTAAAACAGCGCCTTGTTACCCGTAATACAGCCAGTACAGTACTCGTGGTCTTTGTCTTAGAGCACACCCTCGCCATACTGTCATTACTGTGTTAATTTTTTCGTATATTTATTTCTAGACTAATTTTTTGTCTCTCCTGGCAACCTCTCAAAAAGCAAAGTCTCCCTACATGGGTGGAAATTTCCATGGATGAGAGAGATATATTGGTGGGCCGGTGGCATCACTGGCAACGAATCTAACAGAGCCCATTCCAAAAAATTGGGTGCAATCGTCATTGGATCCTAACCAAGTGAATGGCACCTAAAGGCAAGTGATGAGATGTACGGATCACATTAAACGTACTTCTTTAGGTCTCCGTCAAAATATTTTGGGCCGGGCTTAGGTCTGTAATTGACAAAGCCGAATAGGGGCCCGCAACAATCCGTCTGTGTTAATATCTTTAAATTATCGAGATTTTTGTTCTCTTTCCAGAGGAGAGAATTACATAGTTTTCCACGAGGATAATTTAAAGACTATAGATATAAATTAAATAATTTCCTTAAAGTTGGCATGTATCCTGCGAAAAATTGGGACGAGGCAACGACATAATTCTGAAATTTATTGTTCAATTATCAATATCTCTAGCTAATATATGTTACGAAATATAGCAAACAAAAAGTGTGCTGGGAACCTCCGCTAAAGTAGCAGCAAGACCTGATAACAAAAGAAAAGAGGAATATAGTACTAACTAATAAGGCCTATCTCTCTCTCTCTCAAAGATCAACGTTCCAAACAGCTCCATCTCCTTCCCCACACGAGTCATGCACGTCTTTCATCCTCTCCATGGATTTGCATATTCCACTGCATGACCAATCATATGATGCCGCGCACAAGTTCCCTGCCTGTGCCTTCCATTCACAATCTATCATATTTACACATTAACAATCCGGCATTATTAGCATTGTTCTCTGTAATGATCTTGTCTCAAAATAAACATATATATATATATATATATATATATAAATATATATGCGGTGACCAAATGCATGGAATCATGTACTAAAAATGTAGAATCAATATAATACGATATGAAACCAACTAGACTAAGTTCAATTATAATATTATATATATTACCTGGAGGGGTCCCACAGCACAGGGAACGGTCGTCGACGTGTTCGACTTCCAATCCGATAAACCATGAGCCCAGCGACACGTCCTCGTTCGCATATCTATGCAAGATGGGCCTGCCCATATCACAACCATCGCAAAAGTGCCGATTACCCATAATTGATCAGAAAATTAACTACTTAAATTAAAATGCTAAACAAAACAACAATTAATTAAAGGATATAAGTTTTATAATATCTTTCTGCCGTCAGATATATGCAAACTGAGGCCACGTGTAGGGTGATTTTTTATTTTTTTATTTTTTCCCCTTAACTCACAAGTTGATTGAGATGTAGGCAGCGAGGTCTTTGGAGATGGCATAGATTTGGCCGGTGGCATGCCTGAAGTACTTGTTCCCTTCTTCACCAAATTTCCAATACTCTGGCTCGTGATATTTCACCCCCCTGTCATGACCCAATTACATACTACGTTAATTGAATATTAATATCTTAGACGTTCACTACTTGTAATTTAATCTCTATGCATGCATGCTTTATTTTACTTTCTTTCATAAATAATCTCTTGAGTATGAGGAGTTTTTGTTGTCCGATTTCACTCACTTTTGAGATAGAACTGGGCCAGACTTCATACACCCTACATAAACTCTGGGTTTGTGTCGGTGTCGTGCAAGTCTACTCACCAGCATACCTGCAAAAACACGTATATATGTTGTGTTATCATTAATTAGCAACATGCAGCATGTTCTTCAATCTTCATGACTACTGCTACTGGCTATATATTCCATAAAAACAAAATGTTGGAGATCTAGAAGCTAACCCAAGTTGACATGGATGTCATCGTCCACCTTCACGTAGAAATCGGCATCCCAGATGGAGACAGCAGTGGAAAAATACATGCGGGTCTTGGTGGAGAGTTCATGGTAGCCCTCGACATGGTTGAGCCGAAGGAAATCCTTGTGCTCTTCCTCTTCTGCATCGATTGCTTTGTCAAGAACCCCACCCGGGGTGCTGCTGTGTCCGATCACGAACCTTATAACAATCCCTTTCTCTTTCTCCAGTTTCTTTAGCTTAGCTCCTGCATGTAACGTATACGTTTAAATATTCTACATAGATAGGTAAACTGAAAGTAGGGGACAGAGATGAGGGAAAAAAGATGACCCGTCGGCATCCATGTTTCTCGAACCGATTCTCGCCGTTTCCTGCTGCTAAAAGCTGTATTAATTCCGATGACAACAAAAGCCTTCTGTAAGCTGTGATTAGAGGCTTTTTCTAATGGAAGTTGAAGAAGTGCAGTGCCGCTCTGGCTGGTACGAGCTACTGCTAATTCCATTTCCAATGTTGAAATTGTTTTATCCAGTGACCTTTAATGGTGCACAATAAATGAAATATTATGAGATCCCCCTAAAATTAAAGAAGGGTACGGAAAAAAGGAACTATTTACAAGGGTAATTTCACTTGCTCGATAGCTTGATGGGTTTTTGTGACTTCTCCAATAATGTCTACAGATTTTCCTTCGACCAATTTCTGATCAAGAACAAAAAAAAAAAAAAAAAAACATTAGGAATATTCTAATAACCAGAATAAATAAACGTGGAAATTAACATCTGACTAGCAAATTAACCACATCATTAGTATTAATAAGCTCATCGAGATCTAACACGAGTCAACTAATTAATTGTCAATTCGCAAAACTTCAAATTAGCTTTATTATATATATATGTCTAATATATCAGGATACCCAGCTTGGACTCGATCACAAGTTGAAAATTAAACCTCGAACGAGTACATATTAACAAGTTAATTTTTTTTTTTATACTGGACATTATGCATGATATATATAATAACAGAAATTCTTCATTACTACCCTTGCACTTTTTTAAAATGCAATAAAAAAAAGTACGAGACGACTCGTATATATATACATTACAAAGCTAAGTGGGCGGTTTTATAACTTTTATTAGGTAGATTTGAAGTACCAATTAAGCTTAATTACCCTAAATTGTGGCCCATAAATTATAAAAGAAATAATAATAATTTATACCCTTTTGTGATCACAATCTAATTGTGTCGTTGCCTCAAGCCTATTGATATGATTTGGCATGCTGGGAATCTGATCAGCTTCATTACTAATTTGAGACTGTTGAGTCCATATCTGACTAGTGAAGAGTGATCCTGCAAGAAAGCTGGCAAGACAAAGTACAAATATGGTTTTTCCTGAAACTTGTTTTCCCCTCATTTTCTCGTCGTTGTCAATTGCTGCCACTGTTTTCAAGCAGAGAGATCTAGTATCAAATGCCACAGTCCCGCAACCACCTTCCTTCCAGATATATTTAGCAGCAACCGGCCTGAAATAAGTAATTTGAGTGCCAGCCCGGCCGGATCGAGATTAATTTCAAAGAGATCTAGAATTTGGACAGAAGATTCTCAATTGTACTAAATCGAATATATATATATATATATATATATACTAGTAAGATGTTACGTGCCCGAGACACGTATGTGCAGTTCAAAGCACTAATATATTTTATTAAAATAAAAATAAAGTACATATATTTTATTATTTTATTACTAATATATATCTTAAGAGCTATTAAAAAATAGGCTATTTGTAAATTATTATAATGCTTTCCTATTATAATGAATACAAAAAGACAAATCTACATAAATATGTTTCCTATTATAACGTATTTTCAAATTGGAAATTGAATCCATGATTATTATTATAAAAAATTTGCTTTATTAGTATATTTAAACATATTAATAGTAGAATAGAAACCAACAGAAATCATAAAAGTAGCCATAAATAGAATGTAAATGAAAATACAATTGTATCCCTGTGTTCTGTAATTATTACAAACGGATGGAAAGTTAATAAAAATCAGCATATTCTGTTAAAACAAGAAAATTCTGTTAAAACAAGAAAATTCCGTTTCATAGGCTCTTTATACATATAGATAGATATATATATATATATATGTAGTACTTAAATTAGTAGATGAGACAGAAGACGTACGAGAACAAACTTCCTTATAGTATATTAGCAAAACCCCACGTACACAACATCCTTAATTGTTTTATTTTATTTTATTGAAGTACGTAGTTTCTTTTCACATACGGAACTTAATTAATGCTATAGTTGTTTATGATGTCAGTTTCCAATTCCCATAACTATACTTTGAAATTAATGCTGTCCAGTCTAGAGCTAGAAAGTCATGCATGCATGTGAGATCAATATCATGTGTGATGTTCATGCGAAAACGAATGCGCGAGAGAAATTTCTCCACCGAATCCAATTTAAGGTGATGAGGAAAGAGAAATCCACATAGTATTGATCGAAGGTGAAAAAAAAGGAAGGAGAAAAAAATCTACGGAGAATCGACATAGTACATGTTCATACTAATGAAAAAGACCTTTGCAAACCCAACTTAATTATTCCATTTTGTCTGCAAGAAAATAATTTATATATAGAACTACTACATACATAAAAAGATTATATAAAAGTAAACTCACAAACTGATATAGTTTCATGGGATTCGTTAGATCTACTTTATAATTTAACGTACAATATCAAGTCACATCAATTTGTGAATTTACTTTTATATAATTTCTTTGTATCTAAAGTATTTTCCTTATATATATAGGGCAGGTGAGCAATAGATACCGATTAACAAAGAAAAAATAATAATTCATGTACAATGATTCACCCGCCTGTTTCCAAGTTCATAAAAATCTGAACAACAAACCTAGTATTAAAACACAGGAAACTACTATATATATATATATATATATATATATATATATATGAAGAATTCTCATTTTTAACACATCAACGTCAAGAATAATATATATATATATACGTACGTATGTATGTATCAGCTAATTAATTCTAATTTTTGGAATAGCATGCACATTATATATGTGAAGATAGAACTTGATCTTTTCATTTTCTTTTTGGGAGTAAATATATCATGCATGTATATATATATATATATATATATATATATATATAAGATAGTAATTAGTTGAATTTATAAGGTGGAAAAAACAAGCTAGGGATCGATGCAATATTTAATTACCTTGAGATGGAAGGCTGCAGCAGCTTGTATGATTACGGGATCAGTACTTCTACTCCTGCTAATGGTTACTGGATCGAGAGATGACGAGAAAAGGAGGAAGCTGCCGGCTGCTAGCTCTTCGATCGATCGTTAGTTCATAGTTTTCTTAATCGGGATATTTGGCTGCCTGCCCTGCCCTGCCCTATATCGATCTCATGATGATCTCTCCAAATATTAATTAGATGGAGTAGGGCTTTAATTTGATTAATGCTGCATGCTGGAGGGGTTGGCAGTTCAATCATGTGGTTTTCATGCCTCAACCACCTGCCTGTATTCTAAGGAAAACAACTTCGTCCTATCTTTGCGTGGGCGCCCTCTTTACTCCCATGAATATTATTTACGCCTTAAATCCGCTGCTCAATGCCCATAATTCAGTACTGTATAAATATATATACTTATACTCATGCTTATTGTGAGATATATTAATTATGTTTAATTATAAATTAATTAATTAATTAAGACAAAAATATTTTTTTTTATATTAATCATGATATATTGTGGTATACTTTAATTACTTCAATTTATAGTGTGTTTAATGCATTAATAAGTACTAGTTGGGCTTTAAATAAGGAAAATTCTATACACCATACTATCATCCCACTTTCATCCCATTAAGTATGATGTGACACATTTATCATCATTAAATGATCATTATTGCATGCTTCTTTATCATCTAATGGTGATGAATGTGCCACATACCACTTAGTATGATCAAAATAGGATGAGAGTGTAGTGTATAACATTACTCACAACGAGTAATGTTATACACCACACTCTCATCCTATTTTGATCATACTAAGTGGTATGTGGCACATTCATCACCATTAGATGATAAAAAAATATGCAATAAATGATCATTTAATGGTGATAAATGTGTCACATCTTACTTAGTGAGATGGTAGTATGGTGTATAAAATTTTTCATATATATTATATAGGAAATATGGGGAATGATGTTTAAATTTGTAAATTAAGGAGCTGTTTGAATAGTGAAATGAGATGAGATGATATGGTTTTAGATGAGTTGAATAAAATTTTGTTAAAATATTATTTTTTAATATTATTATTTTTTTGAGATTTTAAAAAAGTTGAATTGTTTATTATCTTTTATGCGAGAATTTGAAAAAAATATAACGATAAGATGAGATGAGATGAGTTGAAAGTATTTCTTAATCCAAACTATTCTTAAAGGCGGCTTGGCGGCCAGTTGCAGAAACGTACATAGCGGAGTGAAATTAACAAAGTGACAACATGAACAACCGACCTAATCGACGTGATTAATTATTTGTTTTGGAAATTAAGCTGGGACAAAATTAAACACGTACATTTTGACTATCATGTTTATATTAAGGATTTTCAAACATGAATGTAACGTCGGGCAAGAGATATATACAAATACACAAATTACACATCCCTATAATTAACAACAAAACTGCTACAAGTACCCTCCGTGGGGTACCTTTTGGGAATCGGCGTCAGCCTCTATTAAATAATAAAAAAAAAGACTAATCGATTTCAGAAACTCACCTAGGGGCAAACTCATCTCATCTAGTTGCAAACTCATTCCTGATATTGCATCTCAGAAGAAACGTACCAGCAACAACTTGTCTTCATTCTTGGCCATTTGAGTAACGGGTACCAACTTGTCTTCATTCCTTGGCCATCTGAGCAACGGGTATCAACATCTCGGCTTCGTTCCGTTGAAACTGCACCGCTATGCAAGAAGAAACTTCGCTGCTGTGCCGTCGAACCCCCATTTGCACTGGTGGTCGATTCCCCATTGTATAGTGCAAAAAAATCAACCCTTAGCAAATTCCCCATTTAAAAGCCATGGGCCCAAAAAAGGGAAGGTAGTAGAGCATACAATTTTTGTATCTTTATAGTTTTTTCTGATCTACAGAAAAATAGAATATTCAATGTTTTCGACTTTTCCCAAATAGTTGGTGGGCAAATTCCATTATGAATAATGAACAGGGTAGTGACCATGATCATGAATCCCTTGCCTCACTCTGTCCCTATCAAACAGACCAATAATCAAACAGTCCCCATCTCCTTCTCATCTTGTTCTACATACGTTAATCAGAACATAAAATGGGAGATTTCTTCTTCGGTTTAGGGCATGCGAAGAAATGGGGCACGAAGAAGATTTCAGAAGATGAGAAGAAGGTGCAAACTAGTAGATGAGAAGAACCTACCTTTGCGTTTTGTCTTTGTGGTCGTCTGTGGGGAAGCTTGCTCCAGAAAGCTGAATCTGTTCCATGGGCTTCAGATGAGAAGAAGATGCAAAAAAAACAAAAACAAAAAAATCAAAAAATGAAGATGAGAAGAAGAAGATGAGAGGTACTTAATCTTCGTGGTTCTCTGTGGGGTACAAGAAGAAGAAGATGGAAGAAGAAAATGAGAAGAAGAAGATGAAATCAATCTCCGTGGGTTTCCGAAGCTTGTTGCGTTTCAATCTAGCTAGTTGAATTCAACGAAACGACTCGTTTTATTTTTACACGTGTATGGATGTGTACGCGGGGTTCCCCAACCCCGGGTGCGAGTAGAATTTTTGAATTAACAATCTCATGTCTTTGTTCGCTAATTCTATCTTCTTATTTGTTTGAAATATTTTGAAATTATTTTAACTCATTTCATATCATTTAATTATTATAATTATTTTAAATTATTAAATAAAATATAACAAATAATTTAATTTTTCTAAAATTTAAAATAATAATAATATTAAAAATTAATATTTTAATAATATTTAATTTAGTTTTGAAACTCCCCAATTTGCCTTACAAGTCTGTCAAGCTAAAGCTGAGCAGGTTCGCTCCCTTGAATAAATTAATGCTAATTAATATATCAAAAAATCTTCACAATCTCCTAACACTCTATATTCTATATTATTTTTAATTTTTATTATTTTTTTCTTTTATTAAATATTTATTATATGAATAATGAATAAAAAATTTGAAATAATTTAAAAAGAATAAATTCAAAAAAATTAAAAAAATTAAAAAAAATATGAAATGTAGAGAATGGTGAAAGTTGTATAGTAATACTCTTAATATATGTATTACATGACCTGGCCTTCTAGAAAGACGAAAAGGACCGAGGGGGACAAGAGGAGAATAACCTCTGGTCCTAATTAACCTCCTAATTAACCTGTCAGAGGATGGGTGAAATCACATGAAAGAAAAAACATGGAGGGCAGACAGTATCAGTTTTTTCCTTCTGTGTGCATTCATTTTCCCGTACTGAATCAAGCGTTTGGAACTCGAAATTATCACAACGTACGTACTTATATATTTTACATTTTACACGTGTCATGTATTGTAAATATATTAATTTTTTTATTTATCTGTCCATAATATAAATATTTTTATAAACTTCATTATTATTTTTTATATTTTTTTACACGTAAAAAATAATATTCCTGAAGTCCACTTTTACCCAAGCCATCTGTTTTGTTCTTCTTTTCAAATAATTCATTGTTCGTGCTAAATGGACAAATAGTTTAGGTTTGGCAGAGCACATGCAGCGATCGGATCGACAACCCACGTAGGTAGGTTTCATGCAATACAAGAAAAATGAATTTTTGTGATTAATTTATTACAATAAAAAGATTTTTTATAATTAATTTTAATTGTAAATAATCATTTCGTTAGAATTAACTGATGACAAATAAACAATTTTCTTGTAGTGACGTATCAAATGCCTCAACCAAAACATATATATGAAATTAATATACGACCTGGCCGAGAAGATCAGTTCCCTTAATTTTATGTATTATTTGTATATTTATCGATCATTTTCGGCGCTACTGAATGAATACATAGAAAATGATCTTAATCCACAACAATACGTATCGATCGCATGATATATAGATTGCGACGATATATATATATTAATTGTACTAAATATTTAATTATATATATAAATATATATAGTATGTTTTTGGCAGCATTTGTTAAAGTTAGATTTTTATAGTACTTATCTGAACATGCAATTGCATATATAGTCGGTCGAAAAGCACGCAAAATGCGCGTCGGAATACATGGCAGAACCCCCGGCTCTGATTAATTAATTAATTATGTTCGTTTGTTAGGGTCAGTTTTGCTTGTACGTACCCTCATGCAATATTATGTGACATATATCGGCTCATGTAAGACATGTGGTTCTCAGATTCCCTTCTTAGCTGCTTGATTTGTGGAGACTACGTACCGTTTTATGTTTTTTAATGATCACCAAAACCTAATGTGAAAGCTCTATCTGGTTAACACACAGCGGGCTGCAATCTTCTTGCTGTTGGCTGAGCTTTTTGCATGCACGAGTAGTCTCTCTTGGTTACTATTTAAGTATTTCTAATATAATAATACTTTATATTTATACGAGCGAATTTATAAATCAAGTTGATCTTTAATTATATGGTGTGTTAGCGAATATATATATATATATATATTTATATATATCTATATATTAATGGAGTAATTAATTATTCTTCGACTTTTTCGAATCCACTAGCAAATTATATTAATGCAGTAGTGTCAATTCGAATTTATATATTGAAGGAAATCAGCAATATCAGACTTGAAAGTGCCTTCCCTTCTCATCACAAGTACCATCTTTCTTGTGGCGCAGGCTTCAAACAGATATGATATCATGATCAGTACGTATATGTATGCATTCGTTTATATATCCTTGATTTTCAGCGCAATATTTCAAAGCAGTGTAATTCACATGATCTTAATTACAAGTCATAAACAAATACATATATATTTTTTCTCAAAAAAAAAAAAAATTTAAAGAAATTCCAACGAAAATTTAGCGAAGGGATTCTAGGGAAACTGTCCTGTCCATACCATATTTATAATGCAATTTTCTTTTTTGTTTTTTCGTGGGTTCGAGAGAAAATAGTGCACTGATTTTTACATTTGGAAACTGCAGGATGCCAACAAAAACTCATCATCCACGACCACCTGACCAAACTCCTCACCGATTGAGTCCTCAAACTTCAATGGACTAAGTAGAGAAGCTTCTTTCACTGCTTCAAACGACGTTGTCGACGTTCCCAAGTCGAAATCAACGTCAAACTCGCACCAAAAGTCTTCTGAACCCGAGGTGGTCTCTGGTTCCGTTGTGTCTAATAAGGACGTCCGATCGTCGGTAACCTCAAAAAGAGCCGCTTTAGCAGCCGCCGATTGTATATCTCTTCTCGAACAAGAATCGGGCTTAGGCAACAACTCCGCCAACTCCGGGAAGTTGAGACACGCCGAGTTTCCTTTCAAGAAGAAGGCGGCCGAGTCGTGAGCCCGAGCTGCCATCTCCGGTGACCCAAATGATCCTAACCATATACGGGTCTTCTGACCGGGTAACCGTATCTCCGAGACATAGCGACCCCAGCTCCTTTTACGGACGCCACGAAATGGGGTGTCAGCAGCTTGTCGTTGTCGAGTTGGCTTCTTGTTGTTGAAGCCCCGCGGTTGGGAGGAGGAGGAGGAATCAAAGCGACGAGTTGGTTTGAATTGAGAAGTTTCTGGTTCTTCTTTAATGACAGACATCGTGAATGCGAGCGTATGTCGTGTTTGAGAGAAATGAGTGCTTCGAGCGACCGTGATAGCGATAGAGAGGGAGGCCAGGAGGGTTTAAGTAGAGAGGGTGGATACGTTGATTGGGGGTGGGGACTGGGAGGTTTTAATTAAGTTGCTTGGTTTTCGTAATGGGAATAGCTGGCAACATTTGGGTGAGAGTGCGTGTGGATTCTGGATTTGAAAAGGACATTGATTGACTACACATACATACTGACGTTACATTTAACTATACATAATGACCATAATAACCTACCTACCAGCTTTTCTTTCTATATTTTTCTTTTTTCTTTCTAAAAAAATAAGTTTAATAAGAGTTGTAGTAATATGACTGTATGACCAATCATTTATCCTAATAATTTTGTTGTTTTCTTTGAATTAAAAACATCTAAGATTGAATGCATTCACTGATTTTAAGGAAATCAGCTTCGACCATGCATGCGTGCAAGTGCTATAAAGTTGACAGCAGATCAGATTAACAAAAGGATGGAACCTTCAAAATAAAGGAAAAAGAAAAGAAAAGCGCTACTATAAGAAAAATAGATTTTTATGATTAATTTATTACAATTAAAAGATTATTCGTAACTAATTTTAATTGTAAATAATCATTTCGTTAAAATTAACTGGTCGTAAATAAACAGTTTTCTTATAGTACACGCTAAGATATACGCGTGAAAAAAGAAAAAGAAAAACAGCATATCAGAAGTGGGATCGAAGGATATTGGGGTAATTGAGGAAGGATACGTACTGTATAAAGACAAAAGAGTAACATGTGCATGGCATCATCAATAGTAGATGAAACGCGTTAAACCAGCTGTATGTGGGTAAGGTGGCAATATATAGCCTTTATGGCATGCAGTATTGCAAGTCTATGCTTATATCACCAGACGTGTTGACTCTTTTTTTTTTTTTCTCACTACAGAAACAAATGCACCTGCATGCTTATCTGATCCAGTAGCTAGTAGTACTCCAAATTCTCTATCTCTTCTCTCTTTCTAACAAGTTTCTTTAAGCAGAACTCTCAATTATATATATATATATATATGAAAAGGATTTGAAATGAAGGAGAAAATGTCAACAATAACCCGTAACCGCTTAGAATATGGTTGGACTATATTAATACAGCGATCGAGAAGGAGCTGTCCATAATGAATACGTACATACATTACTAGCTATGCATAAAATGCCATGGGCACAGCTAGCTAGCTATATATCTTCCTTAATTTGGCATATATCTAGCTAGCTAGCTAGCTAGGACCATCGATCTTATCATTTTTAGAAGCAACTTGATGCTACTAGTCCAACTAATTACCTCTCTATGCCGTCCAAAGAAGTGCCGGATCTCATGATACTTGTCTTTCCAAGGTGTGAAATTTCATAGCTAGCTAGCTAGGGGTCACCCCCCTCCCCCTTCTTTTATGAGGGAGTTAGCCTTTTGCTTAAGAGGATATATATATATATATATATATATATATATATATATATAATGACATTAAAGAGAAATATCTTAAACGATAGTATATATATTTTGAATATCACAGAATATAAGTAATGGTTGTTAATTCCGTATCCTCATTAATTTGATATTGTCCTTTAATTTTCTTAAGAGATCTATTTTCATATATATGTATGTTGGGTTTGAAAACATTAATTCAAAACCTCATCTAAGGCCTCGTTTGGATAGCAAAATCCTCTCAACTCATCTCAATATCCAAACACCATAAACATAAATACTTTTCAATTTCAAATATTCAACTTTTTCATTTAATCATTACAACTTTTCTAAACTTTCTAAACTTTCAAACAAAACACACAAAAAAAAATCAATATTTTTAAATTCTAAAAAATTAATATCAAAAAAATATATTCTAATAATATTTTAACTTTATAATATTTTTATTTAACTTTTTCTCTCTCATTTCTCAAAATCCCATAAAATATATTAATTCAAATCATTTTACTATTATTTATAAATCATCTTATCTTATTCAAATGAGGCTTAAGTGAAAAAAGAAAACAAGATCGAACGAAATGCTAACATGACAGACTGAATTCCATCATGGGACTATTCTATTTGAATGAGAATAGAAGTTCCAGGAAAAAATAAGCTATTGCGAAGTCTAGATCGCAGGTCCATGAGTTAGTCAGTGGGCTTCTAAGTGCAGCCATTGGGCTGATAGATTTTGGGACCCATCAATATTCACGATGAAAACCTCCAAGACGAGCGCCTGGCGATCTCAGCCTATTTACAACGTACGCCAACATCAAATAATTAATAGCTAAAATGAGACATAATATTGCGTGATCATCGATGGAATTCTGTTTGTTCTGTCATGATTCTATATATGGCCTCTGAAGAGCTTTTAAGCTTTGCTTAATGGCGTTAGTAAGCTAAAGATCAAGCTCTGTTGTGTGATCGATGCCTTAATTTCTAGTGATTATAAGTATTGCTTATTATTATTGGACGTGAAACTTTATTTGCAATATATATACATATATTAATCTAATCTCGAATTTGCTTATATTTTCTCATTAATACTTAATTTGACCCCTCCAGCCTGTTAGGAAACTCTTAGGGTTCGTTTGTTTTCACAGATGAGATGAGATGAGATGAGTTGAGATTAAAATTAAAAAGTTAAATAAAATATTGTTAGAATATATTTTTTAATATTATTTTTGTTTCGGGATTTGAAAAAGTTGCATTGTTTATTTTATTTTGTATTAAAAGTTGAGAAAATTGTAATGATTATATAAGATGAGATGTTTTCTGAAAATAAACAAAGACTTATACTTCCGTCCAAGCAAGCTGCTTGCTTAAGTAAATGAAATAACAAGTCTATTTAATTAGCATCGATCTATATATAAGAAAAATCTAAAAACTTAATTTTGCGGAATGTGACATGTCTCGGCCTATTTACTTTAATTCGATCCATATATAGTGATCTGTAATGCAAATTTTATGCTAGCTTGATTATATATTCTGGTTGATTAATGAACCTAGATCAGAAGTAGTACTACTGATCGTGTGGTGTTGGCGGGAATGAGACTATATTATACCCATGATCAGTAAGTACCCCCGCTAGCTAATCCTCTTGATCGAGCGTCTTGCACCAGTGCTAGCTAGCTAGTTGACTCTCAAGAGTTTTTCCCTCTTCTTTTAAGAGAGGGAGGCCAGTGCTCTCCCAATAAAGGGCGCTTTTGAGCCAATCAAATCACACTGGGACAAGCTATATATATATATAAGCAATATTCTTTGGTACTTAAGTCATACTAGTCATGATTAGAGGTATGAATTGAATGCTTAAGCCATGACTTGATCATTGACTTATATTATACTGAATAGTAGATAAATGGGCCCAACTTTTGTTGGTAACTTCTGTTTCTATCTTTTTGGGACCACGAGTCTTTTCCCAACCATAAGGATGGGAAGTATACATAATGGAAACCAGAGTCTCGTAGCCAGTAGTGGTGGGAGGATATTGATGCATATTGGCAATTGCAGCGGAGGACCTAGCTCCATCAACAAACATGTAGGGGACATGTTTCTTTGTGCAGAATGATCAGAAAGAAGACAAGAAAACGTGTGAGAATATTTTTAATTCCCAAGTGACATACATAAATACATACATATATATACATATATATATATATTCGTTTTTGGACATTGAAAGCTTAGATGCAATAATATCTTCCATATTCATGAATCTCATCAAAAGAGATCATATCTGCTTTTAAAAGACCCTTCCTTTTTTATAACTAACTAAAGCAGAGAATTAAAGCACGACCCCACCACTTACATCTTCCTTTACCATAAAGAAAATTGACAAGAGGTCCTTCTTACACATGCATGACCAGTAGTACTGAGAGACACTAAAGAAGCAAAAGGGATCATGAGGACTAGGAGCGTGCACTGCATCTTGCCATCTTCTAGATCTGGTTCATGGGCTTAGGACTAACTTCGTTATAGAGCCTTTGGAATCAACTCAAGAACCATGACCATGGGGGACCCTTCAGATATCGCCCCCCCTCCCCCTACACAGTTAATTATTGTAATAGAAGGAAAAGGCAATTTTATCAACCAAGCAGGTGCACCTAGGTAGTGGGTCTATATGACTATTCAGTAGTTATCCGTCTGGGGTTTACTTTCCTTTCGATACATACACAAGAGTAAGAAATAGGTCTAAGTCAAAGAAATAATCACCAGATAGACACTATGACTTAAGGTAAAATATTGTCAGCACCAACTTGCTTTGAGGGGTTCAGCTTGTGGTTTTCCGGGTCTTCTAGTCCATATGGCTGATGATCTTGTGGAGTGCGTGGTAGCACTGATGGGTTATAAGAGTACCATTTAGACAAGAAAAGGTAAGTGAAGAAGTTGATGAGGCTGAGGGCAGCTAACAACCAATAAAAAAGATCCAACCTGTTCTTGTTGAGGTCATTGTCACTTAGCCAGCCCTCACCAGCAGAACTTGAGGTTATTTTGTTCACTAGCGAAACAAGGAGGGAGCTCAAATAGAACCCAAATGAGTATGAACAGTAAGTCATAGCAGTTAGAAAGGATTGCATCCCTTCCACAGACTGCTTGTAGAAAAACTCTATTAGCCCCACAGCAGTGAACATCTCGGACAGACCAAAGATGAGAAACTGTGGGGCAATCCAAAAGATGGAGAGTGTCTCATTCAAGTGAATAGACGAGTTTCTTCTCTTCTTCTCAACCATTGCAGCCGAAACCATAGAGAAAGTAGCGATAAAGAGCCCTACGCCCACCCTTTGAAGAGGCGAGATTCCCGAGTCCCTTCCAGTGAATTTTCGAGCAAGTGGTACAAAGGCAGTTTCATACAGAGGGACAAGAAAGATTAGCATAATGTAAGGAATGGATTGAAGCGAAGCTGGAGGGATGTTGAAGCTTCTTGCGATCCGGGTGTTCATTGCGCTTCCTTGTTGGACTGAGAACGTCTGGAGCTGTGCTAAAATGGTGTTGAAAATGATGGTGCAGGCAAATATGGGAATAACTGAGATAATAATCTTCACTTGCTCGACTTGGGCCACCGTGCATAGCTTCCATGGACTTTCACTCGTCCGACTTCCGTCTTCAATTTTTATGCAGGCCTTGTCAAGGAACCTGCGATTTCATAACTTTATTAGAGAATAATTAATATCATGTGCATATTAATAAGGCAGGATCGAATTGCTTGTTTAAATTTGAAACATTTCAATCCTTTATCCTGGTCTCATGCCGGGCAACATATCTTGATCAGAGAAACCCAGTACTGTCATCATTCATTATTAGACTCAACTTTTGACCATAATCTTTTAGGCACCAGCTGTGATTTGACTACCAATAGTACTACTCGGCTATCAGATTAACGGACTTCCTAACCTGAACTTTTCGGTATGGAGGAGATTAGCACTGATGTTAGGTGACATGGCAAGAACATGGTTCGGCACATTGTTTTGGTTTCCATGAAGCATCCCTGTATTTGAAGGGCAGATTTGCTTTCTTTTTGTAAATGCAGCAACTAGAACCTGCAGGGCATTAATATAATAATCTGAGGAAAAGACAAATAAAAGTGTGTATATATATATATAACGCATTAACTTAGCATTTAATAAACTAATTAATTAGCAGCTAGCTAGAGGCCGTTGCTGCTAAATATTCTTTTTCTTTTCCTTTTCTTTTTTAATAAAAAAGGTGGGATAGAGGGAGATCACGAACGTCATAAGACCGTGAGGCCATTGGCAGAAGATATACCCGACTACCTAGAGGATGAATCATGCATACAGGAGGAGAAGGATATATAGGATATATAAAAATAAAAACCACTTATACTACTGTAGCAATTGTGTAAGTAAGATTAATATTCATATTCAAAGTACAGCACAAAACCTTGGTTAATTAATAATTTGCAAATTACATTTTTCTACAAGGGAAAACTGGTACCATTTTCTGAAGGATAATGCTAAACTTACCGTTAGCTGCTTTCGCTAGGCTATTTTGTGTTTCTTTTTTCTTTTTTTACATAGATTTTTTTAACATTTTTAGATATTTAAAAAAAAATAGAATATCATTAAAAAATATTTCTTTAATCACGAAGTAAAAAAAAAAAAAAAGATATTAAGATTAAAGAAGTATTTTTTAATAATGTTATAAATTTTTTTATTTTTTAAAAATATTAAAAAGTATTAAAAAAATCTAAGTAAAAAAAAAAAAAAATACAAAATACCCTAACGAGAGCTCCCAACCCCAACCCAAACCCAGTGTGGCTCTAAAATTATCCTTTTTAAAGAATGGTGATATTAGACTGTACGTACGTCCTCCCGGCCATAAATGACGAGATTGTTGTAAATTGGATCTCTTATAATCAGAGTCACAGAACAGAACTGATTGTGAAAAAGAACGGACAAAAAGAAAATCTGGTTGTATCAAGATTGACAACTTTATTAATCCTAGCTTTTTGCCTTTTCGATCGATTTGCCATTTTAAGAATCAATTTATCAGAAATAATTGGCCGACAACCGATTACAAAAATATAATGCTTATCAAAACTAGAATTTAAGGAATAACTTAAGAAGAAGATAAGGCTTCGAAGTATCCAAAACTAAAAGTAATTAAAGCAAAAGAAACCCCATAAAGGCCATCAAACAACAGTTTAAAAAAAAAAAAAACAAAGAAAAAAAAGGGTAAAGCAAGATTACTTGAGCAACAGGGGTGAAGATACTTCCGCTGGGCTGTGTGTTCCGGTAAACAAGCGTGCCCAAAATCAAGCTGACCAATCCGGCTGCCATGGCGGCTGCTGAGACTCCAAATCCAACATCCATTCCAGAATGTGTTTGGACCCAAACGAGAACGGTAAGCGCGATAAGCTCCCCCATGCAGAAAGCAAAGTAGGCGGCGTTGAAATAAGAGGAGAGTATCCTGGATTGCTTGGAGTCATCTTTTCTGAATTGATCAGCCCCATGAGATATTATGTTGGGTTTTAAACACCCACTTCCTAGAGCCACCAAGTAGAGTGAGAGGAAGAATATCAAAGACCTGTAGCCCTTTGCCTCCACACATGAGTGGCCAGCTCCCTCCAACATCATGTTGCATTTTGGTGGCCTTAATTCTGGAAGATGGGCTTGAACGGAAAGTAGTATAAAACCCTGCAACACATTAATTAGAACTAAACTATGTTATCCCAGAAATACTCC
Organism: Juglans mandshurica; assembly: GCA_022457165.1. Classification (NCBI taxonomy): domain Eukaryota; kingdom Viridiplantae; phylum Streptophyta; class Magnoliopsida; order Fagales; family Juglandaceae; genus Juglans; species Juglans mandshurica. Next base: position 42,628,750 of record CM039620.1, on the reverse strand, counting down.
AACTCATTTTTTTTCTCTCTTAATTATTGTATGTTAAAATGAATATATTATCAAGATCATAAACTTTCCTTGAAGAATATTAATTCTCTCTTTTCCCCCACCAGTAAGATCAGCAAAAAACATTCTTTGTTCGGTACAGGAAATGGAATCATGATAAGAATATCAAGCTTTGTATTTTATAGAGATTATTTTTTTTATATCAAAATTTATTGCAGAATTTTACAGAAATTGAGATCGAGAGAGAGAAAGAGAGAATTATAATCTTGAATATGGAAATTAAGAATATTTAGCAGTAAGAAAAGGAGACATGTCAGAGAAAGGACTTACAGAGAGCTCCACAAAGCCAAAGATCAACATGGTCCGAAAGTTCCCAAGATAAGAATCTGAGAGGAACCCACCAAGGAGTGAGAGGAGGAAGACTGTCCCTATAAAGTTTGTTACTATGTTTGCAGACTTTGACAGAGGAAAGTGCATCTCATTGAACACATAAGTTATCAGGTTGTTCCCAACTGCAGCAATTGCCATCATCTCAAAAGCTTGGAGACCTGTGTCACCCACGGCGATCCATTAAATACATGTTACTTCCAAGAATGGAATATTAAAATGAAGTGAACGAGATCTACTAAGATTTATATCGTTAAAATGTAATTAAAGACCAAAATTTATTGCTTCGATTGTAGAACTTTTTACACTATATATATATAGTGGTACCACACTTCACCTAAAATATAATTAACATTGAATCGCGTACTTCAACTTTAAGCGCACACAGAGATGATTAGAGGTTTTTGGATAACAAAATGACCAACCGATACATGTGACTATTATAGGCTATATATAGTAGGACATGGGATTAGGTTAAACAATGTGGATATTCATGCTCGAGCTCGATCCACGAGAGAGAGAGAGAGAGAGAGAGAGAGAGAGACCTAGGACAAAAATAGCAGAAGTCATTCCGCCATGCTTATTAGGCTTGCAGGGTCTGCCTCTCCAATCAACAGACGTCTCCTGATCCACCATAGACGCAGGCATGGAATGATCTCCTTTGAGGTTCATTTTTGTCTTTTCGACTACTCTGTCCACCACTCTCCTTGCCTTTTTCTCTCCTCTTTGCTATATAACTACTACTGCACGATGCTAATATTTTTCTGTCTCTTTACAAACTCACTCTAAAGAACTAAAGGGTATTTATTGTTGAAATCCAAAGCCCCTCTCTATCTTTGCCTAAGCCTAGTACTACTCTCTGAGTGGCGATTTTGGGACAAGTTAACGAGGGAGCAAACCTCATATTTATAACGTACTTGTCCTGCATATCCTCGTGACCGATCTTTCATCGGTCTTTCAAGTCCTCGCCAAGTTGACCAAGCAAGTGGGCATGGCCCATACGCTATACAAGTCAAATCCCCCCCCCAAAAGCAATTACAATAATTTTTTATACATCTCCTAGCTCCGACCCACCATAGACGGGCGGTTCCGGGTATAATGGTCCTCCGTATACTATTTCCCAGCCGATCGAGCACCAAGCTAGCTGAGGCAGTCGTATTGATGAATCGGGATGATTCTAGTGGGCGTGTTATTTGAGATTTCTCAAAGTGGGCCATTAATTCCATTACTTTTTCTTCTCTAAAATGTGCTTTGACAGATTCGTGCCTAAATCAACTTCCAATTTGTGCCCAAAATCGTCGAAGAAATTTAATGATATTACATGAATTGATTGCAGTAGTGTTTTCAAATAAATCTTTGCAAGGCTTTTAATATAAAAATGTGAAAATATAACGTACATCCTCTGTATTAGGACCAATTTTATTAACACCTCAATTTAAAAAAATGTGAAAATGATATATATATGTTTTTCACCCCCAATTGATCAGGTTCCCTTGTAATATTTTTTTCTCGACTTTAACATAAGTGGAGATCTAGAAAATGAAACAACTATATAATGTTTTATATAATTGTGACTATATTTTGTAAATAACATTAAATGCTTAATAAATATTGTATCTACTAATTCCTATATATATATATATATATATTTCATTTCAAGTTCTAAAATTGAGACATCTTTAAAAAATGCAGTGATCGTTCAAAATACTCAACGGTTTGGTAAGATTTGTACTTTTCATTCTCAAACTTCATATTTACTTTCAAGATTGTACTGCTTTTAATTTATCTTGAAGAACTTCTTATACTTCACCGATCGAGTAAATGATCATGATGATTGTATTTTTCACTAGTTTTGTTTTTTGTTTGCACAAAAAACGGACGAATATATATTGATTAAAAGTACTATATGGCAATCATGGCAGTGAATTGTACCACTAGTACTACATACATACATATATATATATATATAATATATGAAGGATTTATGGTACTCTATTTTTTGTTATATAAGAGAATGACCGATTTCGAATCTAGATTTCTCATTTAGAAAATTGGATCATATCTCATCAGGTCATTAATTAAGCTTTTGATTATAGTACTCTTTGATCCTGCGTACGTACGCATAGTCTATATATCTTGGTGTTGATACAGCTAGCTAGCGTTACCAATTCAATGATGTACATCATGGAAGAAGTGAAAATACAATGGAAATAAGTGGCAAAATTGCATTTTCCAATATGATTTCCCTGTTTAAGGGTGAGGGCGGCCAACCAGTGTGTACGAAGCCATTTTGGCCAGAGATCATGATGTGTACGTAAAAGCTTTACCAGCAATTGACCTTTCATTCAATTCAATTCAATTCCTATCGTTAAAGGTAAGAGTAGAGGAGCCGGCCCTAGCTTTTAGAGAGAGATTCCTCTTTTTTCTCTAAAAATCACCACCAAATCAAAATCTACCTAGAGGGGCTCCATCCCTCCTCCATCCCTCCTTCATCTCCTTTCTAATTTTCTTATTTCCTTATCTTTTTTTTTGGTTGCTTTTTCAGGACTAAGTATGGCGGAAGGTCGATCTGCTGCTCTTTGGCATTCGACAAGCACCACGCGCCCTACTGCAGGTTTTCCAATGTGCCGATCTTTCAAATGGGAGAAGAATTTCACCGAACGGCACTACGCGTGAGCCACATGAGCGGTCCAAAGTGGGCGAGTGAAATCCACACGCCACCGCGAGGGGTGCTCTTCTGTCGCCACGCACGACTTTTTTGGGTCCAGGGCCACCGGTTACTTCAGACCTGATTGACCGCCATACTCCCAGGGTAGCGCATGGCTCTCACGCGCTATCACAATCACTTTATTTGTCTTTTTCCTCCAATGTTTTGAAAATACAATTCTATGTCTTTCCAAGATGTAATTTATTTTCTTCCATATATCTTTCTTCCATATATCTTTAATTTATGTTATGTCTTTTGTTTTAGAAAAATAAAAACAAAAAAACACATAGTCTCTTGAACTTTTGTTCATAGAATGTCTTTTGGACTTTTTGTCCATAGAGTGTGTCATTTACTCCGTCTTAGACAAAGTATAGAGTTTGTAAACTCTATATTGAACAGAGTTGTGCTGTCTCTCAGACGGTAGACTGTAGAGGCCGTTTGCAATATGGACTAGACCATGTCAGTCACAATTGTGTACTGGGGAGGTATTAATGTTGTAGTTGGATTGTTATGTATGTTTCAGGTCAAAGTTATAATGTCCGTTATTAATAAATGCAGTATGTTTTATAAAAAATTTCACATCGTTAAATATATATATATACAGTAGATCCGGTGCGAGGAATATCTATTCATAACAACAATTTTTGTTATGAATAGATATCCATGCATGATTTAAGCCATGCCATGATCTTAATTTTGGTTTGTGATAAAACCCAGACGACCCATGAATATAATTATATTGCTTCAAAAGGCCGGCCGGGAAAGACGGAATTGAATTTCCTTATAATCATTATTCATGAACGACCATAATTAGATCTCGATACATGACTTTTTATAGGAATTTTTTTGAGGGAAGAATTGCAGGGCAAATTGAGTTCATGTAATTTCTTACCTCGTAAAACAAAAAAACAAAAGTGGGTCTTTGTCCTGAAAAGCTTTTAAAAATTTAGTGGTAGCTTCTTATATATATATATATATAATATATATATATATGGATATTATTTGTCGAAATATATATCATGACATGTCTGGTGGGCAGCTATTCTGGATATTATTTGTTCAATTATCATGACTTGTTTGGTGGCTTCCCCACCGCAATGTCTTGTCAATGGATCGATGTCCATACATAGAAAATTATGATGATTCTTTCTTTATGCTGATCAGTTCTTGACTTGAATATGACCTTATCTTTTCGCTCATACAACAGCTCTCTCTTTTAAGATATGGCATCTCATGCTTTGAGGCTCTCTAGTCTCTATACATACAAAGTACAGCCCGGTATGTGACACAATCAATACATATATTCGTAGCAGAAGGGTCAAAGTCAGATGTCTTGGACTTTATAGCCATTTTATCTCCATTAATACGGATGCAGAGAAGCCGTATATTGACCATTTCTAATACTATCGTACTACAGAAAGGCCGCATGCATGCTTTTGATGATATATATATAGAGTAATATTACATACAATTGTGAAATATACAAACGTCATACAGTCGCTTTGAAAAAGAATAGGATTCCCTATTAAAAAATTAATTTATCATATTTATTTATTTTTTTCAAAACGACTGTACGGCACTTGTACACTCACAACTACTAATATCATTTCTCATATATATATATATATATATAATATGGATATGGTTGGCCGCGCAATATGTGATTTATAATTATAAGCTTTTTGGTTCTGAATTAGAAGCGCTAGGCCGGTACGTAACGTGTTGGGTTGTAGGTATATCTTTTTTGTGTTGCTTAATTTATTATAAAGCTGGATTTATACGGTAGTACCAATACCAATAATTTCTAATGTGTCAAAGATGAATACAACTGTATTCCAAAGCTTCTCAAATGAATCCCTACCCTAGCAGTACTGTTTGTCAGGCAGGTTCCATGGAAGTCGCTTTAAAAAGTCATGAAGCACGTGGCACGATCCCATTTACAGCATTTATATATATATAACGCTTTATTGTTCAAAAACAAAAAAGAAAAAAGAAAGAAAAACTTGCTATAGGTTGTCTTTATTTACTGATCTATTCGGACGATCAAATATTCAAAACAAAACATAATGCAAATCATCATGACTAGTGGTCATAGTTTATTAAACTATTGAAGCAGATGACAAAGCATTAGCACGCATGCCACTAGACATGACTAATTAACCGAGTTGCCGCCTCACGGCCAAGAGAACATGCAATTCACCTTAGCGATAGAGTAACGCGAAAGAATACTTTTGAGTAATGCCACATATACAGTGTAAATTATAGAATATATAAACGTCACGCAATCATTTCAAAAAAAAGTGAGTTAGATTTACTATTAAAAAACTAAATTTTCTTTTCATACAAGTATCGTATTTACTCACTTTTTTCAAAGAGATTACGCGACGTTTGCACACTCAACTATTGTAAATATCATTTTTCTTTACACTAATATTGGATATCAATAATGTCTTCGTGAAAGAGAAAGCAGGCCAGTAGAAAACAGAGTTACTGAAATTTGTTACTTTCAAATTTTTAGTTGTTAGTGGTGCAGATCCCATTAGAGTAAAACATGATCTATAAGAAGCAAATTAGCAGAAGCTAATATATCACTACAAGAAAACTGTTTATTTGTGGCCAGTTAATTCTAGCGAAATAACTATATATAGCTAAAATAAATTTGTTTTGATCACAAATAATCTTTTTACCGCAAACAAATGGTCACAAAAGTCTATTTTTCTTGTAGTTATATAGTCATTAATCAATCCACCTTATTCATTTAAGCATATGTTAAACGAGCATTAATTATAATATATATTTAAAGTATTATATATAGTGGACAAATTAAAGAAAACCAATAATGGATAGTAAGCTCTTGTTTTATGCTTTTGAAAATGATGACAACCATTAAGGTTTTCGAAGAATTAAATAAGTCAACTAGGCAAACGTACGTGCATTTGCTTAACTTTAGATGTCATTTTTCTAGTCAATATCTAATGTTAAGCGTTGATAAGATATAAAATAAATAATAAAATCTACATCTTCCTATCAGCTTAAGTTTTTTGAACAAATAGTGATTTTACATGGTATAAATTTATTAAAGCAGAGGTCCTAAATTCGAATCTTAACTCTACACTCTATCTCATTTAATTAAATATTTCACGTATTAGACTATCCATTGAAAGAAATCAGTCTAGCCCACACGTAAAAGAGAATGTTAAGATATAAAATAAATAATAAAATCGAGATATTACTATCAGTTTAAACTTTTAGAATAAATTATGATAATTTTACAAGCTTAAAGAAAAAATTTATGTAAGAGCTTTGCTTAATTCATTATTTGGACTGCGTCTTTGTTCAAAACTAGGTTAGGGTTTGCTTTGAGCAAGATGAATCATAAGTACTTAATATCAGTACGCGGTACGCGCCGCCACAGCAGTTAAAACTTGAAAATTATCACCAAGCTCCTCTTTATCTTCATCTCCAGATCACAAGTCTCGATCAAGTTATTGAAGCTGATCAATTTACATGGATCACATGCATGGATCTATCTGGCTAATATCATGTATATTAGCTTTTCTGGTACTGATCTTAAAAATTCAAATGACTGCGATCATTATTAATTATTAACGTGCCCATATAAACTAATAATTTAATTTCTAGATAAATTTTAAAATTGTACTTGATTATTGATTTTATATAAACGACCCTGCATGCCAATGTGCTTTGATGATCTGGTTCTTCATCTGTTTGGCTTTATGCATGGCAGACCAGCCTAGCTTAGGTTCACCGGTAACTAACGTCCTTTTTCAGTTTGGATAATACTACTCTTTTCTCTCTATTTTACCTCTTAACTTTACTGCTTTAATTTTTTATTTTTTTTTATTTAATGATTAAGAAAATATATTTTATTAATATTATAATATATATTTTTTATTAATATTATAATATATATATTTTTTTAAAATATTAAAAAATATTAAAAAACACATGTATAAAAAAATAAAATAAATAAAATAAAATCTTATAACTAAATGTAACTCCCACGGTGATTAGGAGCGGTGAGCGTAACAGGACTCTATCAGTTTACTTGTAGCTTTGATTATTTGTACTTGCAGATGGATAGACAATTCTTCCAAGGAAATTATTTCGAACAATATTCATACGATTGGATATAATGTACTCGATCGTCTACATTATTTTGATTTAATTCAGATGCCCTGGCCTAATGGTACTCAGGTATGTATGTTCTTGTTGCTTTAGGTGTCGTTTGTTTTTATATGAGATGGAATGAGATGAGATGAGATAAAAATTTAAAATTGAATAAAATATTATTAAAATATATTTTTTTAATATTATTTTTATTTTAATATTTAAAAAAATTAACTTAATTATTTTATTTTATATGATAATTTAATTAAAAAATTATAGTGATTAGATAAAATGATTAGACTGAAGGAACCCGTTTCAGATTCCAGTACATATGAACCGGACTAATGTTGTGATATTGGAGAGAGAAGCTAGCATATATATTTGACAGACACCACAATGGGTTGAATAATTTAACTCCACTTCGGACATGTCCTGCACCCACCTAGTATATCGTCATCTTCTGTGCCACGTGTCGTTAATTTATGGCCTTCAATGGGTAACCCACGACATTAAAGCTGTAATGGGGTCTATGGCTATCAACCATCCTATAGTAGAAGTGAAGAAGGAGGGATCTTTTCTCCAAAATCTTGTCTCGACCTTGTCCCCCGGGAAGCAGTGCACAAACTTTTATAAAAAAAATTCCCATCGAGTATGAGTCCCTGCCGACAAACCTATAAATAAATGCCACGTGTTGAGGTGATTTTGTTAATGTCAAGATACTATCCAATCACATTTTGTGTTCGAATAATTGTCGTGTCACTGTAGATGATCGATCAGTGTATTTTAAAAATAATAGTAACATTAATAAAATAATATTTTATATAATTTTTAATATTCTTCTCAACTCACTATTTAAATCGTACAAGCTTGATTATATTTAAGAAAGAAAACCATACCATGCAGTAATTAAATCGTATAAAAAAGTATACAAGATTTGATATTTCTTTGTCTTGGATTCTTCTTGTACTCAGGGATTGATATTTTATTGTCATGCGTTCAAATTAACCTCCTCGTCACAGGATTTGATATTTTCTAATAAATCAAAGGTTTCCTTTGCAAAAAGACACGAAGAATGGGGGAATACTGAAAGTATTTGTGGCTGGTCATTTCACAAAGCATTTGTGTCTGAAAAGGGAGAGAGTCTGTCGAAAGAGAAAGGGAGAGGAGAGGGAACAAGGGAGAAATGATTGCCAGCATCGCACTCACTGATTTTTACGTAAATCGCCTACGTATCAGCTTATAATTGGAGGGTGAAAAACATGAATAAGCACCATATCCCATTTGAAGCTCAAACTCTACAAATTAATATATGTAGAAACCTACAAGTTTTCGGATTTCGATTTCGATATATATATGGTGCTTAAGTTTGTAATTTGTTTGTTTCTGTGCGGGCGTAGAAGGCCAGGAGATCAGGAGGTAAGGTAATTGAATGCAAATTACGGGACTTTTTCAGTACTTTCCAATCCTTTTTGATTGGTCTTCCTCACATAATTCATACGAGAAATGCTTGAGATCTCGAAAATAGGTCTCGAATATTTTTATCCAAACTTTTTTTTTTAAGAAAATATTTTTTAATAATGTTGTTAATTTTTTATTTTTTTAAAAAATATTTATGATGATTAAAAAAATACATGAAAAGAAAAATGATCAAAAAATAAAATGAACTATTTGGGACATGTTTTCGGTGAGTGTAGCACCGCTAAATTCATATCATGATCCGACCCATTGAAAAGCCCTATCATTTTGAGCCCTTAATTTTGGATATAACAAATTAATTAATGTATATAGTGCACAACACGTGGACAGCGTCACCAACATTTGCTTGCTTATAATTAATTAAATTGGACCTTATGGGAAGTACTATTGATCAGGCTGCTTTAAATTGGAGAAAATAATAATATTATATATGAACTAAATTAATTAGTTTGATGTATTATGTGAAAGTGTAGAACTCTTTTAATTAATTTGTACACCATTTCTAAAATCATAATAATCCTAAATAATTAAGCTAGTGAATTATTAGATCGAACATGCCAATGCATCAAGTCTTTTCTGATGTTAGATGTAGTAGGCGCAATGGGAAATTAAGATTCTTATATGTCTGTATGGAGATTGGAAGGAACATTATAAACTATCATGAATTAGAATGTTTTGTGCATGGCCCGACAGATCCATGACAATTCATAGTTGATAGTGGCAAACAATGAATCTAATAGACGGCGTAAACATTGGCTTTGGCTGCCGTTAAAATCGCCATTAATTAGAACGCCACTTTTTGACAAGATGCTTGGACTTCAATAGTTCTTCACTTCGATCGTCCACTTAATATAAAAAGATTAAAAAGATCAAAAGAAAAGAAATACTTTCTCTAGATTATATTCCCGACCTGCATTAATATATAAGCAACAGCTAGCTAGCTAGCTATATATACCTCATGATCATGATTATTACAGTAATATTATCATCATGATCTTCCGTTGCTATTGTGTTTCTCCATGCATTAACTTCTAATTTACTTGTTAGATCATGAGTAGGGTAATATATATATTGGACGACGATTAAATGCTAAGTTATAATGAAGCCGGGCGTTGACATTCCCGCATTTTTTGATACATGATTTGAAATATTATCTACTGCATGCGGAACCAATCAAATTAATTCATGGTTGCATATTGCCAATTGTTTCCTGAAGTCAACCCTAGCTAGCATGCATGAACTTCGAACCCAACATTGCTCTTAAAGTACTGTGCCTCTGTGGAAAAACATATATATAACATAATATATATATATATATACCCAAAGTATTGAAAGTACTACGTGTGTGTATATTATATATATGTGTGTGTGTGTGGTTAGGATAGTCATGTATTAATTTCTTATAAATTCAACCGACCAGGCCACCAAATCTCTCTAAAATCTACTTTATTCCTGTTTAATAATTAGTTTTTTGAAAAGAAATAGACATTTTCTAACCAAGGAAAGCGGTCAAAAGAGGTAGGATTACTTGGTAGGGTCAAAAGAATAGGCAATAGGATTATAGTAGGTGGGATGATCCAGAAGCATATATTGCTCTTCCTTTCTAAGCCTTTTTACTGTAATGCTAGCTTTTGAACTTTGGTACCATAAGCACATCAGCAAACCACAAAAGGTGAGTATAGTAGGACCTTGAGACTTTTTGCTTGAGCATGATCATTTCGTTTCATTTTCTTCCCCATCTATGATGTGCTTAATTGATTAACAAGTTTCAGTAGTGATTCATGGATATATAGCTAGCACACAAATGATTCAGTAGTGAGAAATATTTATTTATTTCTCATTATAAATATACTGTCCTATGCCACATATATAACATTATTGAATTTAATTGGAGCTAGCTAGCTACTAACATTTAAATTATAGTGTAGTCTGTGCATGTCAATTTTTAGGTTTTGTACGTGTACGTCGGCATGCAGGAATGCTCGCGAGTGGGAGACATCCTTCACTATTGAGAAACTCATTTAATAAAGGGAGAAGAAAAAGATTGTCTAATTCCCACATGAAGCCAACTGCCATTTCCGAAGGAAAGTTTGGACCGGATCAGATGAACATTCAATAAATTACAGCGCTACTAGGGGAAACTAATTAGACTATGACCAATATAAATTTGTTTCTTTTATGTGTGTGTAGTGGGGTGACCGGTGACGATCGAGTTATATATATATATATAAGAAGGGGTTGGGTTTTCAATTTAATTTAGGTGGTCCACTCAAATTCGCTTAGGAGATTTAAAAAATATAAAGATTTGAAAAAATGTTCATGAATCCAATTCAAATCAGAGTACTACTCCGATCCATTCTCATTTGAATTAATAAAGCCTTAATTAATTAGATATCAAATCATCTAAATCAAGGGCCGAGACCTATAAACACTAGTTTGCTAGCTAGATATAATATTAATGTACGTACATCATTATTGTAATGCGAATTATTTCCACGTACAGTACTTCCACTGATCATAAAATGGCAAAGCATGTGAAGTATATATATATAATAGTTATCAGTTACCATGCACTGTCTCAAATTAAACTCCTAATAATTAATTATAGTCCCTATAGGTAGGAAAAATTTTGCATCTCCGATCCAATAGGCCGATCTGGAAGATTTTTTCCATGCAGAATTATATACACCAATCGGAAGAAGTTGATCACTTATATATATATATATATATATATATATATATATATATATATATATATATATATAATTCTATCAATTATTAATTAGTGGTGCCAATTTAAGTACTGTCCTTATAGGTTTTTTATATGAGAAATGATATTTGCAGTCATGAATTATGCAAACGCCGTACAATTCCTTTAAAAAAAATGAGTAAATACAGAACCCTCATTAAAAAGAACTAACTTTTTAATAGTGAACCCCACTCTTTTTCAAAAAGAATTGGACGGTACTTACGCACTTCACGACTATATTCAACATTACTTTTCTTTTATATATATATATATATATATGCATATGCGTTTTGTACTGGAAAGAAATCAAAGGACATGAGATCAAACGAGTATAATTAGTAATCAAGAGAGTCGTTAGTGACATGATGAAATTTTAAAATAGAAGATTAAACATTATATAAATAACTAAACTAGTACTACGGTATGCATTTTGACTTTGTTTAACACACAGGAAAGAACATTAATGTCGAAAGAACAATATTGTCTTCGGGATTCTGATCAGTGTCAACCTTTTATCCGTTTTTATTTCTCTTTTTGATTTTTTTTTTTTGGAGGGGGGGGGGGGGGGGATTATATATATATTAGGCTAGGATCCTTATCTAACTTTTGCAACGTACGTTTGATCCAATTAAGCTAGCTTGACGAAGCCACTTGATCAAAGCTGGTATATTCATAAAAGGCAAGCTTAATGGGAAAATGAAAAAGGCATGGTATATATGGGCAACACGGTTTTACAATCGTTATATATATATATAAATGCCAGTACTCCTACATGCACGCCATGTTAGCCAGATTTTTTAAATGGGCCCTTTATACATGGGGATGCGCATCATGCAATGCATAGATCATGTATCAATATTCATGATGATTATTGAGATGTGTATTTTAAACATGAAAATCTGGTTTTATATAGATAGGCGCGTTCGTCATGTTTATATATACAAATATATATATATATATATATATATATATGTGTGTACATGTGTGTATATTTATATATATTATAAAAAAACTAATCAAACCATTGTCTTGCAGTTATTTCATTATATATGTTTGCAATGTTTTCCTAGTGCGCCGCACACACATATATGGATTTTCTTCATATATAGCCACGCATAGATTTATATCATTGGCGACACATGAAAAATATGTTTTCTTAGCCGGCGAACACATGCTAATTAACATGGAAAATGAGGTCGGCAAGGATAGATGGCTAAGTTTAGAATGCAATATTTTTCTAGGTTGGGTTGATTGTATGACGACTCTTGGCCCATTTGTGATGATCAGCAGGCTATATATATAATCTTTGGATCGAAGCTGACACTACGTACGTACTAGATTAATTGACTTTGATATATATATATATATATATATAATCTCTCTCTCTCTCTCTCTCTCTCTCTCTCTCTCTCTCTCTCTCTCTCCATTATGACTTACATGATGACCCACAATCATTACTCCCCTCACTGCACTAATCTAACTACCTGCATCTATCTCCAATAGTTCAAAATTTCCACCGATGCGTGAAGCTAGCCTGTGTCACTCCTTCCGACAACATTTTAGCTCTTGTTTTTTCTCTAACAAGGCAATCTCATCCTTATTTATTCATGGTCTGAGCTTTGTCCCGGCCTTTCCGGAGTTGGCATTTATCTTTCTATACTCCTCTATCTAGGAATGCAAATTAAGGATGTACGTAAAATTTGGTATCTTTATGATCAACTGTGTCGTAGAGTACTGGTCAAAATTAGAATGCACCATAAATGCATCTTCTTACTACAAGATCATGCTTCAAAGTAGGCCATCAAATAAATTAATTTCTCACTACAAGAAAAATGAGCATTTATGATAAGTTATTTGCGACGAAAAATATATAGATCATTCATTTTGACAGAAAATAGTCATTTTTACAGAAAATAATTAGCAGCAAATAATCAATTTTCTAGTAGTACGTAGTTGTTAGAGTCCTTCTAATTTCTTGGTCTCATGTCAAGAAACTACGTACAGAATAATATTATTCATAACTCTAATATTTTTCTAATTATTTTCTACGTTTGAGATTATATTTAGTAAGGCCTGATCATGATCGCCTGATCACGTCCTTGATTCCATATATCTTGTATTTCTTTTTTGGTAGAATAATCTAATTATAAATTTGATTATAAGAAAAGGCGAGATATATATATATATATATATATATATATATATATATTAACCCACAAAAACCTCCATATATAGAGCTAGCATATATAGTTAAGTACTTTTGCCTAATATTGTAGTAGTTCAAAATAAAAGGATCAGTGCATGGCTATTTATTAATTTGCATTTTCTGCATGCTGCCACTATCTTATGCCTGGCCCAGAAAACGTATAGTCACAAAACCACTCAGTAAAAATGAATTAGTGTAAATCATACTCCATATTAATTGATATTCATGGTCCCAAATATTAATGCGCATATCATTTACTGAGTGAGTGATCAGAGAGAGAGAGAGATATTTCATGATTATGCAAATACTTTGAGAAAGAGGTCATGACACTTGTCCATCCTTAAGCGCTCGTTTAAATGGTCCAAATTATATATATTCTTCCCAAGTCCCCACATGTAGTAGATCACCTAGCTAGCTAGATAATTAGGACACTCGATCAGACTGCTAGCTACTTGCTTGGAACCTGATCAATTTCATGTAGGGCCTGCATGCGAGCGGAAGCAAATCCCCTCTTTTCAAATGCTATATATCCCTTATATCTTAAAAACGCATATCCTTGTATAAACAGTACGATGAACAGTAATAAATAATATTTTCTTTAAACACTTTTTATTCCACATATACTCTTATATAACTGACTATTATTACAATTGTGCCATTTTAGGTCTTCAATTTTACAAAAAAGTACATAAATAGCTTACTATAATTACAAAAATTCAATAAACAGTATGAACAGTAATGATAAACAGTACTCTTATTTTACGTTGTTCTTCTTCGTCCCTCTCTACATCCTCAAACCAATATTCTTCACAAAATACCACAAAATCACCACAACAGATCACAAAATACTACAACAGATCACACAATCACCACAAAAATCATCACAAAATATCACAAAATCACTACAACAAATAACAAAATCATAGCAAGCACAGACCAAACTCACCGAAATCATCTCAAAATAATCGTAGGATGATTACAAACTCACTGTAAATCATCCTAATTCTACAAAATCACAAAATGTAAAAATTTACAAAATCACAAAATGGGAGAGGTAGAGGCCTATGCATGGAGGAGCAGGGGAGGTGCCGTGGAAGGCTAGTGGTGGCGTCGTGGACTGTAGGTGGCGGATCTAGGTCGTTGTGGTGGTGCGGTGGCGTGAGTTTGGCTAACGGTGGCGCTACAGGGAGAAACCCGTGCATGTAGAGGCACTGCGTGGTGGGGCTAGGGAGGAGCTACGGGTGGTGAGTTCCATGGAAGTGGTCCACAACGTGAGGGAACTCGGTGGTGGTGCTTGGTGGAGCAGGGGCTGAGCCGCGGTGGCGCAAGGGTGGAGAACCCCATTTCGGATTGCTCGCGTGCGGTTAAGGGAGGAGCTGCCAAGGGGCTTCGACAGTGGGGTTAGGTCGCCGGTGACTTGGTCGGTGACACCGCACGGTAGCGCACGGCTGCTTGAGAGAGGAGATCAGGTGAGAGAGAGGGAGAAAAGGAAAGTGAGGGGAAAATTATAGGTTTTGGGATTTAAATCTAACTTTTCATCATAAGTATGCAAATTTGATCCAATGATAAAAATTTAAATACTGATTTAAATTAATTTAAAATAGATAATTAACATATAAATATCATATCATAAATAAATTATCAAATTTAATTTATAAAATACTAATATTTTATTATTAAATAAATGATGAAATTTTGTTAAATATTTTTAAAAAAGTAAAATTATATAAATAATTAAAATTTTAACATAATTTAAACATGATAATATTCTTAATTAACTAAATTAGACAAACGTGCCTTCAACGTTACCTACTATTAGTGTGTGTATATATATATATATATATTATATATGATTATTTCCAATCTTGCTGTCTTGTCTTCGTGAAAAATCTGTGGGTTTGCATTCCGTCCCATGCATTAGCTTATTAATTGGTGAGAGCCTGGGTTTTGTTTGGCTTAATTAGCTCGCTAACAGCTTAAGGCTCAGGAGCGAAAATTAATAATTTACTCTGATGATATTCTTGACCGCATGGGTTAAAGTGAGCAAAACATTATTAATTAATCATGGAAAATTTTGAATTAAATTAGAAGCTAGGAATAATAATTAAGGTGACGATGAAAATCGAACTGATATACATTAATCTGATCATATATCGGCTGGCTTGAGGGTAATTGTCTAGTGCTTTCAAGGTTATGAGTTTACGGTCGATCTACGGATCGACTTCATAAAGAATCATCTCGTACAGATAACTAGAGAACATTATATGATTTTAAATGTATCATTTCCCAGCTTTAAATTTGACAGTAGTACTCCAATGAGAACATAAATTGGAGATAATCGAATCCGTGTTTAAGAACTATATATATATATATATATATATATATATATATATATATATATTTACCATTTCTAATCTCTTTATCCGTACATTTCTGGAGTTTAAATGGTAAATGAAACACGCACACACGGAGATACATTTACAAATATGCGCGTCATGTGTGTGTGTGTGTGTTAGGGGAAAATGGAAAATGTTGTGCGACAAATCCCTCTTTACATTAGTAATTATACATAAAAAGAAGATTAAGATAATTAAATATGATTGGTGGCCGTCATGATAATTAATTAACGACGAAGAATGTGGATAGGGAGTTCATATCTTCAAAGCCTTATTCTTACAATGAACATGGAACGCGAAGCGCGCACAGATGTCATATAATGCTCTTATTCTATGCTTCAATATATATGCAATGCCATTGATCAGTTTGACCCCTACACAGAGAAGGGGCTTCTTTTAACTGTGATATTAAATGCAACTTGCATGATAGCTAGTGGCCATTACGCCAGCTCCTTGTCTCATGTGCTACTTTGGCAAGCAACTATATATCATTCAATTAACTCCTCATGATCTCCTTGTTTTACCAAACTTTGGGAAAAGATGGTGCAAGAAACTATAATCTCTTCCCCACTCTTTAACTTGATGATGGCAAACAAATATCGAGTGAAGAGATATATGGGCAACATGATCGTATCCGTAATATATCCTCTTATTCGATGAATAGATTTCAGTGATTATGCGCCTTGATTTCGTTAAGTGGAACCTTGAATATGCTCGACCTATAGCTAGCAACTGCATATATATATATATATATATATATATATAAATCATGATTTATTATATTAATTATCTCTAATTTCTATCAGTACTTTAAGTTTTCGAGACAGTATTCATGAATAAGTACAAACTAGAGATTGGGATGTAGCATTATTACAACCCTACGTACCATGATCCCCTTGCAAACCAAAACAGGGTCTCATAGATCAGATGCAGGATTGATTATATCTAAAATTTGGTAATTTAAGGCGGTTGCCTTAAGCTTAGGTCCCCGAAGATCAAATGAAAACCCTCAAAATAGCATTCTACCTTCAATTAATGCCCTTGTAATACATACCAAGAACAATTAATTATCTTGTAAGAGAAACTCATGCTCGCTGTTTGGTATATATATAATATTAATTAAAGGAATTAAAACAATCAACCAAACATTATGATCATAAGTCTCACATCTCACTGGCCGCCAAGACAGCAAGAATACACTAGAAGCACTAGATCATCTGGAACATGAAAACTGATAGGGATGGTCTCATTGTTTGCAATTAAAAAGTTAATATATCATGCAGCATGCATATCTTGCTGCATGGCTCCTAATAATTGCCTGCGTATTTAATGGACTGGACTCAACTGGACTCATGTCAACAATATATGATAGCTTACCGGCCATACTTGTTAATCCAATTTACAATTAGGAATAGTCTCAAAATTCAAGTCAATGTGATAGCAAGAGGCATGGACAACGATTGAATTCAAGTTATTGTTAATCCATCTTTCTGCCTTATTTTCTTGAATCAATTTTGTTTTATACAGGTCCTATTTTCATGGACAACGATTGAACTTGCTAAAAATCAGCATGATCTCTATTTTCTCTTTCCCAGCTCTCTTGGAAACAAAGTTATCTCGTAGTCAACTCCTACCAATTTCAAAGGTCCTTCCATTCCTCTCAATCCTCGATTCTGCAGTGCACTAACACAAGAAGACTTCACACTTTGGCACCTTAGATTGGGTCATTTGTCTGATCAAAGGATTAGGTCTATTCAATCCATTTCTGTAGATGCCAAGTGCAATGTTTCAACAGAATGTAATGTTTGTCATTTAGCAAAACAGAAACGAGCTTATTTTCAACTAAGTGATTCTTGTAGCCCTTCAAACTTTGATTTAATCCACTGTGACATTTGGAGACCTTATTCCCAACCATCTTTGCAAGGGCATCATTATTTTCTTACAATTGTTGATGATCATAGTCGGGTCACTTGGATTTATTTGATGAAATTCAAGTCTGAAACCAAACAACTTTTACAAAATTTTATTCACATGGTGCAAACTCAGTTCAGCTCCAAAATGAAACAAATTCGAACAAATAATGGGATGTAATTCCATATGCTAGATTCCTATAACTCAAATGGAATTCTACATAAAAAATCTTGTGTTTACACTCCACAACAAAATGGAGTTGTGAAGAGAAAACATCAGCATCTTCTCAATGTGGCTCGGGCTCTCCTCTTTCAAGCTTTTCTCCCAACTAAATTTTGGGGAGATGGCATTCTAATTGTCACTTACCTGATAAATAAAACCCCTACTCCTCTTCTAAATAACAAGTCCCCTTATAAGGTTCTGTTTTCTTCTCCACCTTCATATGCTCATTTGAAGGTTTTTGGTTGTTTGTGTTTTGTCTCAACCCTAAAGCGTAATAGGACCAAACTTGACCCTAGGGCTGCAAAGTGCATTTTCATTGAATATCCTGTTGGTCTGAAAGGATACAAAGTCTATAATTTGGAAAATCATACCACTCATATTTCCCGAGATGTCATTTTCATTGAAACTATTTTTCCTTTTCAAAACTCATCCTCAAGTCAATCTTTTTCTCATTAAGATCTTGTTCTTCCACCAGCATTATCAGATTTACAAACTCCTATTATCGCAACTGATTCTCCTCCCTCAACTGATACTCCTTTCATTATTTCAGAACAATCCACACCTCCTTTCCCTTCACCGCTACATTTTCAATCAACTGGTTCTTCTTCTTTAATTGACTATGTCCTTATAGAAGCAGAACATGCTCCTTCTGTTCCAGATTTGGAGCCAAATTCTGCTATTGTTCCCAGAAGATCAGACCGGGTAAGGCATCCTCCTTCCTACTTGCAAGACTATCATTGTCATCTTACTTCACAACTTCCAAATTCTGTCTTACATCATCCTTCTACCCGTTACCCCTTACCAATCACATAATATATGTTCATTTATCTCCCTCTCACTGAGCATATATATTGTCTCTCTCACTTACCCATGAACCTAAGTCATATGATGAGGCTGTAATCTCTGCTCATTGGAGAGATGCTATGAAGTCTGAAATTGAAGCTCTTGAGGCTAATCATTCCTGGTCTATCACCACCCTACCTCATGGAAAAGAAACTGTTGGCTGTAAGAATGTTTACAAGGTCAAATTGAAATCGGATGGACCATAAACAAGCATAAAGCTCGCCTGGTAGCCAAAGGCTATACTCAACGAGAAGGCTTTGACTACCAAGAGACTTTCAACCCCGTGGCTAAATTGACTACAGTTCATCTTTTTCTTGCCTTGGCATCAATTCATAGTTGACACTTAGTTCAACTGGATGTGCATAATGCGTTTCTTAATGGAGATCTCGATGAGGAGATATATATGGATTTACCACCAGGTTATGTGGTTCAAGGGGAGTCTTCTCAGAAGAAGAATCTGGTCTGCCGGTTGCATAAGTCGCTTTATGGCTTGTAGCAAGCCTCTAGGCAGTGGAACTCAAAATTCACTGCAACTCTGACTTCTATTGGTTTTCATCAATCTAAAAATGGCTATTCTTTGTTTGCTAAGACATATGTGAATGGTTTTACAGCACTCTTGGTTTATATTGATGATATAATTGTAGGGAGCAACAACTTAGTTGCCATTGAAATTGTCAAAACCTTCTTACACAGTCAATTCAAGATAAAGGATCTCGGTTCCTTGAAGTTCTTCTTGGGGATAGAAGTGGCCAGAACTGCAGTCGGTATTCACATCTACCAAAGGAAGTACACCCTTGAGATCTTAGAAGATGACGGCCTGCTTAGTTATAAACCTATTAATACCCCAATTGAAATAAACCATAAACTGTCTCACTCTTCTAGGTGAGCAAGCTATCGGAGACTAATTGGGAGACTTATTTACTTAACAATCAACAGACCAGACATTACCTATGTTGTGAGTGTTCTTAGTCAATTCATGGATAAACCAGCTCAGATTCATTTATATTATGCTCACAGAATTTTAAGATACTTGAAGGCTTCGATTGGTCAAGGGATTTTCTTTTCAGCTGGTTCTTTTTTGTATTTTAAGGCTTATAGTGATTCAGATTGGGCAGCATGCCCTGAGACTCGAAGGTCAGTTACTGGTTTCTGTATCTTTTTTCGAGACTCATTAGTGAGTTGGAAATTTAAGAAACAAACTACAGTGTCTCGATCTTCTGCTGAGGCAGAGTATCGAGTATTGGCATACACTTGTTGTGAGGTTGTATGGTTGATCACACTTTTAAAGGACTTCAATGTAGAGCACAAACAACCAGCGCTACTGTATTGTGACAACCAAGCTGCAATCCACCTCACCAAGAATCTAATTTTTCATGAAAGGATAAAGCACATTGAGTTGGATTGCCATTTTGTTCGAGAAAGAATAGTTGCTGGTGTAATTGTTCTAGTGCATGTGGGATCAAGATTTTAGCTAGCAGATATTTTTACAAAGGCATTGCCAAATGCAAGCTTTTATTTCTTATTGTACAAGATGGGCATTCTGAACATATATGTCCATCTTGAGGGGGAGTCTCAAAATTCAAGTCAATGTGATAGCAAGAGGCCACTACTACCTGCAATAATGAGAAGCAACATCGAGACCTCAAACTAAGCACTAGAGAAAATGGAAATTTGCTCCCTCCAACTAAGCCTTGTTAGCTAGGACTTAGGATTAATTTTCTTCTTCTTTTTGTTGTATTTAATAGAGTGGTTGTATTTAATAAAGTGGTTGTGAGTTAGACATTGATGGAGTGGTTGCATGTACGTAGATTAGGTAGTCTTCATCTCTTTTGATTTATTAGAGTGTCAACGTAGGAATTCATGTATATATGCCACTTTGTTTTGTACATCAGAATGTGAATAAGAAGAACATCATTTTCCATCATTTCTTTTCTCCGTTTTCTTCTTTCAACATATTGATCCCCTCGATTACCGGCCCGCTTAATCAGATTTACATGAATAAAATGAAGAATTTAACTAGCATATATATACAAATATAATATTATGTATGTATATGTATATATGTAGATATATATCCCGGCCTCCATATGGCGTGAATGTCTATATTATATATACATTTTGGCGTTTCCTATGAATAGTCATAATGATGTTCCAAAGCTCAACCAAGAGCAGATCGCTGACGAATATCCATGCATGTAGAAACCTTTAAATTTGTCTTTGTTAGGCTGATCGGTTACGTACTAGAAAACGAGATTTTACTCATAGACCGGCTGCCTACTACTAGAAACTTTGACGTGCGTCCTTGTTTAGATGCAAAAAGGAAAGAAACGGACATCCAAAACCTAGAAAGGCAAAACGAACGTTAAAAAGACCGTCTGAAAGTCAGGGGAAAAGGCATACACAAACGCAACATAACATGTGTATTGCTTGCATTACATGATTAGCCGTTTCCAAATGGATAGATTTCACCTCCCTTCTCACCACCTAGTTTATATTCCCCACCAGCATTCATTTTCATCTCCAAAGCATGTCTGATCTTCCTAATTTTTTCCGTTACCGGAAAACAATAATGAAGGAGGAAGTAAAGAAAATTGTTACAATTTCTAATCAAAAGCTGTGGTTCACAACGACTATGATGCTTATATCCCTGCAATTCTCTAATGGGATTAATGCTGCCGGCGGGTCACATGAACGGGTTCCAGCAATGTTTGTGTTCGGAGATTCCTTGGTTGATGTTGGTAACAACAACTTCCTAAGCTCCATAGCAAAAGCCAATTACTTTCCTTATGGTTGTGACTTCAAAAGTGGCCCTACTGGGAGATTCACTAATGGCGAAACCTTTGTTGATATGCTAGGTAATAAACTTTCCAAGGTTCTATTTAATTTCATGTGTATGTTGGTGTTCGAGCAAAGAACATTAATCCATTTTTTTTTTCTTTTTGGCATTTATTTTTCTAAAGAAATGGAGAGAAACATCTTTATTTTTATTTAAATAATTATATATATTCATCCATGATCGGTTTTTTCAAGAGTACTACTTTTAGATGTTATTTTAAACTTGATATATAATTGATAAATTTGAGAATGCATGTCATAGAAACCAGCTTCATGCGCAAGAACCTAATTAATCATAATATATATAGAGAGAGATCAGAGAGTGGTCCAACCTTAGAGATAATCAGAAGAACCCGAGTATTATATCAAGCTAGCTTCATATATATGGCTGTTTTGTATGCTTAAATATTGATGATGATCAACGTTGTTACTTTAATTATGTTGTTCTTGCAATCATGCTCTTCCTGATCCTCATGTTTTTATTATTTTAATGCACTTCTAAATGTTAATTTCAATCAAATCTAATAGTCATGTCTTGCATGCAACCGAGAGATATACATGGCGCTGGCATCGCACCTAATTGCATGCGTAGATAACTAGATATTCCTTTGGAAGCAGTAGTGTTCGACAATCATATATATATATATATATATATATGGGCAATGATCATGAATAAGTACCAAAATATATAAAAGCAGATTTTAGGCCCAACTCGCTTCATTAAAGGGAATTAAATTCCCCCACAAAGAAAGAAAAAATAATTAAAGATATGTAATCTTCAATGGATAAAATTGGAAATTAAATAGAAGATATTTGGAAGTCGGTCATGTTATTAACATGCAGTAATATTTCCAGAATTATTTGGCCGTATGTATGGATGGATCGATAAGTAAATATTGTCAAGCTGTTGATCACGATCAATTCAAAGAGAAGTTAATTGGGGTAATAATTGAGCAAGAAGAGGTATTAATTAAGTTCAATATTAATTCGAATTAATCTTTGGTTTGCAGGCAGGTTGTTGGGTATTCCATATCTCCCGGCCTTCGCAGATTCCAACACGAATGGAACTAGAATACTTACTGGAGTGAACTATGCTTCGGCAGCTGCTGGCATCCTTGATGAGTCCGGCCAACACTACGTACGTACTCTAATTAATTAAGCAATATTCAGACTAATAATTAATATATATATATATATATATATATATATTTATGGAGGGCCCACTTTTAAATTGTACGATTAATGTTGATTTCAAGTACTAAAAATGCATATATGTAATGTAGTATTAATAAAATAATTGTGTTGCGGATACATGCATGCATGCAGGGAGAGCGGTACAGCCTGAGCCAACAAGTGCTGAACTTTGAGACCACATTAAATCAATTAAGAACGATGATGAATGGGACGAGCCTGAGCCAATACCTAGCTAAATCCATAGCCATTCTGGTATTTGGAAGCAACGACTACATCAACAACTACCTCATGCCATCTATGTATCCATCCAGCTACAATTATAACCCTCCTGATTTTGCCAACCTTCTCCTCAACCGCTATGCCCGTCAACTTCTGGTATATATATTTTTTTTTTCACCATTTTATTAACTATATATAATATCTAGTTGTATGTATATATATATGTATCTTGGGTTCGAATGAATTAGAATTATCCTTTTTATTATTATTATTGTTATCATGCATTGTGTATTAATTAATTAATTAATTAATCTGGTTTAAAATTTTGTTAATAAACCAGGCGCTGCACAGTGTAGGGTTAAGGAAGTTTGTACTAGCAGGAGTTGGACCGCTTGGCTGCATCCCTAACCAGAGAGCCACAGGTCAAGCCCAGCCGGGAAGGTGCGTGGACAATGTCAATCAGATTCTTGGTACCTTTAATGAGGGGCTCAAATCGCTGGTCACGCAGCTCAACGGCAACCACCCCGGCGCTGTTTTTGTCTATGGCAACACTTACGCTGCTATTGGTGACATCCTAAATAACCCTGCCTCTTATGGTAAGGATTAATACCCTTAAATAATTATATATATATCAGGATCAAGCATTGATCACGATGGACCAAAAACTAATTAGTGCATTAAGATTAGCACGTTTGTATACCAATTATGTACTTATTTTGGCATCAAATATATATATAGTTGTGATCACTTGGAACGATGAGAAGATAATATTGCAGGGTTCAGCGTGATTGATAGAGGTTGCTGCGGAATTGGGCTGGGACAAATAACGTGTCTGCCATTTCAACTTCCATGCCTAAACAGGAGCCAGTATATGTTTTGGGACGCCTTCCATCCCACAGAAGTTGCAAACGCCATTCTTGCTTGGCGAGCTTTCTCCGGCCCACCCTCCGATTGTTACCCCATCAACATCCAACAACTGTCACTCATCTGATCATCATAAAAAAAAAAATATATATATATATATATATTTTTTTTTTTGTTCATGTTGTTGTCTGCTGCTCATGTTAGTTATATATGTTTGCTTGTTTTCGTAAGTTGGCAAATTGGAAAGTTTTGAAAGTATTTTGCATATATGCTTGTCGAATTCCTTTTCTGGCAACTCCCGTACTTCTCAACCAAGAGAGTGCTAAAGTCGATATTCGTTCTTTGATTACAAATGAGGTGCCGATGCTGAATCAGAGATGAAGATTATAAACGAGAAAAGAAAATGACAATTGGACAACCAAAACGTACATTATAATCTAAAACAAGGAGTAATTGCAACCACCCTAAACGAGGTGGATCTTATAATTTTTTTTAATGGGCTTGTCTTTTGGATCCGATAAGGTAGGCCGAACGGCTCCTTCAGAAGTGGTCTCAGACATAGCTGGGCTATGAAGGTCGATAGTGTTTAATTTAAAAGTATCAATCACAGTTCATGGTTGGGTATATTTCGATCCCACAAAGATTATAATCCGGAAGAAACCCTTGTAATTTGAGCTAGCTGAAGTCAGAATATTAATGCATATGGTTACTTCCCTGTTTATATACAGAGATAGTTTCATCTTATCTCATTTCATCGTTACAACTTTATTAAATTCACATACAAAATATAATAAATAATTCAACTTTTTTAAATCTCAAAATAATAATTATATTAAAAAATAATATTCTAACAATATTTTATTCATCTAATCTCACTATCCAGTAATTAAATATTTAAGCATTTATTCAAATATTTATAATAATATTTAACTATAAAAAATACCTTAATTTCTCTTTAACTAGATAAAAAAATACATTTCTAAGGAAGAAAATAATAATAATCTCTTTAACTAGATCTAGATAAATAAACAACCTAGTTGGTTAAGGGAGGGGTGGTAGCAGTACGAGGAGGAGTAAGGATAACCTTTTAGGAAAGAAATGGACAAGCTGGCGGGAGCGAAACCTAGTTGGAAGTGGTCCCCATAGAAATACTGTGGGGGAAGGGGATAGAATAAAGCTGAAAGACAGGCATGTGTATGAATGAGCTGGTTCTCACGCACAAAAACACAGACACTCTGCCCCCTGTTTCTGCCTCTCATCCCTCCCTTACAGTTCAAAGACAGCTTACTTAAAGTATATATCCAGAAGCAGTACTGCCTGACTGTCGTATGGCATATGTATGGATAATAGTCGCTTTCTCTCGTCAAACAAGTTGGAGACAGCTGCCCGGCCCAACTGCCACTGCCAGATAATACTCCTCCTCTAGATCTCTCTCATTCCCCACTCCTCACGTGTACTACTACCTCCTCCTCTCATCCCACCAGTGCCGCCACCCTTTTCGAATTTAACTTTTCCTTTTTACCAAAACGGACTTGCTTATCTATCTTATTTCTTTAATGCCATCCCGTTCGTTTGCTTCCCCCACCGCCCACCCAGACATTAATTGGATCGTTCGGATCTAAATCAATATCCAAAAACCGACGATGTAATATTGTTTAATTCCACTATTATTCCAACTATATTATTCATCAATACAAGTTGCTCTAACTTTATTATCATCCTTTTGTAAATTCCCCTTATTTAGCATCTTGAAATTGATTTTTTCCTTTCTCTTAATGTTGTCAACACCATCCAACTTTTCATAGAGTTGAAAGAGGTTTATCCGTTTTATTTGTTTTGTGAGAAATGTTAGATCTACACATAAATTTTACACAATAAAATTTATTTAAAAACGTAACTTTATGTAATATATTAGATATATTTTATAATAAAAAGAATTATACTATTTTATGGGTCAAATTAAACAGTGTCAATTTTCTTATATAAAAATTATATGTAAATTAAGTGTTAACGTCATGTTTCGTACGCTTTTGGGTCAGTTTCAATGACTTGGGTCTTCAAAGTTGGGCCTACAAAAACAAAGAAGAAAGAAGCTGGGAAAGAGCGGCCTTGGGGCAAGAGAGTCTCTGCTACTAAAGTCAGTATACTATTTTTGGAAGTTTGAAAATAATGAGAAAGCCCAACAAGATTTTTTGTACGTGGAAATTGTTATTTATATCGGGAGTTTGGGAGGACAGATCGTGCCTCCCCCGTGGAGCTCATGTCATTTTTACTATTCATTTTATCAGAGTCATTTAAATGTGGCATACCTCTGCGACGACACCATGAGTATGACGTGTTGCTCGGATAGTGGTACTATTAATGCGGCGTGGTTTCCTAATTTATTTTACTCTGCTGGTGCCATCGGTAGTCCGTCAATGTTTCCTTGTCAGAAGATCAAAGGTTTTCCGTTTTTTCCGTTCTACAGCTACTATGTACGAGTTCCCATGAGTGGGACGTGGCCAAGTGGCGTCAGGCTTGTTTGTCCCATCAATCATCATTGCTTACTTTTTCTTGCAGATGAGTTGCTTTGTAGACAAGTTTAGGCCCTAAGACTAGATATCGGGACAAAACTCATTACTCTGGATCGAGCGTCTAGTGGGCTTATGATTGAGGGAGAAATTCCCCTTACACTAAGCAGTCTGTTATATAGTAAGACCTCCGCGTAATGTCATTTTCCTGAAGTGTCGCATATTCCTTTAATTCTCTGGTCTTTCCTTCATGGATCAACATCCCAAAAATTCCTGGGTTTGGCATGGCAGGTTATGACCCTCGATCTGTTTAGAATAGAACTATAGAAGATAAATTAAGGGTATAGAAAGTCAGCAATTCATGATCGATCGACTAAATACGGCCTTAAACAATTATTATTTAAAAATAAAATCAAGTTTCTTAGAAAAAAAAAATATATATATATATATATATTTTGGAGACAGCTTACTGAACAAAGTGGCCGCCAACCATGCACTATGACGTACGTTTGAGGTGGATAGTGCACCCCACACAGATAATCGAAGAAATTAATATCCATCGTAAATTGATTTTGCCAAATCACGAGCAATGACGAGATCAGAATTATCCTAAACTAATGGATCTGACCATGCTGTACAAGAATCGTTATACATACACGGATCTTCTACACGTATATAAGAGATACACCTGATAGAGGGCAAAATATATAAAGTTATTAATATTTATATACTGTTCACATCAATAATAACTTGTTTTGGTACTCATCATCTTCGTACACTATATATTATATTTTTTTATTATTTTATTTTATTCTCTTTAAATTAATTAAATTCTTCTATTCATTATCTATATAGTGTGTGGTGTGTAGAGATGATGAATATATAAAAAAATTTCATGACTTATTTTGTCTTTATTAGTTCGTACTCCTAACTATAAGCCACCTTGCTCGATCTAGGGGTGGATTGATTGAGGTCCCGATCATGCAGTGTATCATAATTAAATAACACATATATAATATAGTTATCAAATCTAAATGATATCAGAAAAGGCAGATCATAATAGGGATTCCCCGTAATTATTTATACAGTCAACGTCCACGAAATTAAGAACAATCAATCACATGATAAACCTAGATAGCTACACTAGTTTTAATTTCCTATTCAATCCAATCCGATGGATCATGTAGGACATTTACGTACCTGTCAATAAAGACATGATGGAAGTAGCATCTTGTACAAGTAAAAGTTAGATTAGTCGACGACTTTTCATGTTAAGTAGTGAGCCGACAATATTATACTCATCATGTATATATCCTGGCTGCTATATATGTTCTTAGTTCTAGGCAGCTTTTACCCGATCGATGGTCCTGCATTTATATAAATATATTAATGTTACTTTTATTTATTTATTTATTTATGTAATGGCCGCCTAGTGCTGCGATATTAATATTGTGCGCGCTTATGTTATATTTTGCTGTACCGGCCAGCAGTGATATTCATGTGTTCTGTCCAGATATATTGCATCAATGTATTAATGTAATTTCTAATTAATCCAATACATAAATGAAAGAAAAACAACATGCAACCACCGGCAGTATGATAGATGTACGTACCATCATCGTCGTGGGACATGACAGAAAATAAATATTCTTTGCATGCATTCACCGCATGATGATACCAAGGTGGTACAAAGAGGACGGAATATATATATAAGGCACACACGTACGTACAACTAATATAGTGATTCGTAAGCAAATGTGTGTGATCATTTTTGCTGCGCAATAAGGCAAAAGCCTTGTGACTTAATCACGCCGGAATTTATATCAAAAGGTAGAAGGGAGTGGCAGAATTCTGATGAGCACGAGGTAATTGTAAGTGGGTCAAAGGAAAACGCCGACGGATTTGATCAAAATGCAAAAGAAAGAAAAAAAAAATCAGAGAGAGAAGATGTAGTTTGGCCATTGGTGCATATTATTGGTCCAAGTTGTGATCAGCATGCAGAAGAAAGTCGCAAATGAAAATTCTGGAGTTTGGCCTAGAATTGGGGACCGGTTTTGAAATAACATGCCAAGTACCTCAGTGAGAGAATATCTTAGAAGTTGAGAATAATTAGGAGTAGACATTGAAGTGGTTTATGAGTCTCATTAAGAGTATTTTGAATTATTTGAATGAATGAAGTATCTTGAATTGTTAACTTTTAGATAAGTAGTTGAAAAAAGTGTGGGTCTCATAAATATTATATTGATTTTATTTTTAGTAATAAATATTATAGTAATTTTATTTTTAATAATGAATATTATAGTGATTTTATTTTATTTTTATATATAATAGTGAGAAATATTTTAATGATTTTATTTTTAATTTATATATAATAGTGATTAATATTATAGTAATTTTATTTATATATATATATTACTGATAAATATTATAATGAATTTTTTTTTCTTTCCTCATTTTCTCTCTCTCATCTGGCTCGATTCACCCCACGCACGAAGCTCAGCTCGGCACCACTGTGCACCGCTTCTTCTCACTGCCACCACCGACGACTCCCCCTCAAGCCGACGACTCCTCCAGCCACCACTGATCTCCCCCACGCGCAACGTTACGTCCCCTGCGGTAACCCAACCGAAATGGGTGAAACCCATTTCTCCCCACTTGCGCCGCTGTACGCGGCTACCCAGGCCACCGCACCTCCACCACCTCACACCAGCGGCCACCTCTCGCAAACCCAGCCACCACAAACTTCCATCTCCCTTTCCGTCGCACACACGCAAACTACCATCTCCCCTCAACCTCTCCGTCGACTACTTCTAACTGTTTTTTGGGAAGAATATGTGCGAAGGGTGTGAAGAGAGAGGGTGAGAAAGGGAGGGAGAGAGAAGGGTGCGTGCGAAGAGAGAGGGAGGGAGAGAGAAATCTCTGGTCCGTACAAGAATAGTGTGCGAAGAGCATTTAGATGTAAAATATTTCTCATCCGTACAAGAACTATCAAGAGTATCTCAGAGTAGTTGGACACCCAAACGTAGCAGGGGACTTGTCACATGCATTAGTGTATTTAATTCACAAAATAATAAATAAAAATGTTCTATGCTCACAATCCATCTCTTATAGTACTTGTGTGAAGAGTTCAGAACATATAATAAATTATATGATCCCTTAAATCAAAGATGGATCGAAAGTAGATCAGGATCATGAGATCGATCAGGGAACGATCATCGATATATACAAAACTGTGCCTTTATAATTAATTATATATCTAAGCGGAAAGAGATGTGTTGGAAAGGAACAAATGACTATAATTTACTCTAACTATAAAATAATTACACAAAAATAATTCTACAAATTGACGTGGTTTAATGTGATCCGTCGGATCTGCTTTACCATAAAGTAATTTTACAATCTAACAAATAACATCAAGCCGCATCAAATTATAAAATTACTTTTGTATAATCACTTTGTGGTTAAAATATTTCTATATTTTCAAGATCAAACACTTAAAAATCAATGTTCTTTCATTAATACGAGTACTTACTCTACATCAAACGCATTTTTCTTTAACGTATGTTTATCAAGTCAAGTCATCGATCGATCGCCACATCTACAAAATTCAAAAAGTAAGTAAATAAATAAATAAAAAATGGCAGGGAGGGTCTTCGGACTGATATAATTCCCCATCCCTTTCCAGCACCTACTACCCGCCGCAATGCCTTGCAGCCCCAGCCAAGGCCTCGATCAACCCCAATTGCTATTTACTTATCTAGAAATTAAAGAAAAATAAAAGTAGTCGGCCGCCGAGTTCTAACGATTAAGCCCTACTTTTATTTGGGATTCTCATTTGATGGCTAGGGTTGGTTATGCATGCCTACAAACCACTCAAGGCTATCTATCATGATACCGTACGGACATTATATATATAATTAAGCAGCAAATTAAAGCTTATAAAAATAGTTTTAAATTGATTGCTTAGGTTTGAATTTCAAAAATTTTGCGTCAATTTAGGTGGGTAGTTGCTCATTTCGATAGATCGATAAAAGAAAATTAAAAAAAGGTAACAAACAAATCAAGAATAAAGTTTTTAAAATAATAAAGTGAAGGGTGGAATGTCGTTTTACATGAATTTTCTTAATCTTTACCAGAACCATCATGTCCTGCCTACCAAGTTATTAATAATAATAATAATATATTACGGAAATCGCGACATGTTTTTGGGACAAGTTATATGTTCCTCAATGCTTATGCCCCCGGCCCTTAGATAGGACAAGCTGCCCACAGAAAAACAAGCACGTACGAATTAAATGAAAATATTTTAATCATACAAAAGTTATACAAAACAATCTCACAAGTCATGTGGTTTAAAGTGATTCGTCAAGTTATAAAATTATTTTTATTATAAAATAGATCTAACGAATTATATGAAATCACGTTAATTTATGAAATTACTTTTATGTATTTCTTTTATAAATATAACAGTACTTCAAATTAAATAGCAATTTACCATTAAAATGAATAGGATGATAAAATGAACGTACGTACGTCATGTGGCGCAGGTAGAGATGATGTTCTCGAATATATTGTTCCCACGTCTTAGCTTATTAATTATATCATGTAGTTATAAAGTTGCTATCGATGTGACAATATTATTATCCAATAGATAAGATGGTGAGTAATAAATATGGCCTGGTTTCAACTAACTTAATTATTAAGTTGTTGTTTCACAACCACAACAATATTGCATGCCTATTTATAGGCATATATATTAATACGACAGGACATTAATAATAATGTCCTATATATCATGTTTGTTGTAACTGTTGCTTGATAAATTAATTGACATTAACCCCAGCTCTAATTACTGTCTATTAGACCCCTGCCAGGGAATGGGTCCCTGTAGAATCATCATTCACTTGAGGGATCAATGCAAACCATAGTCGACCCCCCTCCCTTCTGATCAACTTTCTGCACTTCGGTTTCATGAGGATTAGTCCCCTCATAACTACTTTCTTCGTGCACATTCTCCTCCACCCTCTTCCTTATTCCCTCTCATCTTTTGCTTACTCTCTGAGATGCTCTCTACCAGGGAGTCAGGGACTATACTGACCCCCAGGCACTGACCCTTCACTCGTACATCCCTGCTCTTGATGCAGTATTCTCCCTCATCTAAAGGACATCTTCGGTACGTAGCTTCTCATACGTAAATGGTACCCACATCTTCTTCCCTTGAATAATTACAGTTCTGCCTCGGGCCACCACCTTACTCAAATCACACTTCAATTCACCCTTAAACTACAGCCCCAGCCAGATCCATCCACTTGGGCATCAACTTCTAGAACCTCCCCGATAGAACCACCAATTAGTTCCCCAGTAGTTTTATTCATACATGCTAGCGGTAGGTTATGCATTTGCACCCAAAACGCCTCGTGATCAAACTTCATCGATGTGGTTGGGTCATACCATCAAACAGTTTCAACACAAACAAAGAGTTGTCAAACAACCAAGGTCTCCTCCCCCATCACCCGATTCTTATCCCCAGCATTAGCAAACGTGATTACAAAACTATTAGGTATGAATTCATTAAACACTAAAGGCTTCTTCACTCTCCAAATATTTTCCTTCGTTCTGCGCACCTCCTTCCTAATTATTCGATTCGAAACGATTTTTCCCACCAAACTCCTATCCACCATCTTCCTCAATGAATCTCCCAGACTAATCTCAATAGGATCGTTCTCCTCCTCGTTCAGTTGAAATCGATCCCATCCTTCCTCCAGCTCCTCCATACCTCTTGATCAATTCCATCGAGATGAAATCAGGGAAATCAGGGACTGTAACCTCCTATTTCTAACCTAAATAGGTGCAGACTCCTTACTCCACCTGCTCAGAGCATACGTAGTGGAGAGCAGACTTGGGGAGAATGAGAGATTCATATCTTAATCAATTGATTCTGTTGGTACTAAATAACTTTCAACTTTGTAGAAAACGAAAAGATAGTGTTAATATATACGTTAATTACTCGATTGATCCTTATAAAACTGTACAGACAGAGCTTATGAAATGATATATATATATATCATATATAGTCCCCATTAACCTAAGTTCTAAAAATGCACCACAGTAGCAAAACAAGAAGAAGGAATTCACCTCAGCAGACTCTTAAGAATATTCTAGCAACTGCAATTCTGTTATTTGATGCTTATTTGTACAGCTCTTATAACAAACTTTATTCCCTTTGTTCTGCAATATTTTCATTACTCTGCTTGTAACCGAATGCCTATATAAAGGCACACACGATACTGAATACATATTGAGGAAATCCATTACAGAAAAACTGCATGCCTTCTATTTTCTTCTTCTTCTCACATGGTATCAGAGCTGCTACTAGCAGTCTCTCGATCTATTCTTCTTCTTCAAATGGCTACAAAATCAAACTTCAACTCACCACCATCTTTCTTTTCTCATATAGTCTCAATAAAATTAAATCAGGATAATTACCTGCTTTGGAAGGTTAAGATCTCTGCTTACCTCAAATGACAAGATCTTTTTTCTTTTATTGATGGCTCTCAGACCATCCCTTCTAAAACCCTCCCAACAGACTCGGTCTCAACATCCAAAAACAATCCCGCTTATCTTTCCTGGAAAAAAACTAATCAAGCAATTCTTAGCATTTTGTTTTCCTCTCTTACTGAATCTATCATTGGTTATGTTGTCTCAGCAGGAACATCAAGGGAGCTATGGCTTATCCTTGAATCAATGTTTAGCTCCCACTCTCAAGCAAAGGAATTCCAAATTAGATTTCAACTCACCAACTTGTCAAAAGGAGAACAACTTGTCTCCGAATTCTTCAGCAAAGTAAAAATGCTAGCTGATACCCTTGCATCCACTGGAAATCCACGACAAAGAGTTTGTCACCTACCTTCTAAATGGTATTGGTCCCTCATTTGAGTCCTTTGTTACCTCAATAACCACAAGAGCCGAGCCTATCACTTCTCATCCATGAAAATCGACTGTCTCATACCTCTCGCAATACTAGGTCTCCTACTTTCTTTACACCATCAGTGAATTTGAGTATTGGACACACTCGTGATCAACGAGGTAGAGGTTCGCATAAGGGGAACATATTTAATTGTGGCCGAAACAGAGGTTCCTCCAGAGGACGATTTTCACCCTTACAGCCTTTTCAAAACAACTACTCCCAACAAAATTCTCATCGCCCTACCTTTCAAGTGTGCTCCAAATATGGCCATACAGCTCTCCAATGTCACTATAGGTTTTACCATGCTCATTGCCCTACTTGTCACTTCCCCTTCTACCATAACTGATTCTTCATGGTACCCTGATTCGGCAGCTACCCATCATATTATCCATGATCTTTCTCAGCTAAACATCTCTTCAGAACCTTACACAGGAAATGATCAAATTCGTGTTGGAAATGGGAATGGACTGCCTATCGACAACATTGGTGAATCTTCCTTAAACTCTAATCTCTCTTATTTTCGACTTCACAATCTTCTTCATGTACCAACCATTACCGAAAATTTGGTCTCTGTTTCTCAGTTCTGCACTGACAATGACTTTTTTTTTTAATTCCATTACGATCATTTTTCTGTGAAAAGCAAATCGACCGAGAAGCTCCTCATCTGCGATCCAACCCGTGATGGTCTTTATCAATTTCCACCTCCTTCGTTATCCTCTCCGACGGCTCTTCTTGGCGAGCTCACCACTCTCAATCAATGGCACCGCTGGCTTGGACAACCATTTGCCATATTTCCTCATTGGTTCACATTTTACTTGCCCAGAATGTCCCATTGCTAAGGCTCGACAACTTCCTTTTTCATCAAGTTTTACTCGTACCAATAAGCCTTTAGAGCTCATATGGGCTAATGTATGGGGCACAGCTCCTTTTATTTCCAAAAATGGTTATAAATACTATCTTTCTATTGTTGATCACTTCGCAAGATTCTCATGGATTTTTCCACTCAAGTTTAAATCTGATGTTTTATCTACTTTTACTTCTTTTATTATTTTTGTTGAACGATTTTTCATTACCAAAATAATATATCTTCAAACCGATGCCGGTGGAGAGTTTCGTTCTCCCACACCAATTTGCAAAAATTTCAGAATCACCCACTGATTTTCATGCCCACACACCCATCAACAAAACGGACTCATTGAACGCAAACATCGCCATATAGTAGAAATTGGGCTTGCTCTTCTAGCCCAAGCATCTCTACCTCTTTCATTTGGGATGATGCATTTGAAACAGCAGCGTACTTAATTAATTTACTTCCCACACCTATTTTACAAAATAAATCACCATACTTCATGGTTCATCACAAATCACCGGATTACTCCTTTTTTTAAAATTTTGGATGCAAATGTTGGCCAAATCTTCGTCCTTACAATCGCCACAAACTAAATTTTCGGTCTACCTCATGCATCTTTCTTGGCTATAGCTCCTCTCACAAAGGCTACAAATACCTTGATCTAAAAAACAATCGCACTTACATCTCTAGGGACGTCTCCTTTGATGAACACAATTTTCCGTATAAAAAGTCCATCTCAATTCCTGCTTCATCTCAAACCACTAAACCCACGGCTTCCCCTCCTTTTTCTTTACCCTCCATCTTAGGCCCATCTCCTTTTTCTTCTCCCAACCCATACTCCACTAATCAATCATCTCAATCATTCGGTCCGTCTCCAATTTCCTCCCTTGGTCCATCTCCACATCTTCCACTTGGCCCATCCCGAACAAACCAGACAAGCTCATCCTCTCAGTCCACTACGTCTCCTTCTCCCCGATAGAATCCCTTTCTCCTAAAATTTCTTCTGTGTCTCGACCTTTTCAGTCTTCCCCTCTTCTAATTCCCCCACGCTCTCCCATCATCACACGTTCTCAGACCGATTCATCTCGTCCCCTTGTTTTCACCGATGGTACCATTCCCTACTCATCTCGTACTTGTTTGATTTCCACTAAATCAATCCCCAATGAGCCCTCGTCGTTTTCCCTAGCTTCCAAATTTTCAGAATGGCAAGATGCCATGACCAGGGAGTTCGATGCTCTAGTTAAAACACAAACGTGGTCACTTGTTCCCCTACAGATGCCTGTAATCTTGTTGGTTACAGGTGGGTCTTCAGAACCAAATTACACTTGGATGGTTCGATTAAAAGGAGGAAGGCTAGGCTTGTTGCTAAAGGCTTTCATTAACAGTCTGGTGTGGACTACACCGAAACCTTCAGCCCTATTGTAAAGCTCACCACCATTCGGTTAGTCATTTCTATTGCCATTGCTCAAAATTGATCTCTAAGGCAAATTGACATTCAAAATGCCTTCTCCATGGAAGGCTCCATGAGACAGTTTTTATGCAACAGCCCCTGGTTTTGTTGATCCTAAACACCTCGATTATGTGTGTAAACTTCACAAGGCCATTTATGGCCTCAAGCAGGCACCACGTGCCTGGTTCTCTAAGTTAAGTACATGGCTCCTCAATTATGGCTTCATAGCCTCAAAAGGGGATCCCTCATTGTTTATTCTTCATAAAGAAAATTTGCTGTATTTTTACTTTGGTGTATGTAGATGACGTGGTCATTACATCCCCTGCATCTGCTGTCATCAATAATTTCCTTGCTGATCTTAGTCAAGCTTTTCCTATGAAAGATTTAGGCTCTTTGTCTTATTTTCTTGGTTTGGAATTAGACTATTTGCCTAGAGAAATGTTGTTGTCTCAAAGAAAGTACATATTCGATATACTCAGGAAGACAAACATGACTGAAGCCAATCTCATTTCATCCCCTATGTCTGCCTCCATTAAACTTTCAAGATTTGATTCTCCCTCATTTGACAATCCTACCCTTTTTCGAAATGTTGTTGGAAGTCTCTAATACTTGTCATTAACCAGACTTGACATTTCCTTTGCTTTAAACAAGATTTATCAATTCATGCATGATCCTAAACTCACTCATTGGACTGCTGTAAAAAGGATTCTGGGATATCTAAAATTTTCAATAAATCATGGTCTCTTTTTTACAAAAAATTCTGACTTCACTCTTCATGCTTTTTCGGATGATGATTGGGTGGATTGTTCTGATGATCGACGCTCCACACAGAGGATTTTGAATCTTTTTGGGTCATCACTTAATATCACACAGTGGCAAGATTAAGCACGGAGGCCGAGTATCGATCCTTAGCCAATACCACAACCGAGCATATCAAGTTGCAGATGTTTTTACAAAACCATTAGTTGCTGACAAGTTTTCTTCATTAAGGACGAGTCTCAATGTGTGTGACACTCCATTGAACTCGAGGGGGCGTATTAACCTAAGTTCTAAAAATGCACCACAGCAGCAAAAGAAGAAGAAATTCACCTCAACAGACTCTTCAGAATATTCTAGCTACTGCAATTCTTTTTTTTTATTTATGCTTATTTGTACAACTAAAATAACAAATTTTATTCCCTCTATTCTGCAATATTTTTATTACTCTGCTTGTAACCGAATACCTATATAAATACACACACGATACTAAATACATACGGAGGAAATCCATTACAGAAAAACTGCATACCTTTTATTTTCTTCTTCTTCTCACAGTCCCCCAGCACAATCAATGGCCACAGGGCCACGCCGAGCGACAAATAAGACCTTTTTTTTTAGAAAATTTTTGAAACATACAAATACGACTCTTAAACAATTTCTAATTCTTATAAAAAGAGATCCACTGAATCACCCCCTTTTATACAGTTGCAATTGCGCGGTTGACCGTTGACTTCCCCGGGATTTGATTTGTTCTCCCCCCATGTCATTCCCTCTGTTGCCACAATTTCCCGTTCCGTTTCTGCCACTACCCTACAAGTTTTGAGTGTCGATGTTTCGTATGGTAAGTTACGTAGTTGTCAGAAACTGTCAGGGGCTAATTAGTCATGTAGTTTTCCCCTTAAAATAACCAAAAGTACAGCTATGAGGGACATAATAATACTACAAAACCCACTCCCACGCTCATCATTGCGCGTGTCTCTTTACACTTTATTGAATAATGTGGGTCAATCATATTCACGTAGCGAGCACACGTTATAATGGCGCGTGAGAGTCATTTTTTACAGAAAATAATGGGGAGGGAGGGCTATGGAGGTGGGGGCTGCTGTGTATATAATTCATGTCCGTAGTATGAGAGGGCCTTTCCTCTTTTTCTAACTTTTGCTTTCTCTTCCCTCCCATTTCTCTCTGACCTAATTGCCTCCATCTCTCTCTCTCATCAACACCATCACCGGCACTGGAAATTCACCTCTAAATCTTCAGAAGATCCGTCTAGGTTTAGTGGGTCTTTCTCATCATCTTGTACCACACACCACCTAGCTAATCTTGATCCCATCTTTGAGCCATAGTTCTTATTCCTAGCTAGGAGTCATTAATTAACACAAGAACATACACGCACGCACTTTACACACATATATATACCAGTACCTGAAGTTTTTGCTGAGTTTGGAGGGTGAAAGATCGATCAGGAAGTAGAAGAGCAGGAAGAGACACAAGTACTTCAGTTTCGAGAAGTGAGCGATCGAGTTAGCAAAGATGACTCCGGCTAATTTGGCAGGGCAGTTCGGTGATACCACTTACACCAAGGTGTTCGTTGGAGGTTTGGCTTGGGAGACCCAGAAGGAGACCATGAAGAAATACTTTGAACAGTTTGGGGAGATCTTGGAGGCTGTTGTCATAACTGACAAGGCCACTGGACGATCCAAGGGCTATGGATTTGTAAGCTTCTTCTTTTGTCATCTTTTACTTTCCGGTACATATATTGAGGAACTTAGCTCATTCTTCCATGTTAGTATCTGTTTCCTCTTTGTGATTGTTAGATCGTGAAATAATCGATCGAGACATCTGGTAATGTGCTTCTCACCGAAATGGAATTATAAAGGAACAAGAAAATATGTGGTTAATTATTATTATTATTATTTTATCATAATCTTGTAATGGAGATTAGTTGTAAAAAACAGATTCTTGCATGTGATGGTGAATTACTGTTTTTCTCTATTTCAGGTAACTTTTCGGGAACCTGAAGCCGCCATGAGAGCCTGTGTCGATGCTTCTCCTGTCATAGATGGGAGGAGGGCTAACTGCAATCTTGCTTCTTTGGGTGTCCAGAGATCCAAACCCTCAACACCAAAAAATGGTATATATATTTGTGTGTATATATAATATGGATATATATACCTTTCTTCTTCTTCTCTCTCGTTTTTTCTTCTAGTAATTATTTCACATTATACGGGCCGGGGCCAGTTATCAGTTCTTTTATCTGATATATCAGATCTGGAAAAAGTTTCACGAAGTCTTCCATTTTACTTGTCTTATCCATTGTCAAATGCAGCATGAATATTCTTCCAAATGGAAAAGAAAAAGGCTCTATTCGATGCTTCCATATAAGATTTCCTAAGAAATTATCTTTCGCAACATGCCTAAAACCCACTTTCTTCACACTCACATATTGTATGTTCATCAGTAGGATATTTTTCTCAAGCTGAAATGCACATGATTCAAGCCAACATTATACGTTTTCCATCATGCTAGCTAGCTGCATGTTCTTTCTTTCTTTCTTTCTTACTTTCTTCTTCTTCTTCTTCTTCTCTTCTTAATACGCATATAGGTTTTCAATAAAGTAACTTTTTATCGATCCTTTCTTTGGGATGAATTATAATAAATTAATTTCATTCAACCAGTTTATTTTTATCAATATAGAAGATATAATTAGCTTTAAAAAAGAATCGATGAAGTACTAATTAGCTGTAAAATAAATGCGAAATGAATTGGACAGGAGGAACAGGCAGAAACTTTAGGGTAATGGGATCTTTTCAGACAGGGTTCGGAGGTGGAGTGGGAACAGCTTTCCCTTCAGCAGCAACCTTCCCTCATTATGCCATCCAACAAGGGATACCTTATAATCTTTACGGGTACGTACGTATGAATACGCTTTGCCATTTTTTTTTTTTTTTTTTTTTTTTTTTAAGACGTCCCTCCTCTGATCTTTTGTGTATGCATGGTCAGTAGCATGCACGTGCATTGCCACCTTATGCACACAGCATACCCCATAATCAAACCTCATTAAACTAGGATTAATATCAAGCATGCTCATGATCTATCGCCCTAACCAGCCATGCACTCCTTAGTCTCTCTCTCTCTG